>JANAVB010039212.1:5282745-5385245 GCA_029216955.1 Iris pallida
TACTAAACTAACAACCGTGGTAAAAAAGAAATTCGAGAGGTGTGAAAATATTTTAAGCAAAATTTTCCTCGTTCTTCTGCTTCCTCGTAGCTATTCCCTTCATTTTACTATTCCTTCAAGCTTTGTGACCTCTCTCATTGTTGTGATGGTCATCGGGTCTGCAAAGATGGAAAGCCAAAAAAATATTTAGTAGAGAAAATCATAAAGAAAAGAAATTAACACATATAAGTAATAATTATAAAAATCTAAAAAAGAGGGTGTTATATACCAAATAGATTACTTAGATAATATATCTATTGTGTTATTTGTGCATAATGGGAACTTTCGAGGTTATTTCCCACTTAAAGCACTTCCATTTAAATATGGATGAGGTTGAACTAAGGCTGTATTTGATTGAGTTTTTTTTCTATGGAAAATATTTTCATTACGAATTTTCCACCAATTGTAGTGTTTGATAATGGAATTTTTTTTTCAAAAAACTATCATTTTCTATATTCTCCTCCAAAATGGTGGAAAATAAAACTGACCAGCCCATAGGAAAATATCAATTTCCAAGGAAAATAACTATTTTTTATGGAAAATAATGACAATCAAACACTCAAATTAATTCCATGAAATTTTTTTCATGGAAACTTTTTCCATGGAAATTTTTTCCTAGTAAAATAATTTCGTGGAATTAATTTATTTTCCACATATTTCCAACTAGTAATCAAACACACCCTAAGATCTACATTATGATTATGCATGAAGAAGGGGTAAATAGAAAGGATTTCTTTGAAAACAATGAATGAGACAGAAATGTGCCTTGAGAGTTTTCATACAATTGTTGTACCCACAACTAAGGAAAACTGATTAAAGTAATAAAAACCTTATAGATAAGCATTTGAAAGCTCTGTAACAATTTTCATATAATCTTATAGAGAAGCATTTAATAACCTTGAAAGGCATGTGAGCATTTGAAAGCTATATAACAACCTTCTTCTCCTCATTTTTGCCCAGAGCACAACTGGTCACCAAGTATAATACAGGCCATAATCGCAACTGCAACTGTCTGAACTGGTTGGAAAATAGCAGCAAGAGGGGCCCTCCTCTATCAATACACCATATTTGGAGCGAGAAGGAAACCCCGAACCCACAAGGCCCTGCATAGAATGTGAAGATTGAATTTTGTTAAGCAGCGTAAACATTAGGTGACAGCAAGAAGGATGCAAAGCTGAGTACGAGTATTGGACATACAACATAGAGGATGGAAAAGAGCTCTACTCTTGAGTGGAGTTTCCACTTGTCCATGTCAATTTCTACAAAAGGTGTTATTGCCAAGAATTGGATTAATCCAAAAAAGAATATGAACGTAATGAGCGAGAGCCTCGCTGGGTACTGCTTAAGCACTCGCACCTGTTTACCAGAGGAACTCAATTTAGTGCCATATATTTTGGTGTGATAAATAGCTTGATAAGGACAACTTGATAAATACACCATTTTACGATGGATTTGTTGATCAATGATCTAGCTTACCTGGAACACCATCCAACCAGACCATGTAGAATCCATCCTTGTCGTCAAATAAACCCCACCTGATCAATTAACATCATTTTTGTTTTGTTAGTTACATGACTGAATAAATAACATTGATAAGCAGATTTGCATTTTTACAGAGACTTACTTTCAAAGAAGTCTATTGCCCATTCTTTAAGTGCTTCCATCGTTAAAGGCCAAAGACACCACATCTCCAAGGATATTGTCGGGGAATAGAATGTCATATAGGATACAATTTTCAACACCTCCTCAAAAACCTCTATACAACAAATGAAGAAGAAAAGGGAGTATAGATGATCATTTTTCAAGATAAAGCAGTGTGCCTTGCAGTTGCACCTCACTAGAATAGCAAGAACATCATACATAGTGGATAAATAACAATGAAACCAAAACCAAGTTGAAAAAATAGCATAAGCAAAAGAATGGGCTATTTTAATCTTGTAAGTATCCTTAAAGTAATATTCTTTGGTGTCTCGAATATGGACCATTAACAGATAAAGGGTCTTAACCAAACAAATCATAGAGCAGAAGAATGCACTATTTTGATCTTGTAAGTACCCCTAAAATAATATTATTTGGTTTCTAGAATATGGATCATCAACAAACAAAGGGCCATACTAACCAAACAAATCATAGAATATGGTCATGTTAGAAAGGTACCAAGGAAAGTTCTTGATCTCGACACCTAAAATTAAAGAACCTCAAAACATTCAATCCATTCATATTAAAATTTTATCACATTGTTCTTATAATAAAATTAGTCACTAATTTTTCTACCATTAAAAAATGTCTTCTTCCAGTTTCTCTCGTAAGATATGTGCCCAATCCTGTAATTGGTACTACAAAAGAAAGAATTATTGTTCTGAAAAAATTTAATATATAAATTTATGAACTAATCACGCAAAGAACTCTAACGTGGATAGACCCCATCAAAATTTTCCTGATACTACTTGAAGAAAATCTAACAGCCAAGAAAGTTTCATTGTACCAACTTGTTGTCCTCATAAATTCTAATTTATTGCCATAGTCTGTCGCATAAGCCAAGTTCTTCACTTTAAAGCTCGATTACGATTCCATTGGTGAAAGAATCATTGTGATGAAACCTATTTCCAACATCACCTACAAACAACACCAACCGTTGGCACATGAACCGGTGAAATTTTGATCAGTTAAATACTATGTTAATAAAATTGAACTAACATGAATTGGTTGGATCCATTATTGTTCTAAGATTTCATGGTTGTTGTATATCTGATGAATTCTCCTTAGATGACGCAAAAGAAGTGCTTATGGGACCTGCTACTCAAAACTATTCAAAATCTGGAAAAGAAAACTACCATAAAAATCCCTACTCCCTAGGACAAATTATGAAACCAGTCCAACTATAGAAAATCAAATGGAAAGTCAAAATTGGAACTTCCAATATAGTTATGACACGTGGATGAACTTTTCTATTTAGGGCGCCCTTGACTTTTTAGGAATTTGCAATCAAAGGATGAGATAATGTAATCCAACGCTTTGTAATTGATGAGTTTGAAAAAAAGGTAACTCATGAGTTCCTCTAAGATTTTTCTATTAAACTATGTGAGATCAGATTTGTGTTTGGCTCACACAAGCTTAACAACCAAGTGATCCAAGAGAATGAAAGCCAAACCGAAAAATGTTTCCAAAGGAATATTGCAGTCCCACACGGCTGACTGATTACACCAGTTCTCTATTCTTTTTTTTTTGTGGAAACCACAAGCAGAGTCCCATCTTTGTGTGGGTTTCTACCCCTCTCTTAAGACCCAAATAAGGTTCCATGCATTCCAAATAATATAGTTATCATTCACAAGCATTCATATTGTCACACCACATAACAATACAAGCTAGCTTATAAGTGCAAAAGTGGACATTGTCAGACCACTTTCTTAGATATTTTAATGTTTTAGATTGAATTATTTACCTGGCTAAGCTACCCCACCATATGTTTCAAGAAAATCACAAATTAAATGTAGATAGCATGACTCAATCCCTCGATCTCTTGTATAATGGGGTCGTCGAGTTTACTAGTTGTATAAGTATGCTTAATTAGTCAAGTTCATCCTACAAATTTCTCATTCTTCTTCATTCATCCTACTAGTATACAGACCACATGTCGATTAAAAGATTAATAATCATGTTGTTTTTATTCAAATCAAGTCATGTCTTTGATCTTTCAAGTAGTTATATCACATGAGCAACTAGTAGCAATCTAGATTTTGCTTCTCCCCTAACCAGATTTTCACTTCAACAGTTATATAATATATAAAAGGTTGGTTAAGAACAATAATACTTGGAATTGAAAAAGGCAGGAGTAATTAGTATGAAGATAAAAAATAGTTGCGACGCAATTGCACTAAACAACAAAGAAATAATGTGGCTGGAGAAGTAAATCTGCAACTCCTCGATCAATCGATTGACGAGAAATCACAAAAAAGTAACTATTCTAGATCTATCTATCGGTGTCATGTTCTAAGCAGATGAAGAAAAATGTCAACCATTTGAAAAGTAGGAAAAAAGTAAACCAGGCAAAAAGTTAGTTTTGATCGTGAGCAATGTCCTTATCTCTACCTCTTTAAAGTTAATTTTCACAAGGAAGCACAAACATGTATTGGACAAAATAAAATAATCTCAAAACAAAAATAATTACAAAACATCATAGAGGCAATATCACAAACAACTTACGTGCTTCTCCCCAGGGAGCCTAATTGCGGGACGGGATAATTTGATGAGGGAAGCGTCCGGATCGGCGGAGAACGTCAAGCTGAAGAGAGCATTAGCAATGCTCCAACTCCGTTCCTTTTACAATACAAGCCTTCGAGACCTCTACCTTGTCATAAAGAAACATTAATGGGAACACAATCGAGACCTTATAAGGAAAAAAGAAAAGAAAACCCTAGGTCAAAATTTAGAATTTCATGGAAGAAGCACCTGGGGAGCGGACGGATAAGAAATGGTCGGTTGGGTCGAAAGCCATTATATTTCCTAGATTCATCTGGAACTTCTTCTCATACATAATATATGAGGGAGGAGGAAGACAGAAAACAAAAAATAAAACTAGGATTTTAGTGTTATAAGGGGTGACGTATTGTTGACTCCACTCAAGACAAATACACATGGTTAAAATACTTTTTTTGGAACGGTTTAAGTATGTTCCGGAATAAATAATTTTTCTTAAAAAATTAAAAAGAAAATATTTGAAACACTTTTCTTATTAGGAACGGTTTTAGTCCGTTCCAAAACTTAGGTACGAAAAATAAACGTTCCAGATTGAAAAATGTCTAGTGTTCCTAATTTACCATTTTGGTGTAGTATATATATATATATATATATATATATATATATATATATATATATATATATATATATATATATATTAGGAAATGGTAATTAGTTTTCGGAATCGCTCCCACTGGGATTCGAACTCCTGACCACTCGGGCCGCATGCCTCACCGCTACCACTAGGCTAGGGGTCATTAGCATATATATATATATATATATATATATATATATATATATATATATATATATATATATATATATATATATATATATATATATATATATTATATATATATTATATATATATATATATATATATATATATATATATATATATTATATATATATATATATATATATTATATATATATATATATATATATATATATAATAATATATATATTTATATATATATATATATATATATTTATTTATTTATTATTTTATATATATATATATATAATATATATAATATATATATATATATATATTTGACTAGTAATATTGTTTTGCTAGTCTTTATAGATAGTTAGTGATAATAGACAGTTGCTATAATTTAGAGTCTAACATATTCTTGCCCAATTCTAGGTGGAGACATTGAGACTCATTTGATTTTCAAGGAAGGTAAGTACTTGTAATCTCAACTTTACTTAGCAACTTTACATGCATGTTTACACTCACTTGCTTGACATGTTTTTGTGTTTCTTACTCGCTTACATGTCTCTTGTGTCGTATCGGGGGGGAGGAGAACGATCACGAAGCATGTGGCCACCTAAGCCCTGGACATATACTCGACTGCTAGTATATCATTATGATATATCTTATGTCCATTTACTTGACTGCTAGTATAGAGTACATGATATATCTTATACTATACGTGACTGCTAGTATATCATTATTTTATACCTTATTTCTGTTAGTATAGTGTACATGGTATGTCTTATACTACACGTGACTGCTAGCATACCATTGTCCTATACATTAGACTTGATAACCCTACAAGCTCAGTGATGCTCTACTACACATGTTTCATGTAGCCAATGCATGATTTTAGGTACTTGCCAGTTTACTTGCTATTTACTTGCCATTGCTATTTTATATACTATTGCATCATGTTGTTGACTACTGTTGGGTTATATTGTACTTTGCTCCTTTTCTGATTGGATCGTTGACATATTAGACAAGAGCATGTGGACGATAATGGATTTGGTTGACGACTCCTGAAAATTTTTGAAAGATCAGACATCGATGCTTTAGTGATTTGGATGATACAGATGTAATAGTTGTATTATTATTGCTTTGAGGATATAGTTATCGAATTTATCTCCAAAAGAGCCAGCAAATATATGTTGTATCAAAACACTGATAATGGACTCTATGGTGACTTTATGTTGCTGTGATTTGCTTGAACGTTCTAGTTGCTATGATGAGTGATTGATATATTTTATCGTTGATGATTCCTGAGGTTTAGACGGCTGACTACCGATGTCCATGACAGTATAGACCGAGCGTGATCCGAGTCATACCCGATTATTCGGGAGCGGGTTATGACATAAGTATCATAATCTATCAATGATATCTCAACTCCAAAAAGAGGACAAATAATAATAATATTCATACTCATTCACAATAACTATAAGGAAAATAAATGGCATGATAACGATATAAAGATATGATATGAATATCTAGGAGGAGTCTAAACATAAACATAACACGTCCATATCCAGAGTCTAGGAGTCTATCTATCTCAATATAACATATGTCTCAAATAATAACATACCATGAGTTAGAAAGCTGGAGACAAATTAAGTACTAACAGCTAGTCCAATTGAGTCGCTACTAGTGTCTCCTTAGCTGGAACTAAACCCTCATGAGCCAACGTCTCCTTGTCTGCTCCTATATCCTGAGGTCCGTAGTAGGTAGGGCACCCATCATCTAAATCATCTAAAAAATATATCCAGTCAGGAATGGAGCGAAGTAGACCTCTAATAACAGTTCCAATAAATGATATAGACTATATAACAGTAAATATAGAGAATATACAAGATAAAGAACAGATATGAGAATAAAACAAGATATAGTAGGTGTTGTAAGTAAATACAAGAGCAGAAATATCATGTACAAGAATCAAAAAATAACTATATATGTCAGTGATCACTAGTTTTAACATATAATCGACTTGGGAACTTGCATAAGAGTTTTTGGCCTAGTTAATCATACGTGCGGTGTATGATTAACACTCACAAGGAACAATGACATGCACAAGGAGGGTATAATCACATATCTACACTACTACTTCCTGCCCCCGACTTGTAAAGTAGATCAAACCATGGTACGTTATGATACAGAATTCTCTAAAAAGGTAGCTAATCTTCTCAGGAATCAGCTTCCATATAATATACAAGAATAACAATAAGGCTTGCACAAGGTACACAAAACATACCTGGAATAACATCTCATGACGGGATCCAAAAATACCAATCTGTGTGAGCAATGTGTCAAGAATCAAGGATATCTACACTAAATGCAAGAAACATAAAAGATATCATAAACGAAAATTATCAGAAATGAACTCGCCTGAAATCCAGTGTGAAGTATCAACAGTATCCTAAATAGTGCCTCGAAAACCTATATATGGAATATCAATATCAATTGGTGTTTTAGAATCATAAACATGCTATACTAGCTTGATACTACGTCTCTAAGTCATTTCCAAGTCAAATTAGTGAACTAGGTCGATACCTTGCTAAACTAGGTCATTCCTAGGTTTTCAAGTCCATACATTGTCGTACCAAGGTATTCTAGCCACTACAAGGCACTACTAGGCCAATACCCCTATGTATCTACTTTGTAGTGCATATATAGGCTTAACAATGTAATCCCTTATCTATACTCAATTATCTATACTTTACCTTATTCTCTAGTATCTAGGTAATACCCAATTCTTTACCTATTACCTTTACCTTTGCAATCCTACAACATAGGTATCCCCATATTATCTATGTCAACCTTACCTACACACACATGCCTATATCTCCTACTCCATGCTACGTACACAATACCTAGACACTTACCTATACATGCCCTATATCACATAGGTATTCTCATGCCTATGTGATATACATAAAAAAAGTTATCTAGACATACCTACAGATGTGCCTATTATTACCTGTACTTATGACATTTCCTAAACTCATCTATTTACCCATTCATCCATTACATAGGTATCTCCATTACCTAATCTCAATCTTAACACCTTACCTATATACCCAAGACACACAAAACCTACTCTAAATGTACACTGTTGCCTTCCCTCTGTAAACAGCTTCCTGCACAGAGCACTGGCTTGCTGTCAAGGCATACTGCTGGCTATAGGTGCCATGCTAATGCCACTACCCTATTTTTTTCCCTCCCCCTTAGTACAGTGCTAACAGAGAATAGCTTATGTTGAAAAGCTACCTAACTGTTGCCCCTGCCTATATGCAGTTGGTCTTTCTATCCCCTACTGTAAACCCCCTAAATTCTACTACTTTTTTTTAATTTTTGTATTTATTTTGTACTTCGCATACGAGTTCGCCTCGTTGTATTGTGTAGCGGGCGAGATTTGCGTTTCGTATTTGCTCGACGAGTGCGAATATGTGTCGAGGTACATATTTTAGAAAAACATTTTATTATAAATTTTATTTTTATAGGAAAAGTACATGTTCAAATAAATATGATAAATATTTTAATTTCAAAAAAGTGTTATTTTATTCGTCATTTAAAAATAAGTAGTAATTTGAAAATTTTGGTTTATATGAAACGTATTCCAAATATTTTGCGAAGTTGAAAATTTGTTATCAATATATTTTTGTTATTTATAAAAGCTATTTTATGATTTAATTATCTTGATTTTTGAAATTAATTAATGTTATATTTTAATATTTATGAAAAAGATATTTAAGATTTTGTTCTATTTAATATTTGAATTATTTTGGATAATTTAAATTAGAAAAGATTTCCTGTGAATTTGTATTAAATGAAGGTTTTATCTAACTTTGATTTGGATTTGAACGATTAAAGTTTAAATCAAATTTTAATTTAATATGATATTATCTATGGGGGATTTAAATCCTCTCAATCCCTATCCAACTGGGAATTTCCACCTCCTATATAAGGAGAGGTACTCATCCATAAATTTTATCATCCACAGATTGTGCAACGTGTCGGTGTCTTCCATCTACTAAATACCCTCCGTTACAGTTACATTTTTTGTTCCGTCCGACAACCCCGGACTCGTCGCCTTCCCGTGTCTTACAGGACACGTGCCAATACAACAGAGAATCCTAAACATATCCGCCGTGCCGTTCCTGGCTACGGCAACTACACCGCATCACCGTCACCATCGAGATCCCAAATTCCCCCGGCCTCGACCCACGCTCGACCACCACCTCCTCCTCTCCTCATCACCAAAACCCCAACTTCTGTCCCGTCTCCGCCATCGACACCGCCGTCACTGTGCTCCGGCCAGTAACCGAAACCACGCCCGAAGCATCCGGCCATCCCCCAACCCGTCGTCGCCACGCCACCGGGAACTCGCCCACACCAGCCGCTCCACCACCATTGTTGCCTCCATCGGCCAAAATCTGCCGGAAATCCCATCATCACCACCCACGGCGTCCATCACCGTCGTCATCCACACAATCAAAAATAAAAATAAAATAAATAAGGAAAGCCTCACCTCGCCTCAGCCGCCGATCCGCCATACCCGATTTCCCCAAGCCAGTGCCGGCGAGCCCCGCGCCCTCGCGGGCCGCCTCCGGCGACCGCTGCAGCAACGAAACCACCGCCGCGCGACTCAGCGCGCCCTCTTCCCTCCTCTGTGACAGCCGCCGGCATCGGCGTCCTCACCATCCCGCCAAGCCCGGCCGGATCCAGCGCCCATCCACTCCGGCGTCGACGAGTACCACCGCGCCGCCTCCAGTGCCCAAACCCCGGCGCCGACCGCGTTCTCCGCCCGTCGGTGAAGGATCGGCCTGCCGTCTCCCGCCAGATCCTCCGCCGCGGTCTCCTCCACCATCGACGTCCGAAACGATCGCGCCTTGCCGATCCCCTTCGCCGGAGCCACGTGCCACCGAACCATGCGGTGGCCTCATGGACCACCGGCGTCCACTCCAGCCGAGCGCCACTGCGCGTGATCGTCCCCTCCGCCGACGGAGAGTCCCGATCGCCCAAATCCCCCTTTCTCCTTCCCGCTCTTCCCCGCTCTCTCTCTCTCTCACCATCTCGAATTTGGGGGGGGAGTGGCTGTACCGGTTTATTACTGTTATTATTATTATTAGTTTTTTTATTATTATTATTATCATTATTATCACTATTATCATTAGTTATATTATCATTATTATTATTATTATTATTATTATTATTATTATTATTATTATTATTATTATTTTATATTATTATTATTGTTATTATTATTATTATTATTAATTATTAGTATTTATTATTATTATTGTTGTTATAGATTACTGTTGTTATTATTATTGTTATTAGTATTATTATTATTATTACTGTAAATTATTAGTATTACTGAAATTATTTTAATACTTTTGTTATGATTATGATTTTATTATTAGAATTATTAGCGTATTATTCTCCAAAATACATTTTTGACAAAATTATGGTTTATCCCTAAACTGTTTATTAAAAATATTTTGACTACCAAAATTTAGTTTACCTAGTAAATTCTATATTGACAACTTAGAGTTTTGCCTAAAAACTATTTTTATTTTTCAAGTATTTTCTAAAAATTATTTTAACTAATAAAATGGTAGTTTCCAAATTAAAAACTCTTTTTTTCAAGTATGTATTTATCTAAAATATTTTGGACTAATGAAATATATTTTCAAAGTATTATAAATATTTTTACAAAATAATATATGTATTATTTACACAAAATCCATCGGTTATCAATTCTAGATCATGACTAAATCGTGCCTATTTTCTCATGGACTTCGGGCCTCTACATATCGACCATGGCTATTGGACTATTGGGACATGACAGAACATCGCACCACCGAACGACACACCAGGCAAGATACCCTTCCATTATACTGTTTATTTTTAGTTTGCATTTTATTACATATCACTGTTCATTTATTTCCAGTTCTTGATTTACTGCCTGCTCAGTGATATTAGATGTACCTTGTTACTTATCCTTTGATTGCATATGGACCTAGAGTTAAGGGACTACCACTAGTTTAGTGCATTACATAAACTTGACACTAATGTGCCACGAGATGTGTGAGTTATGAGTAGCATATAGCATCCGGACTTGCGTGTTGGCTGATCACTGATGCGTATAGGACGTGCGTTAGGTCTAACTGTCAATAGTTGTATGTTAGAAGACTTGACTATTAGTAGTGTTACACGGTCGTGGATGAGACATGATAGGTACATTGGGTAGGAAGAATATTTCCTTGTCGTATGGGCTTCGATTGCACTTCCCTTGTAACCCGGAAGCTCCGCTGGAGATACGGGTATGATGACCCTCTCAGGTTTGCCACTGTCATTTTTGAACGTCATGCGCTTAGATCACTGGTGCCCAAGTGGGGACTATACCAGATCCCATTTACAGCCAGGGCTCATGCGATGAAAGGTTTGTTCTTAACTGTATGTTCACTTTAGTACGGTTAGGTTGCCTTATTTATGTCTTGTCACTTTCCTTGATTGTGGCATATTTTATATTCAGTATTTATATGGCATTTTATTGTATCTTGTTACGTCCCTCTGAGGACCTGGTTATCTCGCCAAGGTGTGTGCTCTTGTCTTTCGCAGGTTTTCTAGCTATGGCCATGATCATCTCTATTTCTTTGAGGATGATTGCACTTGGATCGTCTTCGCTCCGCTTGCCACACTCATTTTATTTTCTATATATTTTCACTTATTTGTTAGTAGTAGATTTGTCTTCGCCCAACATATTGTATCAAGACAATTCATTATCATTATATGATATCTTTTATTCATTTATTTTTGTGTGGATGAGATTAGTTATGGTTCTACTGCATTTTACAGCTTACGTATATTTATTGTACAGCTGGCATGGATACGTACCTAGTCCTAAGTATTTTGGGACTGGAGCGTTACACCTACTGCTGAATGCACATGGGTGCATCTATTGTACACCATCTCCAAATTGTTGCTGCCTTTAGGCAGCAGGAGAGGCTTCTGTTGTTGCATGTTGCTGTTCTCCCTAGCTGCTAACAGAAACTCTTCGCTGCTATGTAGTATAGTTGCTGCCAAGGATAGCAACTACCTGGTGATGTACTAATGCACAGCAGTACATTACTGTTGTGCTGCCAATGATGTGGTACTTTTCCTTTCCTCTTCACCTTTACCTATCTAGCTATCTATCTATTTATCTATCTATCTAACACACCCTATCACACTCTCTGTACACATATACATACATAGATGAATAGCTACCCCTCAATATTTGTAGGCACACACCTATTCAAGACACATGTGTGTATCCCTTATACACACACATACTACAATATATACACACATATGTATATATGCCTTCATATATACACACACTTAAGAAATATACACAATAAACACACATGACACTACTATGAATATCAAAAACAAACACTTTGTGTGTATCATCCTCGCATCGCACTAGTCTACGATACGTTTGTGATACGCCCAAGATACCTAAACCAAAACTTGTCTAAATGATATTAAATCACATGAGCATGTCCAAAACATAAATTAAAGTCTAACTAGAGCAATACATAGCTAGTGCCAACTGTCATGAAGAATTGGACATTTATGCCACAAGTGTCGGAGGGAAAAACTCCAAAAATAACTCTGTGTCCTACCGTACCATGATACGGCCTACTCGTATCCAATTGTGGACACGGATCTAGACTCACACAAGCAATGTAAGTCTATTTAGATCTACTTGACCATATAACAAACACTTTGTGCACCATTCTCGGATTTTCCTAAAAATAGCACAAAATGTCACTATAACTTCTACAAAAGGGGACATTTGTAAACCCCCCAAGTTTTAGAATTTTTAGTTTACTTACACTTATTTAGATTATATAAAGTATAGGTTCTTTTATTTTATTTTCTTCCTTTTGATAAATGTTTAAGTTATAAATACTTTTGACATTTTAAATATTTTATTATTTTTATTTATTTATAGAATAATATATGAACAAGGAATAAATATATAAATATGTTTTCTACATAAAAGAATCTTGTAGGGTATAAATAAATGGTTATGTAGTTTGATTATTAAGGGTATTAAGTGTGGTATATGATATTAACTATTTTATACACATAAATATATATAGTATTTCAAAAACAAAGATTTTATATATATTAAACTATATTTGTTTTATTTTATATGCACATATATATATATATATATATATATATATATATATATATATATATATATATATATGAACAAATATTATATGGAATATATGAGGAAATTATAAATACCTATTAAATATATTTTTAAATAATTAGAAGTATTTTTAGATATTTATGGGTTTTTAGGATTATGAAGAAACTATCTAATAGATATAGATTTTTATATATATATTAATTAAGAAAAACAAGAAAAAGGAAGCGAGGGCACTGTTTCGGAGGAACAGTACAATCCCTCACCCGAGCGGCACAGACCCGACCCCCAATTATCTAAAGACCCACCCGCGAGTATATGTAAGAGATGGTGAGAGGGATTTGAGGAAGCTAACACCCTCATGAAATCACCATCGACTCTCCGCTGCCACGTGCCACCCCGACGCGCCGGACGGCCGGTCGCCGCCCACCCGCAAGTAGTGTAACAACAGCAGTACACCGCAAGGTATCGACGTTCACGATTGAAATTCTAATCACCTACGGAATCGTTTTCCTTTCCGTAAAATCCTACGCATAGCCTACCTGACCAACTTTGACACCCTTCAAATAGATCTAATTTTTATGCACCATATTTAGCAAATACCTCGTTGGAAAATCACGAAAACTCACGTTTTTCTGATAGCAATGACTAAGTGGAAGGCACTATTTGGAAGGCAAATTACTTGCATTATATAGAGAATTTTGGGAATCCATCTAAATAATATTTTAGACAACCTATAGGTCTTTAAAACCCTTTTATAGTTTATGTTTTAATCAAGTATACGCGAAGTAATTTGTTTCCCAAAATTAGAAAAAAAAACTACGAAAAATAGTTTTCAAAATTAGAATTTTTCTCCAATACGGCGTGCAGTCCCGTCAAACCGGGCGACGTGGTCGCGACCTGTGAGCATCGAAAGACGCGTATGGGTGTTATGGATGTGTGGGATTTGACGGAACTTGAATTGGCTGCATGTGTACGACAAATTCGATGCATATTCGTCAAAAATCAACGTATCAACCTCTTTGCTAATTAGCCAATTACTTTGTGCACATTCGTCATCTAGAGACGAAACTTATGCCAACAGGACCGTGTCATTTTTCTGGTCATGTATGCCAATGTTGGTTCGATTCTGAGAAGGTCGACCGAAACGCTATTTTGGCGGGCCCGCAGACCCGGTCCAACGGATGAATTTGTGCACGGCCCACCAGAATCCAACTTTGGACATACGGTTGGGTTTGTATCGTCAAACCAAACTCGTAGACATATAGTTTGATGACTTTAGAGACCGTAGGTACTGGCACGCTTTTCGGTAAAAATGGGGTCCAACGGCGGATATCGTATTCACCCAAAATTACGATTTTTGCCCCTGTGTCTAGAATTGGACTTTTGGGTAGGCATTTTTAGACATTTCTTTTATACCAAAAATGTTCATGATGTTTATTTTAGCATCTGAGGGCGTTTGCGAGATTTGACCTTTCATTGCTTCACTGAGCGGATGATTCGAGCCACTGGATACTGTCGTTTTACACACAACCTCAGGCAAGTATACCTTGCCTTTCTTTACAGTTATATACATGCTTAATCTTTTTCCTTCACTACATGTCATTACCTAATTTTTCTCTTGTTGACTGTTGATATGTGCTTTTATATTATATATACTAGTTTAGTTGCCTCATTGATATATAGTCCTTATTCACAGTTGGCCTTGAAGTTCATATTGGATCTGTTTCCCACATGTACTTGATTGAGTCGTATCGTAGAATGAGGGCTTATAACTGAACTGCTATACCTTATTTTCAATTTTCTCAATCTGCGAGTCCACACTAGGGCGAGGGTTGATTTCTTGAAACTAACCTGCGAGTCCACACTAGGGACTAGGATTAGTTATTTGTTCAAACATGCGAGTCAACACTAGGGGCGAGGGTTTGAGTATCCGTTTGATTTCTTGAAACTAACTTGCGAGTCCGCACTACGGGCGAGGGTTAGTTATTTGTTCAAACTTGTGAGTCCACACTAGGGGCAAAAGTTTGAGTATCTGTTTGATTTCTTGAAACTAACCTGCGAGTCCACACTAGGAGCGAGGGTTAGTTATTTATTCAAACCTGCGAGTCCACACTAGGGGGAGGGTCTGAGTATCTGTTTGATTTCTTGTCATGTGTTCATGTTTCTTTTCAATGGTTTATTTATGCGTAGTTATTCTCAAATTTATGTTTCATAGTTGCTTAGTCCTTTTTTGTTTATATCCTGGTCTTCTTTATGTATGATATACTATTAGATAGGCATGTTTTATGTATCTTACGAGTCCCCTGAGGACCTAATGATCTCTTCAGGTAGTTGAATGCACGAAATTAGTTAGCTGATCATGATGGTAGTTGATTACTTCAGACTCTGGTATCTTTTGTGATTACATATTTACATTCGTTATTTGCACTCTGCTTGTTAGCCTAGTTTTATAGACACACGTTATTTCTTTGGAGTCTAATCGGACATATATGCTAGTGGGTTACAGACCATGAACCATAATGTTCATTCTTGTTTTATATTCTTCATGTGGATTGAGATATACTTTAACTTACCATATTAGACATGCTGCCCTATTTTGGATAGCATATACGTATTCAAGTTGGACTGGAGTCCGCTTGATACGTAGTTTTCTTGCGCACAGCGCTCGTATCCCAAAAAGTGGGTGTGGGTCGTGACAAGTTTTTGTGGAGGCCCATGCAGGTCTACGATAAAATGTTTGGTTACTTTACTGTACCAAGCAAGCCTGCTATAGGATTAGAGTCTAGGATCTCATTCACATACTCGACCTTCTTCCTCGATTTTATTTTCTAACTCTCGCTTGACTCCCTTGATTTGCATCTTGCTTGATTCCTTCTATTGTAATTCTTATCCCTTCCTTCGTGCTTGATAAAGGTTAGAAAGGTGACTCATACTAGGTAGACATGTTCCATTGTCCCATCATATTACTAATTTGACTCTTATAAGATGGGTAGAATGTCTCACGACCTAACACTCTCTTTGACCTTAACCAAGGCCTTAGACAAGAAGACAATAGAACGACTGTATAGGCATAAACATCGGATGGGTTTTAGATTTTATTTGAAGAACTTGAACTATTCACACCTTCTTCACCTTCTCACATACCCATAATTTTAACTATCTTGACTAACGCTGCTATTATAGCCTAGTTTTGTAAGCTCATCATTTTATCGAGCTTTTTTAAGATATATGTTGTCTGGGCATGTCCACTAACATATTGTCTAATCTGAATCGGTGCATGATGGTCTGATCAACCTAGTGCACTTGGTTCGCTCTTCGTATGATTATTCTACGTGGATTGAGATATAGTTAAACTTGCCTCTAGGATCTCATCCGCAACGATCTTGACAACTCCATTTTGGACTATTCAATCGCCTTTGAAACCCATATTTGTAAATCGATCCCATCTCCCTTGAACTTTTATTGTTTCTCGTCACCTACTTTGAAAGACAAGCGCTCGTAGACACGAAGTATTATCCTATGGCCATGAAGGCTATATATACACAATCGTTTTCCATCAATTCAAAGTCGAAGAACTATCTTCAAACTTGATTCATATCTACCGTATCACATTTTATATACGTCATATAGTATTCTTCTATAATCAAAAGTTGAGGTATGATATCACGACTTGGATTTTTCTAACTTATTAATCATAGAATCGTGCCTTGGTTTTAATTTTGAGGGAGGAAATTCTAGAGAGTATAGATTATAAGCCTTCTAAATTTTTTTTACTGATTGATTAGGATAAATTGGTTCCCACTAGAATGATAAATCATTGCCTCATGAACACCCACTTTCTATTTTTGATCATTTGGTGTCCTCTACCGTGGCATTGACATTTGGAGCACAATAATAGTTGTTACCTTCCAACAAATTCTACATGTAAGATCTAGACGAGTCCACCTTCATGTAGACATATCATGTACCACTCAAACACGTCCTCTTGTACTATATTTTTATGATACGACTTTCGGGTAAAAATGGCCAACTATAATCCTTACCGTAATACCGATGTACTTCCCGACTTCAATTGGAGACCCAACTTCGACTCAAACCTTTCGACCCAATATATGGTTGTGATCTACTCGAAGTCCACTACGCATATGCCACTAGTGTGCCATCAATTGAGTCCTCTTGTGCTACTTAAACACAAAAGTCACAGAAAGCGCATTTTTGGGCTTAAGGAACCTAGTTAACCCATCCGACTGATAAATACCCCAACCACTTGAGTTTGAACTTATTCTAGGTTACCCTAACCTTATAAGAATGGTGTAGATTGATTTTATAGGATCTTGTCTAGCCAGTATAGATTAAAAACGCAAGATTTATTCAATCAAGGATTGATGTCCAATTAGGCAACCCATTAAAACCAGTTAAACCCATCCATGCATATCGTCATATTTGGACTATAAACCAAACTTACTGAGATAAGTTCCTACACCTATTATGTAGTCCCCATCTCTTAGTCCACTAATCCTCCTTCCATAAATCCCTTAACCATATCTCTTCGAAGCCTATGTTATGCTTCCCTCTGTACCAACTTGTTTCCGGTTATGCTCGACAAATACCTCTCCTACTGCCTTGATGAAACAAGTTCAATATATGGGCAATGTTAGATAAGTAATATCTAAGCTTCCTATAGAGTCCATGACTATGATTGGAAGTACCTCATATTCTTATACAACCTTCTTGAAATTTAACGTTCTTAGAAATCCTGTTATTGTGCTTTCTACGATTAAACAATTATTGTAAGTTGGGTAGAGTGTTGAACCGAGAATACCCAATCTTATAGGATATGGAGACAATTTGGATTCCTTTATAACTACCCCTCCACCTTTCGAAAACCAAGTTTCGATTTGATGTACCTGTTCGTCCTTAGTATTAAATCTCGTATTCTTGATCTTAAGATTAATTTTAATTTCGAGGACGAAATTTTTATAAGTTTGGTAGGATGTAAACCCCCAAGTTTTAGAATTTTTAGTTTATTTACACTTATTTAGATTATATAAAGTATAGGTTATTTTATTTTATTTTCTTCCCTTTGATAAATGTTTAAGTTATAAATACTTTTGAGATTTTAAATATTTCATTATTTTTATTTATTTATAGAATAATATATGAACAAGGATAAATATGTTTTCTACATAAAAGGGTCTTGTAGGGTATAAATAAATGGTTATGTAGTTTGATTATTAAGGGTGTCCAGTGTGGTATATGATATTAACTATTTTAATTTATACACATAAATATATATAGTATTTCAAAAACAAAGATTTTATATATATTAAACTATATTTGTTTTATTTTATATGCATATATATATATATATATATATATATATGAACAATATTATATGGAATATATAAAGAAATTATAAATACCTATTAAATATATTTTTTAAATAATTAGAAGTATTTTTAGAGATTTATGGGTTTTTAGGATTATGAAGAACTATCTAATAGATGTAGATTTATATATATATATTTTTATGTAGAATAATAAGAAAAAGGATTAAACAATTGTTGTGCTTTCTACGATTAAGAAAAATAAGAAAAAGGAAGAGAGGGCACAGTTCCAAAGGAACAGGTAATCTATCACCCGAGCGACACAAACCCGAGCCCCCAGTCATCTAAAGACCCAACCCGCAAGTATATGTAGGAGATGGAGAGACGGATTTGAGGAAAACCCTAGCCAACCCCCTCACGAACTCACCATCTACCAGTCATAAAATGGTATTTTTCTTGTAGTGTCTTCTAGTGCTCCTAGCCTCCATGCTCTTAGTCTCCTTCAAGTGATGAGAATAAAGAGGATTGAGATGATTGGGCAAAAATTTGTTGAGGAATGAATCAATTTGAGGAAGAATATTTAAATGGCAATTAACAGCATAATGAAGACAAAAGAGAGAGACTCCCTCTTATTAGGGTCGGCCACCACAAGCTCTATGAGCAATGCATATTTTGATATGTCCCCACTTAATTGTCATGAAGGTTTAGTAATAAAAGGGGTTTAATTAATGGAAGGTTCTAAATATTAATGGAAAGAATTTTTATCATTCTCTCTAATTTAATTAGTCAACCATGACTAACTAATTGGTTGCACTAATATTCATGACTTGTCTAGTTGGGTTCACTTAGGTTCACTAACAACTAGTCTAACTAATGGCTAACATACTAACCATCCACTATATATATATATATATATATATATATATATATATATATATATATATATATATATATATATATATATATAGTGGATGGTTAGTATGTTACCCATTAGTTAGACTAATTGTTAAGAAATTTTTATCATTTTCTCTAATTTAATTAGTCAACTATGACTAACTAATTGGTTGCACTAATGTAACCCCTCTTTCCGAAATTTTAAAAATATTTTTTTATATTATTTATTTGAATTAAATGGTAAATTTTTTGGAATTTTATAAATATTTAATTAAGTAGTTATTATGGTAGAATGTCTTAGTCATGGTTAAGTTTTGGAGTACAAGATGACCAAGAATTTTGGGACGGGAAGTGTATTCGTGTGCCTGACAAGTGTATTAGCTATACTAGGGGAGGCCTTGCCATAGTAGTGTTCTAACTAAGAAAACTAGACCAAGTTGCAACTTAACCACTAGGGGTGGCGATTTTGCCCTCATACCCTCTACCCTAGCCGGGTACCCTGCACCCTCAGGTGCCCACGGGTACCCTCTACCCTTCGAGGGCAGGCCCTACCCTTACCCTTTTAGAATTAGGGTAGGGTAAGGGTTTTATTCTGATACCCTAGTGTAATTACCCGGGTACCCGCCCTACCCGCCCTACCCTCTGCCCTGTAACCCTACCCTGAACCCTACCCTACCCTGAATCACTACCCTACCTACTACCCGTTAACCCTAACCCTTTAAAAGCCTCGACCCTACCCTTCTCCCCACCCTGAACTGAACGGCTAGTGCAATTACCCTAGTGCAATTACCCGGATACCTTGTAGTTTTTTGTAATTAGTACTTAGGATTAGGAGAACTACATGGTGCTTGATCCTAAGGAGTCAGGTCTAGTCCCTTCCTTGGGTATGTAGGCAGCCCAGGTTCTACTATATAACTGGGTTCAGCGCCTTTAGTAAAAAAAATATTCTCCCTATTATTTCTTGTTAAGTTGTTATGATTTTTGAATGTTGTCAAAATCTGAAAAAAATGAAATGGAAAGAAAAAATATTCCCCCCTGTTTTGTAGCAAAAAATTTGATTTTCAAAGTTAAAAAAATGAAATGGCAAGGGTAATACCCTTACCCTCCCTACCCTGACCCTCAGCTACCATGTGAGGGTAAAGGGTAAGGACGGGTAATGGGTATTAGTTTTTTGGAAGAGGGCTACCCTACCCTACCCTCATGACTCCCCTAGGGTATCAAAAAAGGTCAATACCCTACCCTACCCTGTCATCTTCCTGCCCTTACCCTACCCTACCCTACCCATAGCCAGCCCTATTAACCACTATAAACATTTTAATTATTTATTAATAAGATTATTGACTTTAAGGTGATCCGGTTGTACCAATTTAGTCTGAACTGGATCCGAACCAAATCCAAGTCCATGTAGGCATTTAGTGCATCCAAAGATGCCATGTAGACATATTTTGTATGAGTACAAATATTCGTATTTATTTTAGGAATTGGCAAATATTTTCTAAATATTTGTTATACGTACAATATATGTAGTATTAATATTAAATGGAATTTTAGAATAATTGTACGATTTTCTGGAGCCAAATGAAGAGTGTGTTGATAAGTTCACCAAAAACTACTATATCTACTATTGGTTTATTTTCAGTTGTTATTAGGATTATTATTATTATTAATGTTGTTGTTGTTGTATTATTAAATAAATTATTTATTATTATTGGTTATTTTATTTTATTGTCAAATAAATGTTATTATATATGTTCATATTTATATAAATAGGCTCTACACTAGGAATAGATAATATTGAGATTTTATGGAGATTATTATATAAGGATATATATGAATATATATATATATATATTTTTTATGTGAAATATATATATATATATATATAATATATATATATATATATATATATATATATATATATATATATATATATATAAGATATAAAAATATATATATATATATATATATATATTATATATATATATATATATATATATAGATATATATATATATATATATATATATATATAATATATATATATATATATATATATATATATATATAATATAGAAAGGAATAAAAAAAATAAAAATAAAACGACTGTTGCCAACCACCCCCCCAAAGGCCGACCAAGCCCACAGCAGGTCCGACCCTCCAATGGAACAAACAGTTCCTATATAACGAGAAAGAGAGGGGGGAAGAAACCCTAGATAAAACCTAAAGCTACCCCAACCCGTGGCGAACCTGACCCCGATCATGCGCGCGTGCGTGCACGCCGCTACGGTGGCCGCCGGTGCGGCAAGGCCGGTAGTAGCATTGCGGTAAGCCGCCGCAAGAACAGAGAAACAACAGCAGTTGCAGCCGAGACCCCCACTTTGAGGTATGATTTCTACTTCGTCTTCACAACGTTTTTTGTCCTGTTTTTTCGTACACGCTCACAACATAACCCTCTAGAAAACCCTTCAAGTATAATGATTTTAAGTGCCCTAGTTTGGAAGAAAAATCGACACAAAGTCGAGACAAAAAATGATTTCTTAACAGTTTATAGGACAGACAAACTATCCTAGTTTACGTTCAGTTTTCTCCCAAATCATGCACGATGTTGAAAATCTATTTGAAGGAGTTTATTGACAACATATAGGACAACAAAACCTTTCTTTTAGTTTTAATTAACTCGGTGTATTCATCGAATGAAACCTGTTCAAAGTTGACCAAAACCATGAAAAAATCTATTTTGAAAAACATAGAATTTTATCGATACACGTGCGCTCCGACAAACCGGACGATGTGGTCGCAAACCATGAGCATTGAAAGACGCATATGGATATTTTCAACGTGTGAGATTCGACGTAACTCAATTTCGTTGAGTGTGCACGACGAATCGAGGCGTATCCGTCAGGATACCTCGTATCGGCCTTTTTGCAAACTAGCCAATTACTATGTGCACGTTCGTCATCTCGAGATAAAACTTGCGCCAATAGGAGCGTGTCATTTTTATGGTCATATATGCCAATATTGGTTCGATTCTAAGAAGGTCGACCGGAACGCTATTTTGGCGGGCCCGCGATCTGATCCGATTGGCGAATTTATGTACACCGGAATCCAACTTTGGACATACGACGGAGTTCGTATCAAAAAACAGGACCCGTAGATATATAGTTTGATTACTTTAGAGACCGTAGATGTTAGCACGCTTTTCGGTACAAAACGGGTCCAACAGTATATATCGTTTTGACCCGAAATTACCATTTTGTCCTTATATCCAGAATTAAATTTATGGATAGGCTATCCTAGCTGATTTGACTATTCTGAACACGTTGGTAATATATGTTTCAGCCTCGGAGACTGTTGTGAGAGTTTGACTTTCGTGGCTCGTCGATTGGCTGGATAGTGTTGGTTCTATGTGCTACCACCTAGACAAGTATACCTTGTTGAACTTATACAGTATTTACATGTTTCCTTTCCTATTGTACTTCTTTCCACATGGTTGCATGTTCACATATTGTACTTGATTTATCATCTAATGCTTCACTTGTTTTATAGAGTTACACGCACGTATAGGATATTATTTATTTCCTTTGTTTGTTTATTGGTCTTCTTCATGTTCACCGTGTCTTATGATAGAGTTGTCAGTTCTATGCCATTTTTCTTGATTGACTCATCCTGATCATGATTGATTGACTTGTGACATTCTATAGATTGGGAGTATCTTTTATTATACTATCGTTTATAGAATTTTACTTGACCTTGTATTCCTTTAGGAGAGGAGATTAATACTAGGATTTGTTATTCTTGATTGGGAATATCTTGTATTGTACTACAATTGAGACATACTATAGATTGGGAGTATCTTATATTATACTATAGTCTATAGGAGTTATTCGATTGATTGTTAGCCAAGTATAGTATTATATTTCCATATGACATGTCATTTCTTAGATGTTCTTCTTGCACTGTTCTTATCTTCCATTTATGTTATTTACTATCATAGTAGTAGGCATGTTTTATGTATCTTGCTAGTCCCCTGAGGACCTGATAATCTCTTCAGGTAGTTGATTGCACGGAGGGAATTAGCTGATCATGATGGTAGTTGATTACCTCAGACTCAGGTATCTTTCGTAATTATATATTTGCATCCGTTATTTGCACTCTGCTTGTTAGCCTTATTTTATAGACTCATGTTATTTCTTTGGAGTCTAATCGTACATATAAGCTAGTGGGTTGCAGACCATGAACCATAATGTTCATTCTTATTTTATATTCTTCTTGTGGATTGGGATATAGTTTAACTTACCATATTAGACATGATACCTAATTCTGGACAGCGTATATGTATTCGAGTTGGCTGGAGTTCGCTTGATATGTAGCTGGCTTGCGCATGCACTCGTATCCCAAAAAATGAGTGCGGGTCATGACAAGTTTTTTTGGTGGCCCATGCAGGTCAGAGCATATCATTTCGGTTACGTTACTGTACCGAGCAAGCCTGCATAAGGATTAAACTTGATAGGAATCTCAATCCACAACTGTTTTGAAAATACTCATTGAATTCAATTATCTCCTTTGGCCTTCATATTTGTATTCACTTATTCTTTCTTGTCATCACTATCCTTGTTCCTCGTACCTCCTTCTTTCGGAGTGACGAATACTCGTGCTTTGGGGATGTTTTACGGTTATCCAAAGTTAGGAAAATGGTTAGAAATAAGTGTCTCTTAGGTAATTGCCAAAATAGTTGCTTGTTATGATTTTTGAATGCCTTGAGGAGGAGTATGATGAATGTTATAGGCCATAGATATATTGTAGTATTGAAGTTTTATGCAGGATAACAACTAATAAACAAAGTTATGGCATTTTGTGTTTAATAGAGTTGTGCAAGGGAAGGTGGGTAGACATCCTCACAAACTAATTTATTTGTGATAAAATAATGGTTGGGAGTACTTATGAAGTTATTAGATTTGGTCGATAAGTCATTGACACTGCAGATTTGAATGAGTGTATACAAGATGATTAATGAGGTTCTAGTTTAAACAAGTTTGACTAGGAAGATGTGACTGTAAATTTTATTGAGGACTGAACTTGTGGATTCTATAGAGTAAGTATTTACGATTATAAGCAAAAAAAAAAATGATGATGAACGATAATTTTGTGATTGATATGATTAAAGGTGGGTAGAAATAGTGGTTAATTATATATCGAGAAATTTAATTAAAGGAATATGGGCTATGATATATTGAGGATAAATATTGGAGAAATTTAAAGAGATTATGCGAGATATATAATTTTGAGGAGATTGAATTTGATTTAAACTTGAGGCGATTTCTGTTAGATGGTATAATCTTGAGTATGGTATGATCTTAAGTTTATAATAGAGGGGTGGTATCGAAGGTGGGTAGACCTTCTGAGGAAGCGATTTTATTTTGGGTGGTCTTTTAAAAAATAATAATGATAAGGTTTACTATAATTGTTAGAATATATATATATATATATATATATATATATATATATATATATATATATATATATATATATATATATATATATATATATATATATATATATATATATGTATATATATATATAAAATATATATATATATATATGTATATATATATATATAATATTTTAGAGTACATGTTAAATTTAAATTATATGACCTTGGAAGATATGGTGTCACCATATAGGAAAGAATCACATAATTGTAGTAATTCATGGATAGTAGTAGCAATATGTGTTGATAGCATTATAACTATTTATCAACAGACTAGTCGCAATTCACGTAATAGAGTAGTATATTCGAGGATCCATGTTGATTGCTAGTGTCCAAGGAGATTTACTAGTTAGCTTGGAGTGTCATCTTCATTATTGATCATTTTCTTAAATTCGAGGAATAATTTATTTTTAAGGTAGGTAGATTTGTAACCCCTCTTCTCGAAATTTTGAAAATATTTTTTTAATATTATTTATTTGAATTAAATGTTGAATTTTTAGAATTTTATAAATATTTAATTAAACAGTTATTAAGGTAGAATGTCTTAGTCATGGTTAAGTTTTGGAGTACAAGATGACCAAGAATTTTGGCACGGGAAGTGTAGTCGTGGGCCTTGACTAGTGTATTAGCTATGCTAGGGAAGGCCTAGCCATAGTAGTGTTCTAACTAAGAAAACCAGGCCAAGTTGCAACTTAACCACTATAGATATTTTAATTATTTATTAATAAGATTATTGACTTTTAGGTGACCCGGTTGTACAAATTTAGTCCAAACTGGACCCGAACCAAATCCAAGCCCATGTTAGCATTTAGTACATCCAAAGATGCCATGTAGACATATTTTATATGTGTACAAATATTTCGTATTTATTTTAGGAATAGGCAAATATTTTCTAAATATTTGTTATACGTACAATATATGTTTTTAATACGTACAATATATGTAGTATTAATATTAAATGGCATTTCAGAATAATTGTACAATTTTCTGGAGCCAAATGAAGAGTGTGTTTGATAAGTTCACCAAAAACTACTATATCTACTATTGGTTTATTTTCAGTTGTTATTAGGATTATTATTATTATTAATGTTGTTGTTCTTATTATTAAATAAATTATTTATTATTATTGGTTATTTTTATTTCATTATCAAATAAATGTTATTATACATGTTTATATTTATATAAATAGGCCCTACACTAGGAATAGATAATATTGAGATTTTATTTAGATTTTATGGAGATTATTATATAAGGATATATGTGAATATATATATATATATATATATATATATATATATATATATATATATATAAAGGAATAAAAATAAAAAAATAAAAAATAAACCTACTGTTGCCAACCCCCGCCCCCAAAGGTCGAGCAAGCCCACAACAGGACGACCCCCAAAGGAACAAACAGTTCCTATATAACGAGAAAGAAAGGGGGGAAGAAATCCTAGATAAAACGTAAAGCCACCCCAACCCCTAGCGACCCCGACCCTGCCCGCACGTGCACGCCACCGCGGTGGCCACCGGCGCGGCATGGCCACCAGTAGCACTGCGGCAAGCTGCCGCAAGAACAGAGCAACAGCAGCAGTTGCAGCCAAGACCCCCACTTCGAAGTATGATTTCTACTTCGTCTTCGCAGCATTTTTTGTCCCGTTTCTTCGTACACGCTCACAACATAACTCTCTAGAAAATCCATCAAGTAGAATGATTTTAAGTGCCCTGGTTTGGAAGAAAAATCGACACAAAGTCGAGACGAAAAACTGTTTCTTAACAGTTTATAGGACAGTACAGTCAGTTTTCTCCCAAATCATGCACAATATTAAAAATCTATTTGAAGGAGTTTATTGACAATGTGTAGGATTACAAAACCTTTCTTTTAGTTTTAATTAACTCGATGTATTCATCGAAAGAAACCTGTTCGAAGTTGACCAAAAACCATAACAAATCTGTTTTGAAAAACTTAGAATTTTAACGATACGACGTGCAACCCGAACAACCGGACGATGTGGTCACAACCCATGAGCATCGAAAGACGCATATGGATGTTATCGACATGTAAGATTCGACGGAACTCAATTTCGTTGAGTGTGCATGACGAAATTGAGGCATACCCGTCTGGATATCCTGTATCAACCTTTTTGCAAACTAGCCAATTACTATGTGCATGTTCGTCATCTTGAGATGAAACTTGTGCCAACAGGACCGTGTCATTTTTCTGGTCATGTACGCCAAGTTTGGTCCGATTCTGAGAAGGTCGACCGAAACGCTATTTTGGCGGGCCTACGACCCGATCCGATAGGCGAATTTGTGCACGGTCCACCGAAATCCAACTTTGGACATACGGCTGGGTTCGTATCAAAAAATTGGACCCGTAGACATATATTTTGATGACTTTAGAGACCATAGATGTTGGCACACTTTTCGGTGCAAAACGGGTCCAACAACAGACATCATTTTGACCCAAAATTATCGTTTTATCCCTGTGTCCAGAATTGGACTTATGAGTAGGTATCCTAGATGATTTGACTATTATGAACACGTTGGTAATATCTGTTTCACAGCCTCGAAGACTGTTGTGAGAGTTTGACTTTTGTTGCTCGTCGATTGAGTGGATAGTGTTGGTTCTACGTGCTACCACCAGGCAAGTATACCTTGTCGAACTTATACAGTATTTACATGTTTCCTTTCCTACTGTACTTCTTTCCATATGGTTGCATATTCTCATATTATACTTGGTTTATCGTCTAATGCTTCACTTATTTTATAGAGTTACGTGCACGTATAGGATATTATTCATTTCTTTTGTTTGTTTATTGGTCTTCTTCGTGTTCACCGTGTCTTGTGATAGAGTTGCCAGTTCTATACCATGTTCCTTGATTGACTTGACCTGATCATGATTGATTGAATTGACTTGTGACATTCTATAGATTGGGAGTATCTTTCATTGCACTACAGTTTATAGAATTTACTTGACCTTGTATTCTTTTAGGAGAGGAGATTGACACTAGGATTGGCTATTCTCAATTGGAAGTATCTTGCATTGTACTACAATTGAGACATACTATAGATTGGGAGTATCTTGCATTGTACTACAGTCTATAGGAGTTATTCGAATTGATTGTTAGCCAAGTCTAGTATTATATTTCCATATGACATGTCGTTTCTTAGATGTTCTTCTTGCACTGTTCTTATCCTCTATTCACGTTATTTACTGTCATAGTAGTAGGCATATTTTATGTATCTTGCTAGTCCCCTGATAACCTGATGATCTCTTCAGGAAGTTGATTGCAAGGAGTTAGTTAGCTGATCATGATTGTAGTTGATTACTTCAGACTCAGGTATCTTTCATGATTACATATTTATATCCGTTATTTGCCCTCTGCTTGTTAGCCTAGTTTTATAGACTTATGTTATTTCTTTGGGGTCTAATCGGACATATATTCTAGTGGATGCGGACCATGAACCATAATGTTCATTCTTGTTTTATATTTTTTTTGTGGATTGTGATATATTTTAACTTACCATATTAGATATGATACCCTATTCTACACAGCGTATACGTATTCGAGTTGGGCTGGAGTCCGCTTGATACGTAGTTGGCTTGCGCACGCACTCGCATCTCGAAAAGTTGGTGCGGGTCGTGACAACTAATATTCATGACTAGTCTAGTTGGGTTCACTTAGGTTCACTAACAACTAGTCTAACTAACGGACTATATATATATATATATTATATATTTATATATATATATTATATATATATATATATATATATATATATATATATATATATATATATATATATATTATATATATATATATATTTTTTTTATATATATATATATATATATATATATATATATATATATATATATATATTATATATAATATATATATATATATATATATTATTATATAATATATATAATATATATATATATATATTATATATATATATATATATATATATATATATATATATATATATCTATATATATATATTATATATATATATATATATAACAATACCAAATGTTATGAAATATAAATAAAACCATAATAATTAATATGAAATGACAAAAATGCTCCTCTCCAGAAAAGTGGTAGTTACAGTCTGGATATTAGTTTCCTTTACATGATTGTACTTATTCAGACTGTAGTTGACATATGATTATGTACTCTTGGCACTATACTAGCTTATCATTTTACATAGCTAGTTTTGTGATCATTTTGATAGAGCGTCGAAGATGCCTTACTGCTTAATCTTACATGTTCTTTATTTACTATTGCTTGATTGACTGATTGAGACATAGATGTTTTATGTGACCCTAGGTGACTTGATTGTAGTATGAACCCCCTTGTCTAATAATAGTCATGACTGTATTACGGGCTGCTGGTATACTTAGTAGTGCATAGCTGGCCATGTCATACCCCCGTTATCCTTATTCGGTACTAGGGCATGACAATATTTTGTAGACTTATAGAGTGTTGCGATCATAAGAGTCAATCATAACATGTTTCCCTTGATATCTTGACCTATTATCTTACATACTTGAACTGATAAGCTGCTTGCATTCTTGTTCCTTCTCGGTTTGTCCTTGATATCTCAGTGTTATTTCCATTCAGGGACACTTCTTCCACTTTAGTTGGGGCAGTAGTGGCAGAGCAGTCAGCAAAGCAGAATACTTTGAAGCACTAGCAGGAGGCAGTACCTCCTCAGGGCCATATTTTGGTTGGGCTGGTAGCAAGACAATTTGAGCAGCATGAACCGCAGGTTCCAATATCTTCGATAGTTCCAAACTTAGTTGGCCCTCATGTGTTATTGGAGATTAATTATGGATTATTCACCAATCAATAGCATCAACATGAATATAATATTTTGCTTAACCAAGGGTTGCAAATAGCCTTAGAGAGGGAGATAAAGTTTTGTAATGTCCTGCTCCGTACGGTGCATTATGCTGAGTCATTGACTCAAAGAGTTGTATTGACCCAAAGAATAATCGATACAAGAGTTACGTTGACCCAAGGAATGCATCGAGTCTGATCGATGCAAAGCGTTAAGCTGGCCCGAAAGAAAGCATTGAGTCGATTCGAAGATCTATTAAATCGAATCGATGCAAAGCATAGGTCCGATCGAATAAGTATTTATTTTAGTTGGTTTTGTTTGCAGGCTACGCTTTAAAGCTGAATTATAAGAGGTCGACATTTTGTCTCGTTTGCAACGGAGTTCGCAAAACCAAAGCATTGCCTCGCAACGGACTGAGGCAAGGGCATGGTAGGCCAAATCAGTTGAGTAGTTCAATGTAGCACAAATTGCTCGAATGGCTAAGTCAGAAAAGTTGGTCATGCAATAAAGTTATAAAAATTGAGCTGCCTCAACTCGACGAAATGACAAGGCATATCGACTAAGGTGGGAGGACTTTGACCCTTCTTTCCTACTTCGTCATGCCTATGTAAAATGTACCGTTGTATGCTAAGTTAACTTATCGATGCCACGGGCGTGGCTCGATTGAGAGAAATCGTAGTGCATATCGAATACTAGATAGAACAATTGAATTAAAACGTACATCAAATGTACGAGTCGTCATAGAACATCAAAATACTCCAAAGATGAGTGCCTCAATATGCAAGCCATAAGAACATGGGATAACGGTATTGACTAGTGCATCAAATGCACGAGTCATGGGACATTGAACGATTGGATCAAAACGTGCCTTAAGGCACGAGTCGTTGAACATCAATCAAATGCGTGCCTCCGTGCACGAGTTAGTATGCCAGAGCATCGAAAGACTACATTGGCGCGAGTGCCTCAGTGCATGAGATATAGAACATTGAATACCCCATCGAGGCGTGCCTCAGTGCACGAGTCGGAGGGAAGAAACATAAGTCTAACACATTGAACATTAAGGCATAGAACATGGAAATACTAAATCGAGGCGTGCATTGAATACACGACTCGAAGGATATTGAATAACTATTGAATGCGGCATGCTGCTTTGAAATGTTTATGGCCTTCGAGTCATTCATTAATGAACATTGAGTTGGTGCATTGTGCCAATGAAAATAGAGTTGGATGAATCGAATGTTTAGTTCATATATGAATCTGACGAGCATTGCATGGTCAAATGGACTTGCGATGTGTAGCCGTGCACGGGTGTTGGCTCCGTCGAATGTGGTACGCCGGGGCACCGAGACCATTTGTCCTAGGAGGGATGTGATTAGGAATTGAGATTTTTTATGTTGGTGCACTTCATTAAGACGGTTTACGACCTGCTATTGATGTGATAAGCCACTTGCCAAGTAATTTGGGATCCTCCGGATAAGGGACTAGCAATCTCAGACAGAGTGATCATCGTCTTACATTTTGTAACATAAGTCAATTCTAGCTTGGAATGCCAGTGACCTTCATATAGTTAAAGAACAGTAGACTAAAAGTGCAAGCACACAGAGATCCTGCACAAAGATCACTTATAATATGACAAGAAAAGATGGTAGGTATATTCACCTTGCGTCGGTGCAAGGGTGAGTGCGTTAATGTTGGACAAAAGTCGTCATGAAATAACACGAGATTGATATTGGTTGCCTGCTTGCTTACGTGAATAAATGATTGTTTGGGTTATATACTAAAAGCATCACTTTTGTAGTAACCTTATTTCCTTAAATTTTGAATGAGAATCATATGGACAAATGTTTACATATTATATTTGTTGCAAGTGTTAATGCAAATGTCTGATATTCTATATTGTAGATAATATGGTGTGTGGTGTCACACAGAAGATCTTATTATCAGTTCCCTATGGAGTATATAAATAGTTTACAACCTAGATGGACTTAGAAAATCTATTGGAAAGGTTGTAGTATAATCTGGTATTAGTCTATCTTGAACTATAGGTTTACACTAGTACACTTTGTGTATATTGAACAGGACCACTTGAGGTTGTTCTCTTTGTACTGACTACATAAGTGAACAGACACCTCTGTTATTATGGATGCTTGTGCTCTTAATCTGGATAAAATAACAGATATGTATATGCAGTGTGCATTACTTTGACTTATGAAAGAGTGAGATTCATTATGGGTCAACAACCTCTATGAATTGGGTAATAACATTGTATGTATGATGGGTTGTTGATTATAAATAGAATATATGTCCCGATACGTCGGGTTGATGATGTCTCCTTAAGGAGCTCATAAGGATTTTCATGTAAATCCTGCAGGTAGATTATATCCGACATGACAAATAAAGTTGAGCGGTACTACTTAAGGATAAAAGATGTTGAATTAATATAGTTGTCAGTAACTTAATTTGATCGACGGATATTCGATATCTTAACATGGGGAGCCAAACGAACATATAATAAAAGGAGCCCACAAACATAATTTGGGATTAGGGAGGCAGTACAACAATAGCTTATTAGTGGACCGAGCTATTGTTAATGGGCCTGGATTGTGTGTTTGGGCTGAACACGGGATATCCAGATCCGTTAGGAGGCCTAACCCTAATTTCTCCTCATGGTCCCTGCCGTAGCTAATATATATCCTCTATTCTCTGGCCACCAATTGACTGATCAGAAATATGAAGCTTTCTCTAAATTCGTGATTCACGTAAGGAGAGAAAGAAAGGGATGCCAAGGAGACGAAAAGGTTAGGGAGATCGTCGCCCACACGACGTCCAACTCGAGGAAGGAATACGTGACAGAAGATCTTAAGGTCGTCCGCTCGAGATTGCCAGAAACTATTTGTCTTCTTCCTACCGTAGGTATAATTCGTGAACCCTAGTTTCCGCCTATGAAGGGTTAGAACACGTATTAAATCTGTTTAACTTTATATCGATCAATATACACACCGAAGTAAGGGTCCTGGGAATCCCAAATTCCATCAATGATAACATGCTTGACATGTAATTTACACTTTACTGCTTTCGAATATGCCATAAAACTGATCCTAAGGCAAATATAGCAAGATCACAAGTTAAGCTACATGATTCATAAATTACTTAATGTCGATTTAGTAAAGTGGGTCAATATCAATACATGAGAGGATTAGTATGGATCTCTGTCACGACCCGCACCCGGTATAAGGGTACAAGTGCGTAACAGCGCCCACCCTACGCCGTAGAATCGGTGGTAGAACGCTGAACTAGGTCACTATCTAAATAACTCAAGCAAATATATAATGTACTTGTCATAGATCTCAACTCCGAACGGAGGACAAGTATAGATATAATAAACTCAATCACAGTCTAAGCATGATAAGATAACACAGAAGTCTAGATAACTACTAAGACTAAACAAACAACTACTAAATAATAATATCTTAAACTAATCTCAAATACAAAGTCAAATATCTCTACTTATTACAATTCAAGTTCAAATATGAAACCAAAAGTAAGTCTACTAAACTAGTCTCCCGATCATTCCTGAGAATCGGGACCAAAGCTAGCTAATCCCTCATCGGTTCCATAGCAAGTAGGGCACGCTGTCCTTAGGGCAAACATCTGTAATATTTTGTCAACGTATTCAGTCATGATTGGAACGAGCACATCTCATCTAGAAATCCCAAGTAAATGGCAAAGATAATAAAGCACATATAGACAGTTATATTGATGAAGCATGGAAGTTTTATACAGGTAATGATGTAGAGCAACAGTTTAAAGTACATAAGAAGTAATATAACGAATCAGAAGATCATGGCAATGAACACTGTAAATAAGCTAGCTGAACTAGAGTAATGTGATATGAGTCCAGACAGTACAATATAAGTCAAGTATGATTCCAGTCAATGATTCTAGTAGGGTGATTCTTATAATGATTCTAGTTATGATTCTAGTATGAGTCTAGACAATACTCAAAAGTGTGTTTTAAAATACTGAGATCGATATGTAAATGGCTAGGGGTAAATCCGGCACATCGCACATTGGCCAAGTATGGGATGGCTATCATTCCAGAATAGACCAGCAAGGGAGTGAGTCCAGTATTTGGAAATGTTTACATGTCTACTCAAATATTTCTTCGCCGAACAAGTACAAGTAAATCCATAACCCGACACGTAAATCGAATAAGTCCAGCCCGAACATGATGATGCCAGTAGGTGATTCCAGTAGTGATTCTTGTATAGAGACCAGACATGTAAAAGGTGAGTGTCGCATTGTCACGACCCGCACCCGCCGTGAGGGTACGAATACGTAACAGCGCCCAGCCTACGCCGCAGTGTCGGCGGTAGAACGTTGTTCTAGGTCATGAACTATAACTAGCTAACATGTAATACTCTCCAAAAGGAGTCCAACACAGAGGTACAACTCAATCACAAACTAAGGTAGAATGTAGCACGAATGGAAATAGATAAGAACTCCTCAACTGAGGCACAACAGAAGAATAACAATCTCAACATCTACCAGTCCAATATCTCTAAGAATATACAACTCTGGAAATAAAACAACAGCTATACATGAAAAGAGAACAGGCTAAGCTATCTACACTAAGCAAGGGTGCCATCCTCAGTAGCTGCCTGAACCTCCCCAGGGGTCCAGGTCGCGAGTGTCATCTAGGCAAGCTCCAAAGTAAGGGGTGCAGGGTTCCTCATCATCATCTGTAAAATTTTCAACAGGTCCAGTCAGGACGGGAGCGAGCACAGTACATCTCAACATATCATAGCAGGTTAGAAAACATATAACATGCAGTAAAGTAAGATACGAGTACTGAAGAAATGCGGTATATAAACAGGGAGAGAACTATAATGTAAATATCTACTATACATAGAGAACTAGCAGTGACTAGTGAATCAGAGTACGAGATAGCACATGTGAACAGGACAGATTTGCACAGGATGTCGAGGTGCACAGGAATCTACACTACAAGGAATTGTTCACACGACTACTAGCACTCCCCGTATCCCCAATCAATACACAAGGATCTAAACAGGTTATGTTATTGCACAGGATATCACATGGGGGCCCATATAGGGTGCACATGATAGTATACATGGGGCTCCGTGAACATGAGAGTACAAGATTCACAGGAGTGCACATGTAATGAAAGCACAGGAGTACATGATGTAAGTGAAACGCACAAGCACAATGTACCCGATGCTCCCGAGGGGGATAACATCGCATGTAGAGATCCATATAGTACCAATCCGTGTGACCAACGTGACAGTACAAGTAAAGTAATCTACTGCAGGTAATAATTCTAAGCAGGATATGAAATGATCAGAGAATGTACTCGCCTGGTATCTGAATAGCCGTGAAAATGTACTGTCCGAGATGAGGTACCTGGCTCCTAGTTAGAGCAACACAAGTCAAGATGTATACAGAGGGGGTTATATGAAATGTACAATGCATCTGCATGTTGTCTAGGTCAACTAGACTAATAGTCAACTCTCGGTCAACTCTGGTCAACTGCACTAGTCAAACTAGGTCAACTAGGCCACTCCTAGCCCAAACAAGTCTAACAAGTCTCACTAGACCTAACCAAGCCTAGGCTAGCACTCACATACCATCACAATGCTATACAAGCTATCAAACCTTCAATTCACATATTCATGCATGCTAATTATATAGGCAAAATGCATATATCTATAATACATTATATTTATCACACAAGGTTAAATATTATATATGTATACATATATTTATAGAGATATAGAGAGGGGGTTGAAGGCATACATTGGGGTTTCCTTGAGTGTTGCCTATAGCATTCTACATATCCTTCATATATGCAACTTGCATACATCAAATAGGGTGTATGCATATCATAAAGGAAGATCAACTAACCCATGTAAGCCTATATACATGCATTCATTCATACCTATCATTCATGCATATATACATTACAAAATATATATACATAACAAATTTGCATTCATGCCTACATACATATTCACATACATTCATATAGCCTAATGTAAAGCATGGCTAAACAACCAATTTCAGTTCACTGTGTGTTCCCAAAATGACAAAGTGCAAGGTAGAGGGAAGGGTTTGTGTTCAGTTAAGGTAGTTAACAAGTGACAGGAAATAAGCCATGGTAAAGTTAAGGGTTCAGGTCTCAGTTTTAGGCAATGGTAGTGTCAACCTAGGTGAGGGTGTCCCAGGCTTGTGTGAGAGTGTGATAGTTGTCAGGTTGTGTGTGTAGGAATCTCAGGTAAACCCAAGACATGAAAAACAGTGTGCAAGAAGCATAACAGGGTGTGTGTGAGTGTCACAAGAGTGCAAGAGTGTGTATCATGTGAAACAGTAGAGTGAACTAAGGGAAATCAATGTCTTAGTGTGACAGGGAGTATAGGGATGAAGGGTGTAGGTACATGTGAGGAATAGGAATCAATTTGACAGCTTAATAAATGAGAATAGTTGACAGTTTATAGGAGAAGTCAAATGACAGTTAACCTTTAGGATCCCATTGTAGCCATTCATCCCATAGAACTAACTAACAATGTTAGGAATTAGCATGGAAAGAAACATGAATCTCAGTTTGATAAGGAATGAACATAAGACATTTAACAAGTAGTAAGATAAATCCTAGTCTCAGGTTTGTTGCCAGTTTATATGCATTCGAAAATCATCCATCCCATGAATAATCAGTGAGCTAATCATTGGAGTAACAAATTGGAAAATGAACTTAAAATCAGTTGACAGGAATTTAAGGAAATCAATTAACAGATCTATTAAACCAGTTTTGACATAGGAACTAACATTGGGAATCAACATAGGAAAGTAACCTGGTATTGAACACTTTAATCTAGTTTAAAAACTGGAATTTGAGTGACAGTTAAACAAATGAATGCAACATTGACAGTTAAGTAACTTTCCAACCAATACCAAATCAGTGACAACCCTTAACAGTACTAACAATGTCCATGAATCATCTTATAACAATAAACTCCAAACTCAGTTAAATGGGAAATTAATCTCAGCAATGAAGAACAGGTATCAGTCGATTCAGTCCAACTCAATGTTCGAAATCCCATTCTAGATCAAACAACCTAATCTAATATGAAAAAAACGAACTAACATGAACTATCAAACATGTAGGATAAATCATGACAATTAAAACATCATTAAATCAAATTAAACATGGAATTAAAGCTCAGGAATTAAAGAACAGGACTGCGTATCAGTCCTTTCTGGGAACATCAAATTCGAATATGAGAATTAAACTAATCAGAGATTAGTGAATATATTAGGACATGATTTTAGCATTTAAACATAACTTATTCATAATGAAATCTCAGAAAAATTAGACAGGAATGTAACAGTGTACAGTCACTGATACTTTGAGTATCAGTCGACTGAACACTCTCAATCCCTATTCGATTTCCCATTTTAATAAGTAAATTACTAACAGAGATTGTTAACCAATCTAGGATCCTAATTAGCATTTTAAATCATAAATTAAACAATAAGAATGGAATTTAACACTGAAATCAATCACTGGACAGTACACAGGAAAACAGTGTCGTGCACACGTGCACGTGTCTGTAGGACACGACACACGACACGTGGAGTCTCGTGGTCATACCCACGTGTAGCCCACGTATAAGGCTATACATAGGACCCAACACGACACGACCACGTCGTGTCCAGAGTGGACACGACTCGCGTATCAGATGCGTGTTTCCTGTGCGCACAGTCTCAGTGTGTGACCAGTGCGCGTGTCCGCACGCACCCGACACGCCACCAACTGACACGAGACTTGGGGAGTGTCGTGTCAGACACTGCCCCAAGCTCCACGTCCAATGGCACATGCCCATGTGTCCTGTATGAGTCGCACGACCCTGCGGGTAGCAGGACAGTGCGTCCAGGCGCGTGCGACCGTGTCCGCGAGTCCATTTCGACTTGGACATGACCCAAATCCATCTCAGTCAAGCACAGTCGCGTAAGCGACAACAAAATAAGAATTTTCATTCAAACACAATTCAAAAATTCGAACAAAATGTCCTTTGGGGCATTTCGTCGAACACCTACGACCAAGGCCTGATACGTATCTAATACGGACACGTATTGGACACGAACCCTAACAATGCCTATACCAACAGAGAGAGGGCACCTAGGGCTTCCTAACCATGCAAAGAAATTGAGATTTGGTGGAGGGAATAGAAAGTTACCTAGGTGTGTTCCTTCACAAGGAAAAGCCCCAAAAATGAGATCTCCTCAAGCTAGCCAATGGCTCCAAATTGTATCAATCCTGAGAATAGCCTCCACCAACAGTAGGGGGACACTAATTAGGTTACAATGGAAGAAGTTTCAATGAAAATGGATTAATATTGAATAAACTATGAAGGATTTTCAATAGAGAGCAAACCTTTCCTTAGAAAAATGGAGGGATGAATAAAGAGGAGGCACAAACTTTGAGAGGGATTTTATAGCAAGGAGGGGGAGTCCCTAGGCTGGTCATAATGTTAGGGTTAGGGTTTTGGGATTCAATCTAAGGGCTCTCATCCCATCTAGCATATTCAATGGTTAAAATCAAGGTCCCCCTTTAATCAAGTTGCAACCTAGTCATTCTAACTAGTCATGACTAACCATGACCAACTCAATTTCTAACTTAGTCTAACCATGACTAACTAGGACTAACCTAGGTTAGGTCAATTCTAGGTTGGGGCTACTAACAATCACATGGCAATCAATTAAATAATATTAAATCACACCATTTAATATAGTATATATTAATTCCAAATAATTATAATAATTTCAAATAAATTCAAGATAACCAATATCCTCAAGCTAAATGTAATAAACAAAATCTCTACCCACATGGTTAGGCTCTAGGGCAGGCAGTCACTACGGCTTCACTAGCTGCACACCAAATCACAAGTCATGATTTAAATAGTTTTTTAAAAAAAATATTAAAAATCACCAAAATTTATATTAAAATTTTAAATACCATAATTAAATAAATTAAATACAAAATTTCAAAATTATCCTCATCTAGAAAACTGGGTGTTACACGCATGCAGTCGATCCAAAAATACCAATCTGTGTTGACAGAGAATCAAATAGAACTAACTAGAACAGAAATACAGTAATCAGCAAGTAAATAAAAGAACTATCAGAGAATGTACTCGACTGATACCCTGAGCAACTGGTATAAACAAATGTCCAAACCGGAGTCACAATGTCCTATGTAGAGCAATATAGGTTATAGTGTATTCAAAAGGTAATAATTGAAGTTTACAATACATTCTACATGATTCTAGGTCATTCTAGGTTAAAGTTAACTCTTGGTCAACTCGGGTCAATATTCTAGTCAAACTGTAAGGTAACTTAGTCAACTGTCTAGGGTTTGGTCAAACTCTAGTCAGCAATTCATGTTAGGCCTATTTGGTTCATTTCTAGGTCAATCTATAGGGTATCTCAACCATAGGCTAGGATACCAAGATACAACATATAGATATCATAAATATACAATACCACTTATATATATATATATATATATATATATATATATATATATATATATAAATATATATATATATATATATATATATATAATATATATATATATATATATATATATATATATACCCTCACATTAATACCCTCAAAGCTCATCTATATCAATATAACACATCTATAGCCTAACATCTATATATACATTACCCACAAGTATATAATATAACACACACACACACACACACACACACACACACACACACATATATATATATATATATATATATATATATATATATATATATATCCCATATATTAATACCCTCAACTCAATAGTCTATAACCCATAGATATACATAACTTATATATCTTTGATAACTGGCACAACCTACATCTATACTCACACACACACACACACACACACACACACACCACACACACACACACACACACACACACACACACACACACACGCAGATATATATATATATATATATATATATATATATATAAAATATATATATATATATATATATATATATGTTTGCCATAAAAAAAATCAAAGACAGGTATTACATAACACTAAAATTGATTGCAAACTCGCTTGTACAAAGGAAAGCCTAGAAAGAAATCCTAGAAAACAATCTAAGTACAATTATTTAGTTTTGATTCTGGGGGGTGACGGTGGAGGCTCGGGAAAGTGCTATCAACTCTGCCTTACTCCATGGACTATCTGATGCAGTCTCTAGCTCGTGAAGAAATTGCTTTTTTCTTGAAGGTTGCCAGCCTTTTGCAGGGGTGTGGCACCCTGCTATTTATAATAGAATGTATGTTGAGCCGCATAGACGGCTTGCGGCCACATGGCTGATTAGCACGCGAAGACCCGCTCTTTGGCTGCCATCTGTCAATTTGTTAGGATTTTGTTGCAGCAAATTTGGGTAGTTAAGGACTTGGTCAGATTGCCACGTGTCCTGTTGCGGGGAGCTGCATAGTTTTCTCAGTCTTCGATCTGTATTTTGGCCGCATAAAGCTCATGCGGCTTGGATCACAGTTACTCTTGGCTGCATGAAGTTTGAAGATTTTGGAGCCACATATGTCTGAGCCGCATAAGGTTCATGCGGCTTAGATGACACTCTTCTGGCCGCATGAAGGCGTACGAATCCTGCTTTTGGGCGACGTCTCACGTCTTATCTTTTTTTCTTTTCGAAGTGTCAGAACTGTCATTTTTGTCAGTTTTGTCAGGACTTGTCAGCTTTATCAGTCGAACTGCTCCTCTTGGCCGTATATTTTCCTTCTGCAGTTGTTTGTTGATGGGCCGTATATGTCATTGAACCAATCATGCGGCTTTCCTTCATGCGGACCTGTTTGGCCCGAAGTACCTATGCGGCAATTTGTAATCCGCATGAACCCCATAGTTTTCATGCTTCTACAAGACCCCATTCAAAGTTTTCAAATTGCAAATTTGGAATACTTTGAATAAGAATCATGAAAATCTGTCAAGTCGCAGGGAGTCTTCAAGTCGTAGGAAGTTTTTCGTGCAGCAGAGGGATCTTGAGTCGCAGGGAAATCCTGAGCCGTAGAACAAATCTTGAGTCGCAGGGACATATTGAGCCGTAGGGAGATTTCATCAGCCTGCCAGCTGTCACTGCTGCATTTAATTTTTCTGATTCGATTGTGGATCCATTTTCGAGATAAAGCCGACGGTTACTGGGGATAAAGTCCCCAAACGTCGACATTATCTTTAATGATCTCGATAACCGAAGAGACGCTCGACGGTTATTAGGGATAAAGTCCCCAAACGTCGTCCCTATCCCTAATGATTTCGAGAATCGAATAGTCTCTTTTCAGCAACTCTATAAATAGGAGTCATTCAGAGAGAAAGATTTTCCTCTTTCACCTTCTCCTCCTTCGACTTCATCATACTTTATGTTATGGCTCCAAAAGCTTCTAGGTCAATTGCTGCGGCGACCAAAGGGAAGCGACTTGCTTCTCCGTCGAGAGCGACAGACGCTCCTTCCATTCATTCTGAACTGCGACCTCCTCTCAAGAGTATGGATGGTAAGCAGACGATTGACTACAATTTTGAATGGCCGTAGCGCATATTTTCATGCACGGGCCTGTCATATACTGCCTCTGTTATAAGCCTGGTTGATGTATGCCCTTATCTTATCTGGACCACATATGTTTTGTACGATAGGGCAGCATGGACTGAGCCGCATAACCATTGTTCATTCGAACTTGAACCGCTTGAGTGCCTTAATATTGATCTATATGATCATTTTATGACTGAGCCGCATAGGTACCGTATGAGCACTTTATGATCGGGCTGCATGACTACTGTGTGGTTGGGCCGCGTGATTGCCTCGTGACTAATCCGCATGAGTATTGGACCGCATGAGTTTTTTATGACTGAGCCGCATAAGCATCTCATAATTGAGCTGCATGAGTATTTCGTGAAGCCGGCCTCCTAACTTTGGGCTGCATGAGTTCTGTTTTGGCTAGGCCGTATAACTGGCAAGGCCACACAGAGTCCTTTGTTATCATATGTCTATCTTCTTTTCTTTGACTTTTTGTAGCATCCGTGTCGAAGGTTGAGACCATTGCGAAAGAAAAGGTGTTGCCCCCTTTCATCAAGCAAGTGTCACTGTTTGTTAAAGAGGAGGTGATACCAAAAGTTGAGGTGAAAGAAGAGTTGGCATCCATCGCGGAGGGGATTGCTCTCAAGGAGGAGCCCAAGTCTGAGGGCAGTAGTATTGGGAGTTCTGACCCTCCTGCCCTCGCCGAAGACTCCGGTCAGATAGATCTTTCGTATGCGAAACGGCTAGGGGAATGGTATATGCCTCAGCACGGCTATGATCCTTGACTGTAGGGATCCATGGGCTACTATGTACTTGTTGTTTTTGGAAATACATGTAACTAGACGTTCGTATCTGCCATTATATTTTTGACTGTCTATAGGTGTAGCTTGCATTTTGCTTCTTTTGTAATCCTTTACTGGAGGTGTAGTCCTATGAATGTAACTGATTTTGAATAAACAGGGTATGCTCACCCCATACTTTATCTGTGGTATTTTGTGGTGCTTGTACTAGAGGGCCTAATACAGCATTTGTATTTGATAAAGGACATCCTACTGGAGGATTTTTGTGGACCTATTGTCCTTTTGTGCATCTGGAAATGCGAGAAAATAGATTTAAATGATATTTTGTGGACCTACTACTCTCTGGTACACCGATGGTACGAGTAATAGATTAGGATAACTTTTGTGGACTTATTACCCTTTTGTGTACTGGCGATGCGAGTACGGATAATAAGTGGGGAGGAAACCAACATATTTACTCAGAGGTAATGAGGACGTGGTAAATATGGGTCAAAACAGAGCCTTCCTACTCAGAGGTAAGGAGGACATAGTAGGAGTAGGCAAAATAGGGGTACACAGAACAACTCAGAGGTGCTATCAACGTGGAAGTTCTATGCATTGGATGATTTGTTTGTGATGGATGGGAAAACAACTCAGAGGTAATATGGACGTAGTTGTTTTTCTCGTCGGGGGAACTTTGTGGACCTATTACCCTTTTTGTGCACTAATGGTACGAGTAATAGATTAGGACAAGTTTTATGGACCTACTACCCTTCTATACACCGGTGGTGCGGGTAATAGATTTTGAGGCAAATTCTTGGTGAAGAAAGGCTACGACCAGGAAGTTCATAGATACGACCAAGAGATGAGATATAAATTCATTCGGAGTAGTCAGAGAGTAAGTTCAGTGGTACCTGAGGGTACATAACTCAACAATCTGGGAGATTTTAAGTCAGAGTGTAAGTTCAGCGATACCAGAGGGTATATAACTCGCAATCTGAGAGATAGTTGGAAGGTGTTGTTAGCACCCTGAATTTCGGGTTGAATTTTTTTTTTTTTTTTTTATTTTTGGATTGATTGGTTTGATAAATATTTTATTCTGTATTTTTTCCTTAAGTGTACTTTCCCGTGCCTTTGATATTTGGAGTATCAGGAATGTTCAACTCTGGAAATCTTCTTCATGAGTTTTGGAGTGGACAGGATTACCTTCATGACGGTATATAGTGTCCCATCCAAACTTGTTCTCTTGTGCTCTTTCTGCTTCGCTAAACTTCGGGTCGGTTTAGACCATTAGATTATTATTTATTTTCCCACTCTTTTTCTTGATCATTTTCAGCGCGTTACCATGACATTTAAATTGGGAGCGCAAGACCAGTCAGTTTCTTGAAACCAACTTCTCATGCTTGATCTACTCGAGACGCTCGTCACCCATGACCTTTGTGTCCCACTCAGACACGTCATTTTGAGCTCCATTTGATTTGCGCAACTTTTTCGACACGTGACCCGATTTTATTTCACTCCACGGCGTCACATTCATCCTCCAACTTGATTTGTGGGTCCCCTGTCGACCAAAATCTGTCCGCCCCAACTATGGACATGGCCCACTTTGAGCCTACTATCCGTCCGCCACTTGTGTCCCATTTATTGGAATTCCTATGTGCTACTTATTCGCTCATGATCATCAACGTCTAATTTTAATTCGATTTTTGCACAATGTCCAGTTTTGATCCAATCCGGCTCCACCGAGTCCAGTCCAGCTCCATGTTATTCTCTATCGGGACACCCCCATATTTTCTTGCCCAAAAATACTAGTACTCATTTTGCCTATTTTTTTCTATATTTAATAGAAATTTTCTATTAATTTTAATTCCATGGAATGATCTATTTTTTCCTCCATTGAATTCTAGCCTTTGATTTTCCCTATTATAAATCCTCACCCTTCATTCCCATGACAACTCTCCACTTCCTCACAGTACCCCTAGCCGGCCCTAATCCCAATGTTGGATAACCTTTTCTTCTTTCTCACTTTTTTATTCTCATCTCTTTCTCTCTCTCTCCCTTTCAAATTTTTACCAACAGCAAAACAAAACACCAACTACAACAACAACACCAACTCCTTCACCATGACCGACCACTCCTCCCGAGCCTCCCCTGGCCGAGCCCCCTGGCCTCGTCGTGGTCGACCATGGCCGAACTCAGCCCTCTTCTCCTCACAGTTTTCCTTAGGATCATCAACCATCATCACCATCATCTCCATCATCATCCTCCCAAGCCATCACCATCACCATTTTTCCACCACCATCAACTTCACCACGACCACCACCTTCCCCCCCCCCGTGGCAGCCCTGTGCGCCGCCCCGCGCGTCGCCGTGCCGCCCTACGTACCGCCGCGCGTGCAACTGAATGCACAGCAGCAACAGCGGCGGCAAGCCAGGCCGCGCGCCCGCGCGCTGGCAGCGCTGCCGCGCCGCCGCCGGCGACGAGGCCACCGTGGTCGACCCCCCGTTGGCCGGGCGCACCCCCAGGGTAGGCCCCATGGACGTTGCTCCTCTCTCCGACGCGTATCGGAGGTGATCCGTGCGTTTGGCACGGGTTCCCGTCGTGACGAGCTCGGAAACGAAGTTGAAACGTCGCCCCGTCGCAGCAACATCGTGCACGATTTTCGAGAAATCTGACCGTTAGATCGGCGATTTCTTCGCTCCGTCGCAATCTCGGTATATCCACCTTCGCTCATGTCAATTTTCGTCCGTTAATTTTATCGTTTGATACATGAAAACCGGCCACCAAATTGACCGTTTAAATTGTATTAAATTTGGACAGTTTCGCGGGGCCAACTTCGTCAGCTTGTATCTCCTCCACCGCAGCTCCGTTTGGCATGCTACCAATTCCGGTGCAAAGCTGGTATAACCCTCTTACTACCCCTCCAGTTTCGTTTCATTGTAAGCTTGTTTGATTGGTTGAATTCGACGACAAAGTTGGTCGTCCGAATTCGTAATTTCCAACTTGTAAAATTCCATTTTTGAACACGGGACTCCAAATTTCATTTCTGACACCACCATTAGACTTGTGGCATCGTTCTGGCATGTTTTCATATAAAATTTATTAGATTTGGAGAACGTGGGCCCGGGCACGCATTTCGGTGCAAAGCGGGTCCCACATTCTGGGTCAACGGGACTTTTTGATGCCGGCTCATCGGAATCCAATTCCGGATATACCGTTGAGTTCGTATCATCATTCTGGACTCGTTGACATATAATTTGCTAGGTTTTGGTGGACATTGGGTCTGGCACGCATTTCGGAGCAAGTCGGATACCAATATCCGGGCCAACGGGTCATTTTGAGATCGGCTCATCGGAATCCAATTCCGGAGATACCGTTGAGTTCGTATCATCATTCTGGACTCGTTGACAGGTAGTTTGCTGAGTTTTGAGAACTTTGGCTCCGGTACGTATTTTCGTGCAAACTGGAATTCCAAGTTCTGGTCAACGGGCCAAATTGAGATCGGGTCAACGGAATCCAATTCTGGAGATACCGCTGGGTTGGTATCGACATTCTGGTTTCGTGGACAAATAATTTGTTATATTTTATAGACTTATTTTTTTGCACATTTTTCGGTGCAAAACGGCTCCGACACGGACACCGTTTTGACCCGAAATTACCTTTTTGCCCTTGTATCCAAATTGGACCGTTGGGTAGGCTATCCTAGCTAATTTGACCGTTCTGGACACGTTGGCGATGTCTATTTCATCGTCCGACAATGTTTGTTGATAGTTTCTCGGAGTTTAATCTTTTTATAATTAATTAATAAATAATTCACATAATGTTCGTATTTCGGGATTAGTACAACGAAACTGAGATCAGTCAATTCCAGTGATCTCATATCGCTGAAATTGATAAGTTGGATACGTGGATCACTATAATAAGATTATCAACCTTACCGATAATCTTCTTATCTCGATTTGCGTGCCGTAAGTTCGACGTACAAATAACGAAGTACACATTAATAATTAGATTAGATTTACCCTGTTTGACCAGAGTTGACCAGTTGACACAAAGTCAACTGTAAGTCAACACTTGACCTAGTTTGACTAGATTATTGACCGGAGTCGACCTAGAGTTGTTTTGACTTAGAAGAACCTAGAACAATATAGATTGCCTGTAGGGTTTCATTTATTTAACTTGAACACCTTATAACATGTGTTGCTTTAAATAGGACTCTGTGGCTTCAGTGGGACCCCCTTTACTTATCAGCTGTTCAGGTTATCGAGGCGAGTACATTCTCTGATCATTTCATATCATGCTTAGAATTATTTCCTGCAGTAGATTACTTTACTTGTACTGTCACGATGGTCACACGGATTGGTACTATATGGATCCTTTCTTGAGATGTTATCCTTAGGGAGCATCGGGTACTACGTGTTCTGTGCGTTTCACTTACATGGCGTATCACTATGCTTCTTGGTTCACTTGATTACTTGTGACATGTACCCTCATGATCACAGAGTCTCTTGAATCTTACACAGTTGGGTAACCCCCAGACTCCCCATTTATGGGACATCCATGTATCACCCTTCGCGGGCCTTGCATGGAATCATATAACATAACCTGGCTGGATCTTTGTGTATTGATTGGGGGTACGGGGGAGTAGAATTGGACATGTGAATAATACACCAGTAGTATCTTTATTGAATCATTCCGTAGTGTCTTTATTGAATCATCCCAGGCCATTTACATGTTCATGTTTTACTCTGACTCACTAGTCACATGCTAGCTCTTTATGTATAGTAGATATTTCTATTACAGCTCTCATGTTTACATACTGCTTTTTCCTCAGTACCTGTATCTTACTTTACTGCATGTTATATGTTTTCTAACCTGCTATGATATGTTGAGATGTACTGTGCTCGCTCCAGTCCTGACTGGACCTGTTGATAAATTTTACAGATAGCCTGGAGGTGCCTGCTAGCCTAGAGGAGACACAGTAGGGTTTGTTTAGGTAGTTATTTCATTTTTGTCTGGAGTTGTATTTACTTTGGGGATTACTATATCTTTATTTGAGTTTTGAGATGTACTTCTGGGTTCATGTATCTTAGACACTTAGACTTCTATCTCCTGTATTTATTTTGGATTTCATGTTTTATCTATCCTGATCATGCTCTACCTTAGATGTGATTGAGATTGTATCTGCTATGTCACCCCCATTCGGGGAGTATAAACTGTTTAGTCTTATACTGTTAGATGCATTGAGACCTAGGACAGCGTTCTACCGCCGACACTGCGGCGTAGGCTGGGCGTTGTTACGTTCTCGTGCCCTAACCCTAGGGCGCGGGTCGTGACACGTTTTTAGTGGTGGCCCATGCAGGTCAAGACTAAAGTGTAGTGGTATTCGAACTTGAGTACCACTACAGCCTGCAGTAGGATTATGATATATTTTGAAGATACTCAATCACAGCTAGGATCCCTTGAGAGATTCCTGGGACGACCCTGGAGAATCTTATTTAACTTCGATTTGAAAACTCTCTTTTTCCCTTGATTGGATTCATTTTTACTTTTGTTGTTAAATTTGATTTTTATGGATTATTGTTGAATTTGAGTTTGTATTTATTAATTTTGATGGATGATTGTCGAATTTTGAATTTTGATGATAGCTGTTGCATTCGAGTTTATATTTTGATGGATTTTGTTCATTTTGAATTTTGATGTTGGTTAATAAATTGATTTATTTTTGAGTATTCATTATTGATTTAATTTAATTTTTGGCAAGATGAAATTATATGGGCTAGGTCATCTATATTATGGAAATCTTGTCTTCTATAGTCACATTAGCCAGTATGGTGAGGACATATAGTCTGACTTTGGATATATTTCTCGGGTGTGGGAATTTAAGGTTTTCGCAGCCAAGCTAGCGGCACCGCGAAAATATTAAATACCATGATTCTAGAGATATGTACATAAGTCAAGGGCTCTGTGATTATCGTAGCCTTGCTTACTAGTATGACGAGGATTTAGAGTACCATAATTTTGGACAGACGCATATGATTATCAGATTGTACTTTAAAAAGTTTTCGAACATGTTTTCTCTACTTTTGTTGCAGTCCTTCAAAAAAAAGAGAATTATTAATTGGCTCGTTTTGTTTAGTTTTGTTTCCTATTATTTGACTCAGGAGTAAGTTTAGTTGGTTTTATAAACCTTGTGAAATTTCTTGCTATGAGTTTTTCATAATACAATGAATCGATGATTTTGCTAAAGGCCTCATGTTGGATTTGATATTTTAACCCTGGATTTCAAAACGGTTCCTTCTTTAAACAGATAAGCAGAACGGATTTTACCGTTATTTCTTTCTTGCTATCATTCTTGTATTAAATAATAATGATAATAAAACCGTCTTGATTTTGTCAATCACCTACTCTGTAATCTTGGTAGGAATTTAAATGTTAGTGTTAACGTAGAATTAAATTTTTATATTGGGACATGAGAATATAGATATAGTGGACAAACACCTTGCCTGATACATATGCGTGCCACGCTTGATTTCCAACATATCTAGATCATATTAATATGTCATTAATGTTAAATTTTCAAAATCCCAATGTTTCTGGCTTTCTGCTTTTCCAGTTTAAATTCGCAATTTAAATATAAATTTTATGTTATTAGTTTTGTCTACATAACTGCACATGTATAATATCTATATGATTTTAATTTTAGAAAAATTAGTGAAGTTATGTGAAATTTGTAAAATCTAAGACTGTGTGCATATTAACCCTTGATACGAGATTCCGAATGTTAGTTCAATTTGTTGTTCCATTTTTATGAAATATTTAGAGCTATATACATTGTTGTAAGTAGGGATATAAATTTAGGTTTCATATTCTTACATGTTAGTTGTGATAAACATTGAGTTGGGTTTTAATGTTCAAATTTCTCCAAAATCCTGAAAACTAGTTACATGTTAACATTTTTATTTTGATTTCCAATGTTTAGTTCAATTTTAGATTTAACATGTAATATTAAACTGTATACGTAGATAAACGTATTGATAGTATGTTAGGGTCTCATTTCCATCATGTTAGGATGTATTGGGAGCATTGAGATTAGTCGTGATGTTTCAAAACCCCTAAATTTTGAAATTGCATTATGTTAATATTACACTGCTCTAAATGTTATCTTATTTTCGGATTTTTTTTTTTGTAAATGCTGAACTAAACCTGGTTTAACCTTTCAATACTAAGCTATAACCCTATACAAGGACACACACACACTCTAACTTAGTATGCCCTGTCATGTAACCTAATCTTTCCTCTCTATGTTACGATCATGTATCTATATAGATATATATAGCGTTTATACATCCATGTTATAATTTGTATAGATACATAACTAAATCTCTACCTCTTTATAGATGTATATGGTTAGCCATGCATGTTATGATTAAATAGGTTGTATATTGTAGATTGTTAAACCATATGCCATGAGTAATGTAACTGGATAGCTATTGTTTGAAACCCAAATCCTCATATTCACTTTCATGCATACTCACGTACACACACGCCTACTATCTAACCATATGAACATGTCCCCATACACATGATGCAAGTTTTCCCTCTCTAACGCTCTCTCTATATATATATTGTGATTGGATTTCAATGCAAGTGACTTTCAATTCTTCAACTTGTAATTTTGATTTTCTTGGGATAGTACTTTTTTTCAGATGATTGGTAGTTACCTTTCTTTATTTTTGATGAGTACCAGTTTTCATATAGGATGGTAGACCGCTTTACAGTTTTGATGATTTGTTATTTCTGTAACTTTTCTATTTTAGCAACCTGGATTGCTTGTGTGTTTTGATACCCTATGACCGTTGGTTAGCATGAGTAGTAAACCTAGATGAGATTTCACTGTCACCGTATGCCATGACCCTGTATGCCGTTCTTTTATTTGATGGTATGTTGTATTTAAGTTCTGGGATTTGATTGTGGGGGTTTGACCTAGAGGGAGTACGAACATTTTTAATTTCGAGGACAAAATTTTTATAAGGTGGGTAGGATGTTAGCACCCTGAATTTTGGGTTAAATTTTTTTTCGTTTTATTTTATTTTTGGATTGATTGGTTTGATAAATATTTTATTCTGTATTTTTTCCTTAAGTGTACTTTCCCATGCCTTTGATATTTGGAGTATCAGGGATGTTCAACTCTGGAAATCTTCTTCATGAGTTTTGGAGTGGACAGGATTACCTTCATGACGGTATATAGTGTCCCATCCAAACTTGTTCTCTTGTGCTCTTTCTGCTTCGCTGAACTTCGGATCGGTTTAGACCATTCGATTGTTATTTATTTTCCCACTCTTTTTCTTGATCATTTTCAGCGCGTTACCATGATATTTAAATTGGGAGCGCAAGACCAGTCAGTTTCTTGAAACCAACTTCTCATGCTTGATCTACTCCAGACGCTCGTCACCCATGACCTTTGTGTCCCACTCAGACACGTCATTTTGAGCTCCATTTGATTCGTACAACTTTTCTGACACGTGACCCGATTTTATTTCACTCCACGGCGTCACATTCATCCTCCAACTTGATTTGTGGGTCCTCTATCGACCAAAATTTGTCCGCCCCAACTATGGACATGGCCCACTTTGAGCCTACTATCCGTCCGCCACTTGTGTCCCATTTATTGGAATTCCCATGTGCTACTTATTCGCTCATGATCATCAACGTCTAATTTTAATTCGATTTTTGCACAATGTCCAGTTTTGATCCAATCCGGCTCCACCGAGTCCAGTCCAGCTCCATGTTATTCTCTATCGGGACACCCCCATATTTTCTTGCCCAAAAATACTAGTACTCATTTTGCCTATTTTTTTCTATATTTAATAGAAATTTTCTATTAATTTTAATTCCATGGAATGATCTATTTTTTCCTCCATTGAATTCTAGCCTTTGATTTTCCCTATTATAAATCCTCACCCTTCATTCCCATGACAACTCTCCACTTCCTCACAGCACCCCTAGCCGGCCCTAATCCCAATGTTGGATAACCTTTTCTTCTTTCTCACTTTTTTATTCTCATCTCTTTCTCTCTCTCTCCCTTTCAAATATTTACCAACAGCAAAACAAAATACCAACTACAACAACAACACCAACTCCTTCACCATGCCAGACCACTCCTCCCCGAGCCGCCCCTGGCAGAGCCCCCTGGCCTCGCCGTGGTCGGCCATGGCCGAACTCAGCCCTCTCCTCCTCACAGTTTTCCTTAGGATCATCAACCATCATCACCATCATCTCCATCATCATCCTCCCAAGCCATCACCATCACCATTTTTCCACCACCATCAACTTCACCACGACCACCACCTTCCCCCCCGTGGCAGCCCTGCGTGCCGCCCCGCGCGTCGCCGTGCCGTCCTACGTGCCGCCGCGCGCGCAACTGAATGCACAGCAGCAGCTGCGGCGGCAAGCCAGGCCGTACGAGCGCGCGCTGGCAGCGCTACCGCGCAGCCGCCGACGACGAGGCCGCCGTGGTCGACCCCCCGTTGGCCGGGCGCACCCCCGGGGCAGGCCCCGTGGCCGTTGCTCCTCTCTCCGACGCGTATCGGAGGTGATCCGTGCGTTTGGCACGGGTTCCCGTCGTGACGAGCTCGGAAACGAAGTTGAAACGTCGCCCCATCGCAGCAACTTCGTGCACGATTTTCGAGAAATTCGACCGTTGGATCGGTGATTTCTTCGCTCCGTCGCAATCTCGGTATATCCACCTTCGCTCATGTCAATTTTCTTCCGTTAATTTTATCGTTTGATACATGAAAACCGGCCACCAAGTTGACCGTTTAAATTGTATTAAATTTGGACAGTTTTGCGGGGCCAACTTCGTCAGCTTGTATCTCCTCCACCGCAGCTCCGTTTGTCGTGCTACCAGTTCCGGTGCAAAGCTGGTATAACCCTCTTACTACCCCTCCAGTTTTGTTTCATTGTGAGCTTGTTTGATTGGTTGAATTCGACGCCAAAGTTGGTCGTCCGAATTCGTAATTTCCAACTTGTAAAATTCTATTTTTGAACACGGGACTCCAGATTTCATTTCTGACACCACCATTAGACTTGTGGCATCGTTCTGGCATGTTTTCATATAAAATTTGTTAGATTTGGAGAACGTGGGCCCGGGCACGCATTTCAGTGCAAAGCGGGTCCCACATTCTGGGTCAACGGGACTTTTTGACGCCGGCTCATCGAAATCCAATTCCGGATATACCGTTGAGTTCGTATCGTCATTCTGGACTCGTTGACATATAATTTACTAGGTTTTGGTGGACATTGGGTCTGGTACGCATTTTGGTGCAAGTCGGATACCAATATCCGGGCCAACAGGTCATTTTGAGATCGGCTCATCGGAATCCAATTCCGGAGATACCGTTGAGTTCGTATCATCATTCTGGACTCGTTGACAGGTAGTTTGCTGAGTTTTGAGAACTTTGGCTCTGGCACGTATTTCTGTGCAAACCGGAATTCCAAGTTCTGGTCAACGGGCCAAATTGAGATCGGGTCAACGAAATCCAATTCTGGAGATATCGCTGGGTTCGTATCGACATTCTGGTTTCGTGGACATATAATTTGTTATATTTTATAGACTTGTTTTCTTGCACATTTTTCGGTACAAAACGGTTCCGACACGGATACCGTTTTGACCCGAAATTACCTTTTTGCCCTTGTGTCCAAATTGGACCGTTGGGTAGGCTATCCTAGCTAATTTGACCGTTCTGGACACGTTGGCGATGTCTATTTCATCGTCCGACAATGTTTGTTGATAGTTTCTCTGAGTTTAACCTTTTTATAATTAATTAATAAATAATTCACATAATGTTCGTATTTCGGGATTAGTACAACGAAACTGAGATCAGTCAATTCCAGTGATCTAATATCGCTAAAATTGACAAGTTGGATATGTGGATCACTATAATAAGATTATCAACCTTACCGATAATCTTCTTATCTCGATTTGCGTGCCGTAAGTTCGACGTACAAATAACGAAGTACACTTTAATAATTAGATTAGATTTACCCTGTTTGACCAGAGTTGACCAGTTGACACAAAGTCAACTGTAAGTCAACACTTGACCTAGTTTGACTAGATTATTGACCGAAGTCGACCTAGAGTTGTTTTGACTTAGAAGAACCTAGAATAATATAGATTGCCTGTAGGGTTTCATTTATTTAACTTGAACACCTTGTAACCTGTGTTGCTTTAAATAGGACTCCGTGGCTTCAGTGGGACCCCCTATACTTATCAGCTGTTCAGGTTATCAAGGCGAGTACATTCTCTGATCATTTCATATCCTGCTTAGAATTATTTCCTGCAGTAGTTTACTTTACTTGTACTGTCACGATGGTCACACGGATTGGTACTATATGGATCCTTTCTTGAGATGTTATCCTTAGGGAGCATCGGGTACTACGTGTTCTGTGCGTTTCACTTACATGGCGTATCACTATGCTTCTTGGTTCACTTGATTACTTGTGACATGTACCCTCATGATCACAGAGTCACTTGAATCTTACACAGTTGGGTAACCCCCAGTCTCCCTATTTATGGGATATCCATGTATCACCCTTCGCGGGCCTTGCATGGAATCATATAACATAACCTGGCTGGATCCTTGTGTATTGATTGGGGGTACGGGGGAGTAGAAGTGGACATGTGAATAATACACCAGTAGTATCTTCATTGAATCATTCCGTAGTGTCTTCATTGAATCATCCCAGGCCATTTACATGTTCATGTTTTACTCTGACTCACTAGTCATATGCTAGCTCTTTATGTATAGTAGATATTTCTATTACAGCTCTCCTGTTTACATACTGCTTTTTCTTCAGTACCTGTATCTTACTTTACTGCATGTTATATGTTTTCTAACCTGCTATGATATGTTGAGATGTACTGTGCTCGCTCCAGTCCTGACTGGACCTGTTGATAAATTTTACAGATAGCCTGGAGGTGCCTGCTAGCCTAGAGGAGACACAGTAGGGTTTGTTTAGGTAGTTATTTCATTTTTGTCTGGAGTTGTATTTACTTTAGGGATTACTGTATCTTTATTTGAGTTTTGAGATGTACTTCTGGGTTCATGTATCTTAGACACTTAGACTTCTATCTCCTGTATTTATTTTAGATTTCATGTTTTATCTATCCTGATCATGCTCTACCTTAGATGTGATTGAGATTGTATCTGCTATGTCACCCCCATTCGGGGAGTATAAACTGTTTAGTCTTATACTGTTAGATGCATTGAGACCTAGGACAGCATTCTACCGCCGACAATGCGGCGTAGGCTGGGCATTGTTACGTTCTCGTGCCCTAACCCTAGGGCGCGGGTCGTGACAGGTGTCGTTTAGACATAGTATTTCTTGAGGAACTTGTCGTTGATGGGCATCATGAGCAAGTCTTCATTTTGTTTTGCGAGACGGTACGCGCCGTTGGAGAACACGATCTCAATAATGAACGGGCCCTCCCATTTAGGCTGAAATTTGTCGGGGGTCTTGTGAGTCATGACCATTTGTCTGCGAATGGCCAAGGCAAGATCGCCGACTTGGAATATTCTCTGTTTGACTTTCTTGTTGAAAACCCGAGAGATGCGCGCTTGGTAGGACTCTATGCATTGTTGAGCTTGTAAATGTTTCTCATCTAATGCTTCCAACTCTTGTAGCCGTCGAGGTAGTTATCGTCCGCCGTTAATCGGTAGGTAAGGGCCACTCGAAGTGAGGAGATCTGAGTCTCCAATGGAAGGACTGTCTCGCTCCCGTAAACCAAGGAGAACGGTGTATTTCCTGTGGTCGTCCGAATTGTCGTCCGATACGCCCATAAGCACTCACCAAGCTTTTTATTCCAGTCGCATTTGTTTGCAGACACAAACTTTTTGAGGAGCTTGATTATGGTTTTGTTGAAAGCTTCAGCCAGACCGTTGGCCGATGGGTTATATGCTGTCGAGGCCATGTTTTGAATCCGATTTTGTCACAAAATTGATAGAAAGCGTGGCTTGCGAACTGCGGACCATTATCGTGAATAATCCTCCATGGCAGTCCAAAACGGTAGATGACATGATGTTTTATGAAGCTAATCACATTCGATGTCTTGACCTCTGCCAACGGAACAACTTCTGCCCATTTGGAGAAGTAATCGGTGATTGCAAGTATGAACCGATGCCCTCTGGACAACGACGGGGTGACTGGCCCAATGATGTCCATTCTCCATGCTTTGAATGGCCAAGAGACCACTGTCGGATGAAAGAATTCAGATGGTAGATGTATGAAATCTGTATGGATCTGGCAAGCCTTGTACTTCTTTGCATAATCAACTACATTTGCAACCATTATGGGCTAGTAATAACCCATCCGGCGAAGACGATCTTGTAATTTTGGGCCAGGTTGGTGAGCCCCACAAGTACCGTCATGAGCTTCATGTAGGGCTTCTTTGGCTTCTGCATTTGATATGCATCTTAGTAGTAGCCCATCGTAGGATCGTCGATATAACATTTTTGTCTCCGTATCGTAGAAGAATCTGAGGGAGCACTAAAGAAATTAGAAGAAAATTGGCAGGCTCATGCGCATCTGGAGGACGCCGAAAAGTTATCCCAAGAAGGTGAACGTCGAGTCAAACTGAGAATTGAGCGCTCAACTGCACAGCTGGAGGGCATTCTTAGCAAGTTGTGTGTTGCTGATGAGTAGTGGACTTTGCTTTTCCTCCCCTCTCTTTCTCTTTTTTTTGTGATGGAGAATACATTCACTCCACTCTGAGGAGCTTGTAATAGCATTTTGATAAAGTATATCCCCTGACGGGACCTTTTGTGGACCTATTGCCCTTTTGTGCATTTTTGAAAATGCGAGCAAATAGATTTGAAAAATATTTTGTGGACCTACGACTCTTTGATACACCGATGGTACGAGTAATAGATTAGGATAATTTTTGTGGACTTATTACCAATTTTGTGTACTAGCGATACGAGTACTGATAACAAGTAGAGAGAAGACCGACATATTTACTCAGAGGTAATGAGGACGTGGTAAATAAGGGTCTGAAGTAGAGCCTCCCTACTCAGAGGTACTGAGGACGTGGTAGGAGTAGGCCAAATGGGGATACATAGAACAACTCAGAAGTGTTATCAACGTGGAAGTTCTATGTATTGGGTGATTTGTTTGTGATGGACGGGAAAACAACTCAGAGGTAATATGGACATAGTTGTTTTTCTCCGTTGGGGAATTTTATGGACCTATTACCCTTTTTGTGCACTGATGGTACGAGCAATAGATTAGGATAAGTTTTATGGACCTATTACCCTTCTGCGCACTGGTGGTGCGGGTAATAGATTTTGAAACAGAATCCAATAGGGGCGATATGGGCGTGATATATATGGTAGTCGAAACATCAAAGTGAAAGTTCAGAGGTATCAATATACATGACTTGTCACTCGCAGAGATGCAATGCGAGTCCCCTCGGGGGAAAGAACGGAGTGTAAGTTCAGGGGTACCTGATGTACGTAACTCGACACTCTACGTAGTATATGCTTTCTCTTCTTCTCCCTCTTTTTTTAATCGGCAGCCTCTTATTAATGAGATAAGGAACTCTGTCCATGGGGATTACATCATCAGGAGAGGGGCTATCCACCTGTGTAACCAAGTATTTGGCAAGTTCTTCGTCCTCCTTGGCTACCCCCTGCGAGCTTAGAGGTCGGGATGCCGTCTTGGGCCACTTGACCACCAAGGGTCGATCTTAAAATATTGGCTTGCCTGAGTATGTCGGATCGGCATTTAGTTGCCGGCTCATTTTGGAAAGACGGGTGACAATTGGCTCGGCAAGGGATTTTGTGTCTTCTGATTGTCTTCGGATGGACTTTGGCAATTGGACCACCATCGGCCCTATGATGGGCTTTGGCTCTTGATTTTGGGAGTCGGATGACCATTGGTTCCGACTGCACAGCTTGAACGAGAGAACCAGGCACCTCTTCATGCAAGGTTGCGACAAGGGGCACGGCTTTGCCTGATTTACGAGTCTAGAGGTGAATTATCAGGGGTTCCTCCGGCCCTGTGATGGTCTCTAGTTTGTTAATGATGTACTTCTTGGATTCTTCATATAAACAAGCCTCCGAAGAATAATAAGATTCAACCCCTTTGAAGGGATCGATATCGGCGAATTCGGTCCTCACGAAGCCGTGTCTATTGACATACTTGAAGCACTGGTAGAGGGTGGACGACACGATCATATAGTCATGTATCCACTGACGCCCCCAAGAGGATGTTTTAGGGTGTGTCTACCTCTATGACGTAGCAGGTAACTTCCGTCTTCAGGTCACCAATCTGGCACTTCAACCAGATCTTCCCTAGGGGATAGCTTCTTCCCGAGTTAAAACCGCTAATGGCAGTATTAGTTGCTGCTAGGCGGTGCATAGGAATGCCAAGAAGTTGGAGCATGCTTTTCGGAATGATGCTTATTGACGAGCCAGGGTCGATATGCATCCGATCTACCTTGATGTCGCCTATGTATCCAGTGTAGTACAAGGGGCGATCAGGCAAATTGGACTTGATCAACATGTCCTGAGGAGTAAATATGATGTTGGGCATTGCATCTATGCTATCGTCGCCCTATAAATCTGCTGGCGGGTCTTCCCCTAGAGGCTTGACCTGGGCTAAGTAGGCGTCAGTATTCTGGAGTGCTTCGCTTAATGTGACACGAAGATCCTTGGAGAGTCTTAGGAGCTCGTATAGCGACAACTTTGCTGGCGTATTAGCCAATTGTGCTAATATGTCGAAGTTGTAAGGTCTCTCCAGTCTCTGAGGTGCATTATTGCGAAGTGGCCTATCGAAGCGGGTCTCCTTTGTCTTGGACTTATCCGCCAATGGAGGCTGAGATGACCTTGGAACATCAGAGGAAGGCAATGTTGCTGGCTGAGGATCTTCGGCTGAACTATCCCGTGCGGTCTGGATTTGTGCTCCAGACCGGGTAACAACGGCTGCAGCTTTCTCGGCCTCGGCTGAAATTGCATGGCAGGATCTAGACTTCCTGTCCTGTTTCTTGCTGGTAGGAGATGACACCCTCTGGGTAACTTCGGGCACCAAGTCTGGATACACCCACATGATCTCTCCTCGCGATGTGGTGAGAGGTACCAATCCAGATATTTGGCTCCGGATGGGTGGAAGATTAGTAACCTCCATCGTTGCCCGAGGGACAGGTATGACCCCGTCTGGAGTGCTCGTTGGAGGAAAATCGCCAAACTGAATAGATACCAAGTTTACCACCACGGTAACCTCTTCAAAATCTATCGACAGAGCTTTGGAGTCGATAAGACTCTGGATGTACCGCTTTAATTGGAAGCAATCCTGAGTGGAATGATGGACATAGCGGTGGAAGTGACAATATTTTGGGTCCTCCATTTCTGCCGCTCGGGGCTCATGCCTTGGTGGAGGGAGCTGGATCCTACCCCCTGCAAGAGCATATCGAAGATAGGTTTGACATGACTATCTTCGAATGAGTAATTGACCTTGGGCCACGGACCTTCCGTCTGTTTTTGTTCGGGCTTCTGAGTCGCATCAGCGACCATGACCTGTTTGCCCTTATTGTTCTGGTTAGTGGTGGCGCCACTGTTGTTGTTACTGGAGGTGGAACCAAGACGTCTGCCCTTATCTTCTCCATCTGGGATATGTAATCCCAACTGGCGAGCTTTCTTCAATTTTGCCTCTACGTTGGTAGCACTTATGATGAAGGTTGTCCAATCCCTGAACTGATCGTCACCCATCCAGAGGCTAATTGCAGGAAGCAACTTCTTTTGGCAGATTTCAATCATGGAGCTCTCGGGATTACCTTGGGGCAAGCTCAATGCGGTTTGGCAAAACCGCTCGATGTAGTTCCTTGTTAGCTCCCTTTCTCCCTGAACGACGTCCATGAGAGACGACATCGTTATGTCATGCCCCACTTCGTAAAATCTTTCCAGGAACATGTGTTTAAAGCTGTCAAAAGAGTGAATGCAGTTGTCAGGAAGGTTGCGGTACCAGTCGAACGCGATCCCCTCCAATGCCCCGATAAATAATCGCGTGAGGATGGCATCACTATGCGGCAAGTGATTGGTTGTGACTTCAAAGTAAGTCATGTACCGACTAGCAGAGGTTTTTCCATCATAAGAATCGATATGGAACGGCTTGTACCATAGTGGAAAAGGTACGTCTCTCCATGCAACGGGATATGGTTGCCGTATTCTGAGATCCCAAGAGGGGTCTCGGGCATTGAACATTGCCCGTAGCTTCTGGACTTCCCTCCTTGCCTCCTTGGCTTCATCTGCAGCTGAAAGAACGGTTGTCGCTAAGGGATCATCACCCAAAGGAGGGGCGGTCGTGTTTGAGTCCACATTGACTGTGGGTCCCAGGCTTGTTTGTCCGGGCGTCCTCGCTGGTTGAGTTGGCAAAGCGGCTTTGATCTCGTCAACGGACTTGAAGAAGGACAGGAGCATGGCTTCCAGCACTTCTAGCCGTTGTCGGTCAGAAGTTGCTTCATGATCATCGTCAGCCATAAAGACTATCCTCACGTGGGTAGAGGTGGAAGGGATTGTGGCAGAGGTACTCTCTGTGTCGTACCCTTGTATAGAGAAATCGTCAGGAAATGTTGAAATATCTTCTTCCTCTGACTCGGAAGTGGTGCTACCCCCTGTGCAGGAAGCCGCATCGCCATGGTGAGAGTGGTGGCCCTCAGGGAAATCCAGGTCTGTTGCACAGTTCTGGGGGGCCTCTACCCCCTATATGTGCTCTTGGTATACCGGATTATCGCATACATTGAGGGGACTGCTACCCCCAGCTTCATCTACTCTCAAGGAGGCCGAAGGTGCACCCCCAGGTTCCAAAAGCTTCTTTTTGGATCGAGTGCCTAAATAGACGCCCCCTGTGGTGATGGGAACCCCCCAGATGAGGGTCTCCTTGCAATATTGGCCGAGATGGCCGGGCTGGAAGAGCCTGTCTTCTTTTCTCCCTTGCCAGGAAGAACCTTTTGAGTTGAATTACTGGAGGCAAAAGAAAACTCCTCGTCCCCTGGAATTTGCACCTATTTTTTTGAGTTGTTGTCGGACAGGTGCTGGCTGCTGCAGTCGCTGAAAAACTGACTGCCGATCTTCAGGTGCTGCTGATTTGTCGCAGCAGCAGTTGATGATGACTTGGGTGCAACGATGCCCCGAGAGGGACTCATTGCATGTCGACGTTGTCGTCTTGCATTTGTGAGTAATCACATCACGTAATTCGGTAGGAAGCTGCTCTACCTTTGCACCAAACTTGTGAACCCGGGTATCCTGAGCGCACAAGTGCTTAGGCATCATGTTTGCTCCCAGATCCGTGGCTAGTAAAAGCACTTGCTCTGGATCTTTAGAGGGAGACTTTAAAAACCCACCATGTCCTTTAGCCCTGGGGGACTGGACGCGGGTGGTTCTGTACAACTATCCGTCAGGAGCCCGTGTAACAGTCAACGGGGCCCGCTGACAGTCAGCAACATAGACAGTTGACTGGGCTAGTAGGGCCCGTACTGCCCTAGACTTTTTTGACTTAGCTTCCGAAGGCGCATAGTAAAAGGAGTCCAGATTGATACATCATGCATCCTTAGTGGGCCGTATGGCGTCGGGCCCGCATGAGAGGTGGTCGAAGACAGAGCTTCTGAGAGGGCTGTATGAGACATCCTATCTGAGGCCAGGATTGGTCGTCGCATGAACCATCTTCTTGCGGCTAGAGCTGGCTGCCGCATGGACCATCTTCCTACGGCCAGAGTTGGCTGCCGCATGAGTTGTCTGCCTGCGGCCAGAGTTAGCTGTCGCATAGACAGACTGTCGATGTCCTCTATGCGGCTTCTTTTTTGTCCGTATGGATTTCCCTTGTGCCCCCAAAAACTCAACATCGTAGTATTTTTCTCTGCTGGATTTGGGGACAGTGGGGTCCTCTGTGGTCGGAAACAAAGCCGCAGGAGAGTTCTGGTCATCGTCTTGGGCTGCAGAAGGAGCTTCTTCAAGAACTTGGTCGGAGGTAACAGTTTTGTGCACCGACGCCTTGCGAGTCCTCTTTCGGTTGGCTCGCTTCTGAGACGGGCTGGCGCTCCCTTCAGAGAGCAATTCTTCGAAGAATTGTTGGTCAAAATGAACCACAAGCATCTGTTGTGTAGAGCCGAGCTTTGACGCGTCAGATTGCGTCACCAACTTCTCATGAAAGAGAAGGACGTCCCCAACAGAGTCGCCATCGCGTTTGCCATAAAAAAATCAAAGACAGATATTACCAAACACTGAAATTGATTACAAACTCGCTTGTACAAAGGAAAGCCTAGAAAGAAATCCTAGGAAACAATCTAAGTATAATTGTTTAGTTTTGATTCTGGGGGTGACGGTGGAGGCTCGGAAAAGTGCTATCAACTCTGCCTTACTCCGTGGACTATCTGATGCAGTCTCTAGCTCGTGAAGAAATTGCTTTTTTCTTGAAGGTTGCCGGCCTTTTGCAGGGGTGTGGCATCCTACTATTTATAATAGAATGTATGTTGAGCCGCATAGACGACTTACGGCCACGTGCCTGATTAGCATGCGAAGACCCACCCTTTGGCTGCCAACTGTCGATTTGTTGGGATTTTATTGCAGCAAATCTGGGTAGTTAAGGACTTTGTCAGATTGCCACGTGTCCTGTTGCGGGGAGCTGTATAGTTTTTTCAGTCTTCGATCTGTATTTTGGCCGTATAAAGCTCATGCGGCTTGGATCACAGTTACTCATGGCTGCTTGAAGTTTGGAGATTTTGGGGCCGCATATGTCTGAGCCGCATAAGGTCCATGCGTCTTAGATGACACTCTTATGGCCGCATGAAGGCGTACGAACCATGCTTTTGGGCGACGTCTCACGTCTTATCTTTTTTTCTTTTCGAAGTGTCAGAACTTTCATTTTTGTCAGTTTTGTCAGGACTTGTCAGCTTTATCAGTCGAACTGCTCCTCTTGGCCGTATATCTTCCTTTTGCAGCTGTTTGTTGACGGGCCGCATATGTCATTGAACCAATCATGCGGCTTTCCTTCATGTGGACCTGTTTGGCCCGAAGTACCTATACGGCAATTTGTAATCTGCATGAACCCCATATTTTTCATACTTCTATAATATATATATATATATATATATATATATATATATATATAAATAAAATATATATATATATATATATATATATATATATATATATATTTTATATATATATATACCATATACATCATGTCAGCCAACCCTATATCTAAACACAACCCATATGATAACCTATATACATAACCCTCATCTCAATTGTACCTATATATATACATAACATATATATGCATCCTCACTACTCTATATATCTAACATATATATGACTGAAACCCACAACTATGTATATATCACACTATACATACCCTACATATATAATATATACTCACAATAAATATAATCATAACCTATATCCAAATAACACATACTCATAATATATCCCCAAATCAATACAAGCCACATATCTGCTCTCAGAAAAACTGAGCTAATAGGTCGACTCAACCTCAGATATCTCAAAAACCCAACTGCATACAAGGGGGGTCTGGCCTGCATAGGCAAGGGAAAAAATGGGGGTGGTCGAGTATGCTTAGCAAAAGAGATAGGGGTCTATGTGTGATCAGAGAGGACTCGTGGCAGTGTCCAAGTGTGTGTCCAACACTGTGTCCAACTAAGGTGTCAAAGCAATGTCACAATGTCAAGTAGAATGTGTCAATGTGTCAGCAATGGGGACTAATACAGATATATGCAGACATATATGTGTTTGCAGGTGTACATTGAGTATACAGGTATGTGTAGTATACAGACATATGTGGGTCAACATGTGTGTGCCTACAAGTGTGTGTCGTGTGTCCTAGGAGGTGTCCAACAACAGTGTCAAAGAGGTAGGTATCAGACAGTGTAGGCGCGTGTGTGGTGCGTGTGTGTCGGGCACGACTGTGCACAAAATACCAAAGTAATATGTCTTGCAGGTGTGTCAATGTGTCAACCAAGTGTCCACGCGTCCACTGAGTCGGTTAGAACGTGTCCACAAAGTTCGTGGGGTGTCAAGCAAGCCGTATCAGAAATGAGATGCTGCGTGTTCGTATGAGCTGTACGACATCTGTAGACTCAATATCTCCTCGAACTCTCCACAAGATTGCCTCAAACTTTATGTGTGTCATTTCAGACACTGCCCCCACATTTACCAACCGATGGCACTAGGTTTTGTGTCGTGTCCAGCGTGTTTGGACACGCTGGTAGCAGGACAGCGCACGAGATATGTGCGAGTGTCCCCGTGTCCAAATCTGACACAAAAACAAACCCAAAATCAACTCAGTCATAATGATTATTAATCTACACAATATTAGCTACAAAATCATGTAATTAGTTTTAAAAATTATGAACAAATTATTCTAAGAGGCATTTCATCGAACACAATAAATAGCTCCCCGATACTCTTACGATACGCATACCAAATGGATTTGATTTGAACCCAAACTTGGCCTAGGACTAGGGGGCCCTAAATGAATGCATCTATGGAGAGAAATTCAAAAATTACTAGGTTTAGAGGCCATTACCTATTGAGAGTTGGAATCTCAATGTAAATGCACTTGATACCAAAATCACACCACTTCCAATGGTCAATTTGCTCCAAATCCTTCCTAGCTAGCCACTAGAGACCTCCTCTACACTTGGGGAGTGTATTGCAGTTGATTGGGCTCAATTTGGAGTTAATTTGGATAAAAGGGCAAAATTTGGGGAAGAACACAAATTAGGGTTAGGGTTTGCAATGAAAGAGGCAAGAGAGTTAAGTGTGAACCTTTATAGGCCAAGGGGGAGGTGTTGTGGTCGGCCAAGGGGTAGCCTAGGGTTAGGGCATGGTCCAATTTAGGTTTAAGGCCTTCCTATGGTTGAAATTCAAGCCTTTTAGGAAAAGACCCAATTCAATTAGGGTTTCAAGCTAAAATATCTCAATTCTAACAATATCTAGATATTCCTAACCTTGTCATTTAGTTGGAACCTACTAATCAAATATCTATGCTCATGATCAATATCTAGATTAGGTCAATTCTAGGTTAAGACCTAATATAACACTTAGCACAATATTAATTAATTAAAATTCAAAAATAATAATAATTCACAAATGACCAAAATACCCTTAGCCTAAAAAGTGGTAATTAGCTACCTAATCACATTGGTTAGGTCCCCATGGTCATGGTTATTCTCTAGGCTAAACAGTTCTACGGTTACACTAGTAAAAGACCAAAGTCACAATACACCAAATTAAATAGTATTAAAATAATCTAAATTTACCAATCAATCACTAACATGATTTAAATCTACTATTTAATAACTAACATGGTTAATTTTACAAAAGTTCAAAATTACCCTTATTTTAGAAAAGTGGTAGTTACAATCATTCCCCCCTTAGAAAAATTTTGTCCTCGAAATTTAGGTTGGTCGTACTCCTTCTAGGTCAAACCCCCAACAATCAAGGTCGAGAAAATTCTATCTAAAAGCATGCAAAATATGGTCCTACTGATCGTGATTTTACAGTCTCGAATAGGGTCACTACACTATCTAGCACAGCACAAATATCCTGACAGGTACTAATGGAATCACGCAACATGATGGAAAAGAAGGACATGAAAGACAGACCTGCAAACCCGTCACCCTCAGCATCGGTTTAAATAACGTGTAGGCAACTCTAGCGGGGGTGAATAGAGTTTGTGTTGATAATCACCAAATAAAATTTAACTCTATATCACCTCTAAAAAACAACTAACAAGATAGTAAATAACTCAGAGAGAAATGCGGAAGTAAATAAAGATCAGAAGAGCATACACAAACACAGCAGTTTTAACATGGTTTTCCTCGTGGAGGACTAGTCCAGGCCTGAGAACTCTAGCTCAGGATTAAAATCCACTATTTGTGAAATAGTGTACAACCACGTGCCTTTACTCAGAAGAGCACGCCAACTTCTTACAGATTCGCAGGTGGCAAAACTTGGAATTGTCCAAGTAACTTTTCTTTCCTCTTGCACACAACTTCTAGCGGATATCGTACTGAGCACCTTGGCCTAAGGAGAGTTGTGGCTTAGGAGATATGGAAGAATAAGGCTTAGAGTAGTGGAGCTTAGAAGGCTTGAATATTTGAAGGTGATAGATAATTTGAAATGAGAGAATTCAAGCTCTATTTATACTACTCTGGGGAGGCAGAGTTCGGCCCGAATTCTGCCCCAAGAATTCAAATTTTTGAATGTTGGACAGCTTGTACCAAGCAAGCCCTAGAAATTAGTTCCTGGAAATCAGGGGACAAAGTTCGGCCCGAACTCTGTGTGGGGGCAGAGTTCGGCCCGAACTCTGCCTCCTAGGTGGCAGAATGGCCTTTGGGCCTTTGGGCTTTGTTTGGCTTGGTGGAGCTTTGGCTTGGTTCAGGAATTGGTCTGTTTGTATGGTAGAGCTTGGAGAGATATGTCTAGGGGTTGAGATAACACAGTGCGACTCAATGTACACATTCTCCTAGACTCAATAAATTAAAGATTGCAGACTTGGAACAAATAGGAAAACCAAGAGCCCACTACTAAAATCTGTCAAATCAGCGACGCCTCAGGACGTCGCTAAATAGGGAAAAAATGTCGCTAATATCGATTAGCGACGTTTGTACGTAGTCACGATTAACCTAGTCGCTAAACCACAAAATGTCGTAATACGTCGCTATTGCGACGACATTTAGCGACGCCGACACGTCGCTAATTCAGCGACGACCAGCGACGTAAAACGTCATCATTTACCGACGTAACTTAGCGACGTTGAGCGACTTGACATGCATCGATGCTGACCTGGCTTGAGAGCCAAATGGCGACGTTCTGCGACTTTGGTACGTCGCTATAGTACCGACATATAGTGACGTTTAGTGACGTCTTACGTAGCGACGTTTAGTGACGATCAGCGACAGTATTCATCACAGTTAGCGACATTGTGATACTTAGTTAGCGACGTTACCGTCGTCGCTGGACGTCGCTGAGAGTCGCTGAACGTCGCTAATCTTGAAAAATAAAAAATAAAAAAATTACAGTATTTGCAGCATCCCCTGCAGCATTTGTAGTATTTGCAGCATTTGCAGCATTTGCAGCATCCCCTACACCATTTGTTACAACAACGATGGTGTGTATCACGAACACAGTATTAAACAACACAGATACACACAATCATGAACACGTTTGAAACACAATCTCATCAATCAACACAGATATATAAAAATTTGTAACAACAATATCAAACATAATGGTCCACATAAGAATAATGTATGTATAACCACATAAAATATCCAACAATGGGCCATCACACAACAATATATATGTCGACTACGGCTGATCAGGAGGAGCATCACCGCTCCTGGAAAGAAGGTAAGCATACTGCTCCGGTGTAAGAACCACCGACGACGATGAAGGAGGAGGCAATGCAACCGCTGTAGAAGGAGGCAGTGTAACCGCTGGAGATGGGTGCGTCTACGTCTCCTCTAGGGCTCGCAGTCTAGTGCTGTATTGCTCCATGCAAGCCGTTATCCTAGTAACGGTGTCGTGAATGGACTCCTGTGTCCCCTGTACGTGTTGCACGGTGCGCTCGAGCTCGTCAAAGCGTGCGGTGACCGACGCAGCGTCTCCTTGCGCCTGAGACCCTAGCTGCTCAGCAATCCTCCTCAGCATATCGTTGTACAGCTCAGCAATCTGGCGGACAATGGTCTCCTCGACTCGGGACGACTCGGCTTGTGACGGCTGTAAATACGCACTGAAAGAGGGAGCCCTGGATGCCTGCGTCGCAACAAATGCGCCGTAGGACCCCGTACCGTAGTACGTACCCTTCTGAAGACTACCAACAGCGATCTTCCAGAGCTCGTCCTCCGACTGAGGCGAAGAGGGCTGCGATGTACCAAACCCTCCCTCTGCCGGTGCACTAGCACTCGCACGCTCATCACGTAGCCTAACATACTCTTCCTAGGAATCATTGTGCATCTCTATACATCAGTACTTACCTAAATTAGCCTAATAACGTTTAAAATATTTAATTATTATTAAGTATATGGTTATCTGTATATTCTTCAAGTTGTGTTAAAAATTAACGAAATCTAAATTAGTACTTACATAGCTCTGAATAGCCCGGTCGTCGATGAGCTTCCCGTCCTTCCGATGGGTGGCCAGGAAAACGGTCACCATGTTTGCATTCTCACCCCACTTTACCTGCGTGTTTGTTATATTTTATTCTTTAGTAAAATATAAAATTATATACTCCTACTATCAATAAAATCTTATATACTGCAATAAATTACATACCAGACGATGAAAATGCTCCGTCATAGGAATCGATCCACCACACCACTTTCCGGCCTTCGTCCTAGCCGCCTTCGCCTTCTCCGGCCGCTCTCTGTACGGGGGCTCCTCAAATCGAGCCCTCATCGTGGTCCACTGGTCAAGTGTGATCCAACCAGCAATCGGCTTTCCGGAGCGCTGACGAGCTTTCTGATCGTCAATTGCATCACGGATCAACTTGGCGGCGATGGCAGAAAACTGCCTCTCAATCTGCTCGGCCCGGTGTGGTGGATAAAAATAAGTCCTCTACAAGAATTACAAATTAAAATAATAAGTTCTAAAAATGCTTAAAATTATATTAATCATACTAAATTAACTATCTTTAGTTACCTTGAAGTGGGCAAACCAGAATGCCTTCCTCTCTCCCGAGGCATCCGAGTAGTTGATCCACGGACCCCCATAGTTGGACCTTAGAAAGGAGCCCAACGCTCTTTGTACCGACGAGGGATGATATCTGTATACAACGATAACCGACGTATTAATGAATATATATAGATATACAGACATATATATATATATATATATATATATATATATATATATATATTCATTTAACTTACTTCGTAGGACCGTCGGCCCAAATCTCCATCCTCGTCTCGTCCTGAGGTGCGCATGGAGGGTCGCTCTGGTATCGATCCGCCCGGGCGGGAGTAGGGACTACCTCCTCCACCTGCTCCCCACCCGCCATGCTGCTGTCAGCGGTAGGAAGGCTAAGGGAATGAGTATGATCAGCAAGCCTGGAACTGCTCGTCGCAGGCGTACTGCCACCCGGACCTGCGACCGTATGGTACAATGGAGTGCTCGGGTCAGACGATGGTCCGGAGCCATCCTCTGGTAACGGAGCTCTCTGTCCACCTAAGGACACGGCTCGTCCTGGCCTATCTTCGCGTCATCCTGAGGTGCCTCCGCGTCGTCCTGCCATGCTGATAATAACATTGGAGTTCATAATTTAAGACTACAAAAATATGAATACATCAAAATCACAGTTTATGATTGAAAATATAAATAAATACAATGACAGTTTAGAAATATTTGCATACATTGGAATTCATAATTTAAGTTTTCAAAAATGAGCATAGTTCATAATTTAAGATTACAGAAATATGAATACATCAAAATAACAGTTTCTCAATCATCCTCTGAAAATTCATCTTCTTCGTTTGCCTCCTCCTCCTCCTCATCCTCTTCATCTTCCTTCTCATCGTCACTAGCATCTCCTTCGTCTTCCCCTTCGGATACTTGTACCTCTTCTACACAAGTAGATATTGAATGGAGAACTTCTGCTGAGTCGACATCAACTGTATTTGGTACAAGAGGTAGCTCGTCCTCCTGATAAGCCACTTCGTCGACGTCGTAGGTATTTCTGGCTTTAGTCTTGCATACTGCCCACCAGTCGTACCTCGTTGTTCCCCGTCTAGGATATGTTGTAAAATATACGAGTTGAGCTTGACTTGCTAGGATAAATGGTTCGTATCCTTGGTATCGACGACGATAGTTAATATCCACAAGACCATGCTTGTCAATTTTCTATCCTTGATCTTGTATGGGATCGAACCAATCAACTTTGAACAACATGATCTTAGCAGGCTCTATGCCATAGTTGTACGTCAATTCTACGATCTCCCGTAAGACGCCATAGAAATCATTGCCTGGAGTGACATCTTTGTAGTACAACATGCATCTGTTGTGACATGCATCAATTTTTTCATACCCCATCCAGAGCGATCTCACCATTCTCTTGGATCGGTAGAAGTCTTTAGGTAACTTGCCACCCTCCGGCAATATATCTTTAATTAACTCCAGGATTCGGTTGTAGCATTCTTGAGACATGTTAAAATCTGATTTTATGCTCAACAATCTTGTAATCACCTCCAACGGTGAATGGTCATCACAACCAGGATATAAAGGAGTCCTTGCATTCTCCAGCAACTTTATGAACTTTGCAGCATTGGCATTCGGTGCCTCCTCAGCTGCATATTGATTGTTCAGATAGAAACTAGGCCCCGCAGCATCGAAAACCATGTTCATCTACCCTTGGTCGTAATCAGCATGCTCGTGGACATCTACATAAGGCTAAGGCTCCGGCTCGGAGGCTAAAGGCACAAGTTCTCCATGTGCGGTCCACTGATAATAATTTGGCATGAAACCCCTCGAATACAAATGATATGTCACATCCACTTCCGAATGATATTTCAAGTTGCGACATCTCATACATGGACACTTAATTTTTGTACGGTCTATGTACTGAGGGAACGCCTTGGCAAACTGCAGGAACTGTTGCACACCCTGTATAAATTCATTCCGCACACCGCACATGTCATCAGGATGACGATTGTAGATCCACAAACGGTTTCGCAGATAGTAATTCATATCCATTTTAAGATAATTCTGCAAAGATTGACACAGATAATAATTCATCAGGATGACGATTGTATATCCACAAACGGTTCTGCAGATAGTAATTCATATCCATTTTAAGATAATTACTGCAGAAAGTGAAGACCGATATGAACTGACGCACGAAAGTGACGATTGTACGACCACAAGTTTTATGTTCTTCAACGATATATTTTACATGCATAATTGCCAAGTGTGGGGATGAATGGCTCAGAACACAACCCAAAATTCATTCTAGCATACATTAGTTTGAATCATCTATGTTCTGTACATGTGGTGTAGTATATGTTCTTATCGAATCTAGTATCTGAACGATGTAACAGAATCAAGATGAACCCATATAATGTAATACTAAGACATTATCTAGTACTAAAAGATGTAGTGATAGGTTGTCGTATCATCATTGCCGAGGGATGGGGGTCGGAGGACAGTCAACTTTATCTACGGCTACATAGTTTCTGCCTCGCCGATCGAATGGCTGCAGGGACTATGTCCTGATCACGATGTCATACCGTAGATTAATGCAAATTCCTTATAGCAAATATCGTACATAGATTTCTGTCTCGCCAGTCGAATGGCAGATAATTATACAAATCAAACTAGTCTTAAATACTGGTACCAACTGCCTGAACATGACAGTCCCTAATTTGTACTGGATTTATCCTACCTCTGAGTTTCACACATATTAAAAAGGAAGGCATTTACTGTTAACAAGATAACCTGTCATGAATTGAACAACAGGCAGACTTAGATTTAGGATTTAAAATATGGTATTCAGGTCAACTTAATTCAGTCAAAGGGTACTGAACAAAAAGTCTAATTAAGACTTTCAACTAAGCAGGCAGCCTGGACTGCTGTTCAGAACTTGGCGGGCAAAATCCCATACCATCTGATGGCAAACCTATACACACCCTTGCCCAAACCATTTGTTTCAGTAGGTAAAACATTCCAGGTTACTCAAGTAACCTGTCGTGCAACATTTGGTGTCAACAGCATTCCTTGTTAATTGTAACATGCATACTATCATATCCCAACTCTGCCAAAACCTGACCAACATACCCTACACTAATCATTCCATATTTCAGTAATGTCAGTGAGCTAAATCATACTCAACTGTCGAGAATACTTAGGAGAAAACTCATTAACAGGATTAGTATCCATCCTTCGTGACATAGCTGAAATTTTATAGGGCTCGATAATAATTATTAGTCAATTTATTCATCATTTCAAAACCCTGAAAATGCCCAAACAAACTTCCAGTATCAATAAATAGGGCTCGAACCCTAAATTAGAATTCGAATCCAACCAAAACATCAAATTGACAGTTGATATGCCCAAAAAACTCCCAGTTTCAGTATATAGGTGTCACACTGTGAGTCTCGTATCCACACAGTGGGACACGACGTGTCCAAACCAACAAAATAGGTGTCACACGAACTAGAAGCAAGTCCACGCTCTCGTGTCCCCCGCAGCGAGTCCACTGTGAGTCTCGTGTCCCCCGCAGCGAGTCCACGCTCTCGTGGACACAAACTAGAAGCGAGAGAGAGAGCTAGAAGACGAGGAGAAACTGGAAAGCGGGGACTGGGGAGAGTTACCTGAGGAGGAGCTACCTGAGGAAGGAGGAGGAGGAGAAGGAGGAGGGAGATCGCCAGAGGAGCGCCGCAGAGGAGGAGGCCGGAGGAGGGAAATTGTCGGAGGAGCGCACGAAAAATTGGGGGGGGGGGGGAATTTGTGAATGATCGAAAAGGAAACCCTCGCCGCCTATATGAAACATTTAGCGACGTCCTTCTCGGCCGTCGCTAAACGTCGCTAATATTTAATAAACGGCGACACTGCTTAAAATGTGTCGCTACACGTCGCTATATCAGCGACGTGTACCGACGAACTTACGACGCAGATTCCCATTTAACAAATTGTAGCCGCTAGACGTCGCTATTAGTCGATGTTGGCGACAAACAGCGACGTCTTAGATAAACGTCGCTAAAACCCCAAAAATTAGCGACGGTTTATCTTGGAGTCGCTAAATACGTCGCTGATATGACTTATTTGGTAGTGGCCCTTTGATGACGCCTTTCTTCTGATATTTGAGTAGACCTGAAGGCGTCTTTTTCTTTGACAGCAGTCCTCCAAAGATAAGCAGATCTGGAAATCTGAATACCTTTCGGGGGCTACGCCTCCGAACCTCCGACGGGGGGCGCTACCCCCTCGACCCCTGTCCGCTGACCAGGTAGCGGAACCCCCGATGCGAGGCCCCGGATAGGTCGCTAGGCGGTTCAGAGAAATTTTTTGTATGACGCCGTCTTTGGTCCATCATTAATTCTTTATTTCCTATGTCCTTGTTTGATCATGTTAGATCATGCTTACTGTATGTCTGCAAATACATGTTAGGCGAGCAAAATATGTTGCAGTACGATACAAGCATGGCAATATGATATAGGACAATTAGGACAATGCTAAGTTTAAGTAGCAACATGATAGTGAGTATATGAATATTAGTGATATTATTATATTAAACTTAAATGATTAGCCATATTCAAAAACACAATATAATCATTGGGCTAACAATCTCCCCCTTTTTGATGATGGCAAATCGGTTCAATTTAAGACAGATACGATAGATGCATGTATCACTAATAAACACGTATTGTGTGTATTGTGTGCTAACCTAAATTATTTCTCCCCCTTTGACATGATCAAAAATAAGCTTCCCCGTAATAAGAGATAAAATGAACTCAAGCATAAGTAAAGGAGGAAGGCATAGACAATCATGATCAAGATATACAAAATGAAGAACAATGGGAGAAGTGTGTAAAGACAAGTATAGAAACTGCATACCAAATATAGAGTGCCAAATAGAAAATAACTTATCAAAACACAAATAGTTGGTAAACTAAAAAAATTTAAAAATAATCAATAGATAGTTTACCAACATGAAATCCAAGAAAGACATCCAAAAATATAGTATAATATGAAATATTGCTCTAGTTTTGGAAGAGAGAAAAAATTTCAGTCAAAAACCATGAGGATTAGATAATTGTAAATAATAGATATCAAAGAAGAAAGATACCAATTGAGATATTGAAATATATAAACTTGATATCAATTTAAATAAATAAACTTGAAACATTAATCAATGAAACTATGTTAGTCACAATTGTCCATAGATAAATAGTGGAACAAAATAAAGGAGTGATCAATGTAAAATAGAGCAATTGATATAAAATGATCTCATTATTTGCAAATCTATTTGCTTATCCAAAATTCATGCATTTGAACTCAATTACCTTATCATGCTATATGAATACCCTTTAGATAAACATGAAGGTAAAGGAGAAAATTGTTTGAGAAAGAGAAATTCAGTCGACTTGAATGCTCCCCCTCAAACTACGACCAATATAGATAAATCATGAATTTTGGGTAAGTCCTCAACAAGGAAAGCCAAATCAATTAAACATACGAACAAAGAAAAATCAAAGAAAGCACAATAGTCATCAAGATAAAATACGAAAGTAAATATTAACGAGATGACTCATATAAAAGAGAGAGATAATATGATGAAAACAATTGCATATACATAAACCTTTCACAAAATATCAGTATCCTAATAATAATAATAAAATGGGTCAATGATGAACTACGTATACGACATATTAAAGGGTATAAATGAATTGAACCAATTTATTTGCTCCTCCTTAAAATATGCGTATCTAGTTCCAAAGCACTTATAGCGAAAAAATGATAACTTCAAGATCTAGGGGTAAACAACTATTGATTTCTCCCCCTTGCTCAATGCATATAAGGCTATAAAAATGTCATATAAACGAATAATGTCATCTTTAGTCAAGAAGAGATATCCACTTAATAGCTATTAAAGATGATAAATTAAAAGAATATTTTAATTAAGCATACTTAATCAAAAGATGACATACATTAGCCTATATAGAATAATCCCATATTTAAAAATGATATATCAATGCATGTTACCTTTTGAGAAGAAGATCATCATGAAAAGAAATAAAGTCAATTAAATCAATCATGGTAAAAGTCAAAATATAGCTCAAAAATACAAAAAATAAAATAAAACTCAAATATCATGTCCATGATTATCTAATTAAGAAATGATCAACCAATTTATTGCTTTACATGGACTATGTATGTTTTACCACATATGTACCCATCAACGGGTAATAATCCAACCTTGCTAATACTAAATGAGAAACCAATGAAGTTCAAATAGCAAAGAGCATATGTGATAATCCATGAATAGTCAAAGTAGAGTAATAAATTAACTTGATAACCACATAATTAGATAATATAGGAATACTCAATCATTAGGATCATTCATAAAGTAAACCAATAAATAATTATGATCCGTCATAAATCTCATCTAAAAACCATATAAACAAACCAATAAAAAATATAGAAAACAGTCAATCTTATTTAAATGATTGAAATTTATTCCAAAGAAATGATAATATGATAAATCATGACTAAAAAGATGAGAGAAAGTTAAGAGATGCTTACCAATGACTAGTATGGAAGAAAGTTAAAGCGATGAATCACAAACCTCAATGGAAAAAAAAAATTTGTCAAACTAATTTTAGAGAACAAATATATGTATCTAAAATAGAATACAAATCTCATCAAAAAAATTCATAAATCTTATTTTTGTAAACAAGCATATCACATATAAATTGAAATTCAAGAAGATAGCTAGATGAGTGAAAGTGAACAAAAATTATGTAGCTTAACAATACATCGCAAATAAGCAAGCTACATAACTAATTAAGATTAATGAGGCAGGCCATTAACAGGATAAATGTGCTCATTAAATCTTAAGTCACTAACACTAAAAATATATGCTTAAGCATAGAGTTCACAGTAAGGGTAATACATTTGGAAAAATGATTTATATACCCTTTATTAAGCAAGGATAAGAGTATAAGATAGCAAGTAAATAAATTAGACTCTCATCAAGTAAAGGACAAAATAGATGTTCATGAAAATACAATAGAACACATCTCTTTGCCAAGTATTGAGATTAACCAAAGATAATAAAATAATAGATTGATCTAGAGAATACAAAATTATAGCCATTATGAAAGTGTATTCTCTAGAAATGGAAAATATCAAAGCAAAAGTTCAAACCATAGTAGCTAAAGACATGAGAAGTATGATATATCAATTATATGCATTCTTATGTGTTACAAAAATATCATTGGGCAATAATAATAAAATATTTATAGCTAGATATGATGATGTATTCTGGAACTTAGGGGTGGATCCAGAACTAGATAATGGTTGCAAGTAGACCTTCATAAATCTTAAGTCTATAAAGTATTGATCACTTTGGGTTAGCTGTAGGGGCCGGTTCCTAGCTAGCGGTAGTCCGAAGACTAGTACACCGTGTCGCTTCAGACTATTTACACCTGTATGACAGAAGGACCCTTCGGCTTGTTTCCAAAATGTTCTCTACTTTTAAGAATTTAGATTTAAAGGAATATATGCAGTATCATGAAACAACATCAAAATCCAAAATCCCTAAGTATAAGAAGGGTACATACCCAAATAATAATGAAAGGATGATCATCAAAATTTGCTAAGAATATTTTTAAAACAAACATTTTCATAATGCTCTTATGGAGATAAATATATAGAAGATACATACTCAAAATATACACTAATAAGTACGATGATTTTAACAAGTAAAGTAAAGCACAAAACCAAGCAATTCTTAAAAGAACTTCCATAAAAGTCATAAACAAGATACTAATAAACATTTTCTCTCAACATTCCAACTTAAAGGTATTGAATAAATAAATTTCAATAGTTGGAATCATTAATATATATATATATATATATATATATATATATATATATATATATATATATATATATATATATATATATATATATATATATATATATATATATATCACAAATAGGCATACATGAAAAGATCAAAAATCAATTAAAAGACATGTGTCCATAAAGTCACCCAAGAGGTAAGAAGATATTATCAAAATAAAATTTTAAGGAAGAAGCTAATTGATTCAAGAAGAGATGCACAAATTTGGACAAAAGAATCAATAGCTAAAGTATGAGGTAAGCACAAGTATGGATAGATACTCTTCAAATAATATGAAACTTGAGCTTAACTCATATGCCCACAGAAAGATATTTATAGAAAAATAAATATCAATATAAGAAATACATGAACTTCATAAAAAAATAAATATATTCATGTATCATTAATAAATATTAAAAACCATCACAAATTAAATAAAATGTATAAATAAACTTTATTAGGCAGAGACTTAATTGATTCTCAAGAGGTTTAATCAAAATATAACATGAAAATCAATAATGAATATATTATGTAAGCACAAGGTTAAAATGGAAGTATAAGTGTATACTTGTCAAGTGATAAGAAGCTTGTGCAAAACACATATATTCACAAATACCGAATAAGAAATATATGACATATTAAAGAGAAATCGGTAAGAGGTAATTATCTCAGAAACTTTAAAAATGGAGAGTCAAGCTAAAATTCAAGAATCAAGCTCCTATGAACTAGAGTGATATGCATGCTTTATAAATAAAGACAAAGAATAGCGAGCATGCATATGTAAATGTGTCACACTAAGAAAATGAGTGATAAACTACATAGTGTGAACTAATCGTTTACGCTAAGTAACTAGTCATGCTAGATAAAAGAAATAATAAGAAAATTAACTAAGCATGCTAGTATTATATCTCACATTAATTTATATAAAAAGCAACTGAAGAGTGTCAATGTGAGCTAGTAGCAAGACATCAAGAGAAACATGCTAGATTCAACAAATATAAACTATTTAAAGAGAATCATTTAGCATGTTACCAAAGTGGCTCTAGTGGCCACACTTGTGTTGGTGCAATTGCTTGAAAGATGACCTTTGAGCTTTGCAACCACCAACACGCTCCTCGGTGCTATATCCCGATACAAGAAGCTCCACCTACAATATTAGGCGAAGACTTTGATATCCAAATAAACTTGGATCCATATTTGTTAGCTTTAGGGACCCATATACTATTTACTCTAGCATTGGTAGAAAAACTCCAACAAATAGGACAAGTTACACTCATGTGTCCAATATGAGAGCAATAGAAGCACCTAATACTAGTGTGTGCACATGTATCGGAATGAGCATGATTATGAGCATATGACATACTAGAATGATGAATATCTCTAGAGTGAGTATGCATGGATTTGGTCATAAGAATATCATGTTCTAATAGCAAATCATTATGAAAACAAGTAAGAGAATCAAATTTAGCATTTAATGCATATTTCTCGCAATTCTAGAAATAAAATCATCATTTTGTTTCTTTAAAGAATCAATAGAAGAATCATGCAAATGATTTAGCTCATGTGCTTGCTTCTTAAGATCTTATATTGATGAGGAAAGAGATTTAATTTTCAAAATTAAAGAATCATTCAACTTCTTTAAAGAAACACAAGATGAGTTTTGAGAATCAAGTCTAGATAATAAATTATTGTTTTCATTTCTCAAACACTCATTAGATTCTTCTAAATGAATAACCTTTTCTGAAAGTTCTTCATTTGTAGAATGAAAAGTCTTAGCAAACTTTAAGGATTGGTTAGCCATGGCTTTCCACTTAGAGCATTTCTTGCATTTAGAAGAAACATGATTGTCTATGCTACTAGAAGTAAAACTCTTTTTATCGGAAGAGGAGGAATACGATGCCATACACAAATAAATAAGGATCTACTCTAAGGATGTTAAGCCTAACAATAGAGTCCTTGCTCTGATACCAATTGAAATAACGTGTAGGCAACTCTAAAGGGGGGTGAATAGAGTTTGTGTTAATAATCACCAAATAAAATTTAACTCTATATCACCTCCACAAAACAACTAACAAGATAGTAAATAACTCAGAGAGAAATGCGGAAGTAAATAAAGATAAGAAGAGCATACACAAACACAGCAGTTTTAACCTGGTTTCCCTCGTGGAGGACTAGTCCAGGCCTGAGAACTCTAGCTCAGGATTGAAATCCTACTATTTGTGAAATAGTGTACAACCATGTGCCTTTACTCAGAAGAGCACGCCAACTTCTTACAGATTCGCAGGTGTCGAAACTTGGAATTGTCCAAGTAACTTTTCTTTCACTCTTGCACACAACTTCTAACTGATATCGCACTGAGCACCTTGGCCTAAGGAGAGTCATGGCTTAGGAGATATGGAAGAATAAGGCTTAGAGTAGTGGAGCTTAGAAGGCTTGAATATTTGAAGGTGAGAGATAATTTGAAATGAGAGAATTCAAGCTCTATTTATACTACTCTGGGGAGGCAGAGTTCGGCCCGAATTCTGCCCCAAGAATTTAAATTTTTGAACGTTGGACAACTTGTACCAAGCAGGCCCTAAAAATCAGTTCCTGAAAATCAGGGGACAAAGTTCGGCCCGAACTCTGCCTCTTAGGTGGCAGAATGGCCTTTGGGCTTTTTTGGCTTGGTGGAGCTTTGGCTTGGTTTAGGAATTGGTCTGTTTGTATGGTAGAGCTTGGAGAGATATGTCTAGGGGTTGAGATGACACAGTGCGAATCAACGTACACATTCTCCTAGACTCAATAAATTAAAGATTACAGACTTAGAACAAATAGGAAAACCAAGAGCCCTTTGATGACGCCTTTCTTTGATATTTGAGTAGACCTAAAGGCATCTTTTCCTTGACAGCAGTCCCCAAAGATAAGCAGATCTGGAAATTTGAATACCTTTTGGGGGCTTTGCCCTCAAACCCCCGACGGGGGCGCTACCCCCTCGACCCTTGTCCGCTGACCGGGCAGCGGAACCCCCGATACCAGGCCCCGAATAGGTCGCTAGGCGGTTCAGAGAAATCTTTTTGTATGACGCCGTCTTTGGTCCATCATTAATTCTTCATTGCCTATGTCCTGGTTTGATCATGTTAGATCATGCTTACTGCATGTCTACAAATACATGTTAGACGAGCAAATATGTTACAGTACGATACAAGCATGGCAATATGATATAGGAGAATTAGGACAATACTAAGTTTAAGTAGCAACATGATAGTGAGTATATAAATATTAGTGACATTATGTAACTCCGCTTCCCGAAATTTTGTGATATATTTTTATTTTTTATTTGATTAGTTTACATTTAATTTTTCTATGATCATAGGAGTTGTGACTAAGCCCACAGGTGATTTATGACCATCTTGTGGTCACATGATCTCTAGATAGGGTTTATAAGCATGTTATAGCTATATATATTTTTCCATAATTTTTAGACATTTTTAGATATTTATTTATTAAAGATATATTTATTTTATTGACTTTCTTGAATTATAATAAGGTCATTTGTGACTATTTTGAGACCCGGTATTTTTCTTAGGCTCTAATACCTTAAAAACTAATTTCTATATTTTCTAGGAATTTTTAGGAATTTTCTGGAATTATTTTGATTATTAAATATTGGGAAAACCTATTTTCTAGCACTTCTATAATTTATTTTGCAAGAATGTGAGTAAAGTTTGACTCCAAATATTTTTCTAGGCTTCATTATGTTATTTTACATTTTCTAGAATTTTTCCATATTTTTTGGGCTATTTTTAATATTATTATAATTTTTTGTAATTAAAATGGCTTTAAAAATGTTTTCTGGATTATTAAAAACCCTTTTTCCTAATAAAATATCCAGTCAGCAAGGCAGGCCCACCCGTCAGCCACCCGCTGAATGGGGGCAGGCCCGTCTGTCAGTCAGCATAGGTGCTGACTCATCATTTATTGGAGCTCGGCTCTTTAGCCGACCCCAAGCCGGCTGGCCAAGCAGCATAGCCATTTGGTCGTTCATTCTTTAGAGCGGGGCCGATGAGATGGCAACAGGTGTCGCCCTAGCCGCTCAACTGACTCAGCTGTGCCACTCTCTATATATATATTATATTTCGTAAAATCAGAAAACCCTAGATTATTGTTTAGCCGACTTTTGGAGTTTGACCCCGGTGATTCCCCGACTTCCCGAAGCGATTCCCGCCAACTCCGACATGCTTTTTGTGTGCCGCTTTTTTGTTGGACTCGTATCGAGGTAAGATTTCTGATTATGTAATTTATTTTCATAGATACTATTCCTAAATTTCTAGAAAATTCGTAGAGTGTCAGTTGTCCGAAACTTGACACGTTTCGGTGTTTTCGAGATTTCGGGAGGACCAGAAATCGAAATCATGAACCGTTTGAAGTTTCGGAAAGATAACATAGAGATCTACGACATATATTTTCCAAAATTAATTCATTCATCTAGTATTTTAGTTATTCTGTTGAACTCAGAATTGATCAGTTGATCACCGTTTTGGTCACGATTAGCCATAACGGCGATATCTTTTGACCAAAGCATGATTTTGTGGTATGGTTGATTCAAGTGCATTTGTGGCACTGAAATCTACCAAGGTGCACTTTCAAAATCTAGAGTTACAGCATTTGACTAGATAGTCAACGGCACGTCTTGATTTGCGTGCCATAGTTTCCAAAATTGGGAAACACGACTTTTGATGGCCAAACTTGTATGTTTAGATATATTCAGATTATTATTAGGTTAAATTAGGTTTTTAAGTAAATTATTCTAGAATTAATTATTATTAGATTAGTAACCCAACTAGCCACTATTCCATGAATTTAGAACTAGAACATTATAATTAATTTATAGTTTTCGTGCACGGTTCATGGTACGATATGTATTATAGGTTGACAGCTCCTAGATCGGCATCCTCTCATCCTCGACTTGTGACTACGGTTTGTTCATGGACCAAAGGCAAGTATACCTTGCCGAACATATACAGTATTTATATTGTTTTCTCTTTCTTTATTGTATTTTTTTCATATTGTCATATGATCCCATATTGTGATTGATCTGCCTTGATTGTTTTACTTGTTCTAGAATACGTGCATGTATAGGATATTCGACATTGCTTGATTTCTGGTTTTTGTGTTACCTTGTCTCGTGATTGAGTTGTCATTTTTATATCATGTTCTTGACTTGACCATTTTTGATTGGGAGTATCTTGCATTATACTACAGTTGAGATATACTATAGATTAGGAGTATCTTACATTGTACTATGACCTATAGCCGATTTTTTATCTTGATATTGCTTGATTGACTTGACTTGAGATATACTATAGATTGGGAGTATCTTACATTGTACTACGACCTATAGCATATTGATTGATTAATTGACTTGATTTGCAACACTATGAATTGGGAGTATCCTGTATTGTACTACGATTTATAGGAGTCTGCTTGACCTTGTATCCTTTAGGAGAGGAGATCAATACTAGAATTGGCTAATCTCGACTGAGAGTATCCTATTTTGTACGTCAATTGAAACACTATAGATTGGGAGTATCTTACATTATACTACAAGCTATTGGAGTTCCGATTGATAGATAGCCAAGTCTAGTATTACATTTACACACGACTCATCGTCCTTAGATGTTCTTCTTGCAGTGTTCTTATCCTTCATACATGTTATTTACTATCATATTAGTAGGCATATTTTATGTATCTTGCTAGTCCTCTGAGGACTTGATGATCTCTTCAGGTAGCTGATTGCACGGAGTTAGTTAGCTGAGCATGTGGTAGTTGACTTCATCTGCATGATTCAGGTATTTTGTTAAGTGTTATGGATTTACTATCTTTCTCGTGCTTTCATGATATATCATGCTTATCAGCTTAGCTTTATAGACTCATATTATTCTTGGAGTCTAATCGGACATATATGCTAGCGGGCTGCAGACCACGACCCATACTATTCATTCTTATTTACATGATTGTTGGATTGAGATATAGTTTAGATTAGACATGATACCCTATTCTGGACAGCTTATACGTATTCGAGTCGGGCTAGAGTCCGCTCGATACGTAGCTGGCTTGTTCACGAGCTCGCACCCGAAAAGCCTGTACGGGTCGTAACACATTATTATGTTAAACTTAACTGATTACCATATTCAAAAACACAATGTAATCATTGGGCTAACATCGATCTCCTCGACCGTCAGCACAAAAGCCCCGCCCCTCTGGTGCTGGGCATTGTGCTGTACCGCAGGTGGCCTAGCTCCCTCTATCTACTTTATGATACTCAAGTAATATCTACACTAATAATACTAGGGCACCATCTATATGGTATCTATTCTGTAATCTGATAATCATACCCGTCTATCCAGAACCATGTTACCAGAATCCTAGTCACGCTAGTAAGTACGGCCACGATAATCCATAGAGTCCGTAACTAAGGTACATACCTCTAAAATCATGGTATTTAAAATTTTTGCATTGCCGCATGCTTGGCTACGAAAACTTTAAATTCCCACACCCGAGAAATACATCCAAAATCAGACTCTATATTTTCGTCATGCCGGCTAATATGGCTGTAGAAGACTCTAGATTCCGTAACTGAGGCAACCAAGCCCATAAGATTTATCTTGGTAGAAAATCAAGTCAACAATGAACACCAAGAATCAAATTCAACAACGAACAAGAAAAGTAGACAGAAACTGTTGGAATCGAATTTCGAAATAGTTTATAATGAGATTCTCAAGGGTCATCCCAGGAATCTTCTCAAGTAGTCCTAACTGTGATTGAGTATCCTCTCACCCTAAAGTCTATTCCTTATCACTTACCGCAGGCGCGCAGCAGTACAACTAATCATCGCACTACCATGACTTCGTACTAATGCGAATCTCGACCTGCATGGGCCACCACTAAAAACGTGTCACGACCTGCATCCGATATAAGGGTACAAGTGTGCAACAGCGCCCAGCCTACGCCACATAATCGGCGGTAGAACGCTGTACTAGGTCACTATCTAAACAACTCACGCAAATATATAATGTACTTGTCATAGATCTCAACTCCGAACGGAGGACAAGTACAGATATAATAAAACTCAATCACAGTCTAAGCACTATAAGATAAAACAGAAGTCTAGATAACTACTAAGACTAAACCAACAACAAGTACTAAATAATAATATCTTAAACAATCTCAAATATAAAGTCAAATATCTCTACTTATTACAATTTAAGTTCAAACATGAAACCTAAAGCAAGTCTACTAAACTAGTCTCCCAATCATTCCTGAGAATTGGGACCAAAGGTAGCTAATCCCTCTTTAGTTCCATAGCAAGTAGGGAATGTGTCCTCAGGACAAACATATGTAATATTTTGTCAATGTATCCAGTCAGGATTGGAACGAGCACATCTCATCTAGAAATCTCAAGTAAATGGCAAAGACTACAAAGCAGTTATAGACAGTTATATTGATGAAGCATGGATGTTTTAGACATGTAATAATGTAGAGCAATATTTTAAAGTACAGAAGAAGTAATATAACGAATCAGAAGAGCATAGCAATGAAGACTGTAAATAAGCTAACTGAACTAGAGTAATGTGATATGAGTCCAGAAAGTACTATATAAGTCAAGTGTGATTCCAGTCAATGATTCTAGTAGGGTAATTCTTGTAATGATTCTAGTGATGATTCTAGTATGAGTCCAAACAATACTCAAAAGTGTGTTTTAAAATACTGAGATTGACATGTAAACGGCTAGGGGTAAATCCGACACATCGCACACTGGCCAAGTATAGATGGCTATCATTCCAGAATAGACCAGGAAAGGGGTGAGTCCATGTCACTTCCCATTCCCAGAATACGTATTTATTTAATATTTATCATGCATTTGTTCTGTATTTAAATTCTTCAATTTTGCGCTTATTAATTTTCCTGCATTTTATTTTTTGCTTTTTCTTGGCTCTTGGTTCATTTCGGTTCATGGTAAACCAACTTGGTGTAGTTTGGTTCAACATGGAAAGGAATGGATGGCTTAGATTTGGTGGAGAGAATGAATGGTGGAGATCCACTTGACCTTGATATAAAGTTCTTCTTTCATTCTCTCTCTTCATTCATTCACATTTACTCCTCCACCAAACCCTAACCTACTTGTGAGAGGCAAGTACATCTTGCACACCATGAGAGATTTCATGTATCCCCATTTATTTTAGTCTATGTTGTTCATCTTCTCATCCTCTACAAGTTTAGGTCTTGAAGTTCTTGATTTCCATGGATGGTTGGGTGTAGATCTAAGTTTTAAGTTTTAGTTTTCGTATGGATTTTATGGTTTTGATCTATCAAACTCTGTTGTTTTCGAAAATAAGTGGTTCCATGTTGTAGAGAATTTAATTCTACTGAAGTTTGGCTTTTGAAAAGTTAGATTCCGATTTATTTTGAGAAAGTTATGGCCAAAATAATTTTGGTCAAACTTCTATGTTCATCTGCAGCATGAACCACATGTCGCAGTAGAGCCGCATAGATGTCGCGGTTGGGCCGCATGAGGCCGCATGTCGCAGTAGAGCCGCATAGATATCGCGGTTGGGCCGCATGAGGCCGCATGTCGCAGTAGAGCCGCATAGATGTCGCGGTTGGGCCGCATGAGGCCGCATGTCGCAGTAGAGCCGCATAATGTCGCGGTTGGGCCGCATGAGGCCGCATGTCGCAGTAGAGCCGCATAGATGTCGCGGTTGGGCCGCATGAGGCCGCATGTCGCAGTAGAGCCGTATAGATATCGCGGTTGGGCCGTATGAGGCCGCATGTCGCAGTAGAGCCACATAGATGTCGCGGTTGGGCCGCATAAGGTCGCATGTCGCAGTTGAGCCGCATGATGCCGCGAATGAGCCGCATGGGGCACATGTCGCAGTTAAGCCGCATGGTGTCGCAGTTGGGCCGCATGGGGCACATGTCGCAGTTGAGCCGCATGGTGTCGCAGTTGGGCCGCATGAGCTGTATGTCGCAGTTGAGCCGCATATGGTGTCGCAGTAGGGCCGCATGAGCCGCATGTCGCAGTAGGTCCGCATGTATGTTGCAGAATAGGCCGCATATGCCTATTTGGTTGTTTTTGACTGTTATATGTCCTATTTTTACTGAATTATGGCTAGAATTTCTTTCAACTCCCAACATGAAAGTTGTAGATCTTTTCTTGGCTTCAAGAATGTGTTACCAACTATTTTATGCTAGTTATAGACTCGACCATGCTTAATACTAATTTGACTTTCATGCCTTGTCACGAATTGACCCGACTGTTACTTTGACTAATAATTGATCATGCGTTCCTAGTTGGAACTAAGAGACTGGCTAGTCGTCTTATTGAATTGAATGAATGAGACACGTTCATTAATTATGAACTATTGTAATCGACTGGCTGATCCCGAATATGACAAACAGGCACATGCAGGCTTCAATTTATTTATTTATTTTATAAAAGCAGCATGTGTACTTTATGGTCAAGGCATGATTACTCCGTGGTTAGTTCTGATTGTTGTATTACGCTATGTAAGACCTGCAACCTAACCGCACTGGTATCGTTGTAGAGTTGTGCATATCGTACCCCGTACGAAAGTACTCATTTGAATGACCATGACCCACGGCATGGGATTTCACTTAACGTAGAGACTATTAAGTTAAATAAAATAATGATTACATTGAGAGAATGGATTCCCGAGTTCTTATATGGCAGCCCTCTTGGGACTAGTAGTGCCCGACAGGCCGGCTGGTCCCACAGATACTGTAAATCTGCCACACGGCAGGGAGGGAGGTATCTGGTTAATTATCTATTGTATATGTATATTGATGACGGGCGTCCTGCTGGGACTCGTCTAACTACATGATTGGCGCAATTGATTGATTGGATAGACTAGCCTTGCTTGCACATAGTAAGAACTGAGGAATCCTTTATTGCATAATTCCAGGATAACTTGGAACTCACAGTAGCAAGCCGTAGTAGTTATATGGCCGTTTAAATTGATTTGTTTGTGTATGTACCTACTCTGTTACCTAACTGAGATGATCAGAATGTCAGGGCATGACGGGCCAACTTCTGTCCTTGTTTGGTTGGGAGGTTGATTCGAAGTGTCGTGATGTTATGTGAATCCCAGTGGCAAGCAGAGATCTACTTATCATATCTTATTACTGGTTTTAATTCCTCATATCGTGCTTCCTTGTGGTACTTGCTATTAGAGGTCTAACCTCTCTGGTTTTGCATGGCCAGATTTAGAGCCGGTCCCCGAGGATCCAGCTTACTTCTACCCCCACGATGGTCAATACTAGAGGGATGATCGCAGGAGGCTCGAGGGTTTCTTACTTCCCCGCTTGTTTTGTTAAATACTTTATACTTTGCCGTTTGGCACCGATATGTTAGTCGGATTGTCTTGTACCTACTTTTGCATAATTATAAGTAAGTCAGGCTGCAGCTGATAACAATTGTGTACACTTTGCTACATCATCTGGCTGCGTCTTGTAAAGCCAGATTAAGAACATTTTGACTGAGCGTTTGGGACGCCTTACTGCTTTATCTTACATGTTCTCTATTTCTGTTTCTTATTTGAATGATTGGAGACAATAGATTGAAATGACCATAGTGAGACTTTCATGTAGTATGCATCCCTTATCTTTTAGACAGCATTGATCGTATATACGGTATCATCTACCCGTAATACGTAGCTGGCTGCGTCATTCCCCTGCTATCCAGTATTCTGGTTCTGGGGCGTGACAAGGTTTTAGTGGTGGCCCATACAGGTCTAATTTCAGACTTGTGGGTGTTTTAATTTATAGGATGTCTCAATCACACATGTTCCCCCTTGATCTCATGATTCGTTACTCTCGACTCTAGCTTGACATTCCGTATCCTTTGACTTCATTGATCTTTCCTGTCCATCGTTTGATTGTTCTCTTGTCCCTTTTCTTAGGGGCACCTCGTCCGCATCTGCCAGGATTGGACAACAACAACAAGGGCAACACGACAACCTGACCATGTTGGTCAGCAACAAGGGCCGGTACTAACTCAAGAGGCCATCCAAGAAGTAATAGTAGAAGCAGCAGCTGGACCGCAGTATCCGGATGTTCCACCACCACCAACAGTTCCACCTACCCCTGTGGAAGTAGAACACACCGCCCTTCTGGAGATCATGAGAGGAATGATGGCTACTCAACAACATCAGATGTTAGCCCAGCAGCACATGCACGCTCAGTTACAAGAGTAGAACGTACTACTCAACCAAGGTTGCAGACGGCATTGGAAAGAGGGGCGAGGCCAGATTCAGGAGCATCAGCCAGGTTTTGCAAGTACAACCCCTGTCGTTTCGAGGGCACGGAAGATGCCATCTTAGCAGATGCATGGCTTAAGGATATTGAGGCTATTCTGACAGCAGCTAAGGTACCGCCAGAAGAACGTATGGATCAAGTGAAGTTGTTACTTCAGGATCTCGCACGTGATTGGTGGGAATCAGAAGAAATAGGTATCAGACGTCCCGTTGCTTGGGACAATTTCACAGCAAGATTCAAGACCAAGTACTATGGAGTTGTGGCACAGTTTGAGCTACAACAGAAATTTATCAACCTCAAGCAGGCCGGCAAGACGGTAGATGCTTACGCAGCGGAGTTCTGCAGATTGAGTAGTTTCGCCCCAGAGATGGTAGCGACAGAGAGCCAGAGGGCTATGAGGTTCCAGCAAGGGTTTCATCTTGAGCTCTTGCAATTGATAGAAGGGCACAATTACCAGACTTTGATGAGGTATTGACGGCAACTCGAAGGCATGAGATCACCATTCAGAGGATCACGGCAAGGACTGGGGTCAGAAGAGATCCCACAGTCAGATTGAAGGAGGAAGGGGAGCAGCTCCCCGAATAACAGCACCATCCCTTGGCATTCGCATTCACGATGTGGCAATGCGAGGGCCAGCACCACCACCCAGGCAGCAGCAACAACAGAAGAAGAATCAGGAACCCCCAGCGGGCTGTACTTATTGTGGGAAGATGGGACACACTAGAGATGTGTGTCGGACATTGAACGGGCTGTGTTTGATATATGGAAATCCAGATCATCGGGTTACCACATTCCCCATGAATTCGAGGTCAGGAGGACCAGTGCAGCAGTTTCCTGCTCTGCCAGCACTAGGGGCAGGACAGTATCGAGGACCAGCGGTAGCAGTGAGACCGTTGGCACAACGCCCGTTAATGCCGCAGGCTCAGATGTTTCGGCAGCAGGGATCGCCGATACAGCAACACCAGCATAGACAACCCCAACATCATCAAGGAAGGGGCCAACAGCAGCACCAGGCTAGGCCGCAGCATGGAAACCAACAAGGAGGTCGAGGGCAGGCATTCACTCTGTCCTTGGAGGAGGCATTAGCATCGGGAGATGTTGTGGCAGGTAACATTCTCGTCGCCTCATATCCCGCAGTAGCATTATTTGATTCAGGAGCATCACACTCATTTATATCTACACAATTTGCGACACGGCTAGGAATGGAGTTCGTGGCATTGCCAGGGAGGCTGAATATACTCACTGGCAATGGGCTCGTAGGAGTTAGTAGAGTTATTCTAGCGTGTAGCGTTGTAGTTTGCGGGCATTCCTTACCCGCCCGGTTGATAGAATTTCCTGTTGGAAATTTCGACGTTATCTTAGGCATGGACTGGCTGAAAGACAGTCATGCGACAATAGATTGTCGTAGTGGGAGTGTATCTTTTGATATTCCAGGCATGAAGAGATTCACCTTAGTCAGATCAGAGGCAACTCAGCAAGAGCAGGGAGTAATAACGCCAATGGAAGAAGTTCAGGTTCCGAAGGTAGTTGAAGAATTTCTAGACGTATTTCCTGAAGAACTTCCAGGTCTACCACCGGTAAGGGATATTGAGTTCAGTATAGAATTGGCACCTGGAACTAAACCGATATCAAATCGAGTTTACAAAATGGCGGATTCAGGGCGGACCAAGGTATATCAGCACATAGAGGAACTGAAGGAGAAGAAGTTCATCCAAGCTAGCATATCGCCATGGGCAGCACCAGTGGTACTTGTAGGAAAGAAGGATGGATCATCCAGATTGTGTATTGATTACAGGAAGCTTAACGCGGCAACAGTAAAGAACAAGTATCCACTACCAAGGATCGACGACTTATTTGATCAGTTGAGTAGGGCTAGAGTTTTCTCCAAGATAGATCTTCGTTCAGGGTACCATCAGGTGAGGGTTCGGAAGGAGGATATTCCCAAGACAGCATTCAGGTCGAAGTATGGGCATTATGAATTCTTGGTAATGCCGTTTGGTTTGACCAATGCTCCAGCAATATTTATGGATTTGATGAACCGCATATTTATGCCATACTTAGATCAGTTTGTCGTTGTGTTTCTTGACGACATTCTTGTATACTCTACTAGTGAAGAGGAGCATGAAGACCACCTCAAAAAAGTGTTGCAGGTTCTGAGGAAGAACCAGTTGTATGCCAAGCTCAGCAAGTGTGAGTTCTGGACGGATCATATTTCATTTTTGGGTCATATCATATCAGGAACTGGAGTAGCAGTAGATCCCAAGAAGGTAGAAGCAGTAGAGAGCTGGCCAGTACCCAAGACCGTAGCTGATGTACGGAGTTTTTTGGGATTGGCAGGATATTACAGGAGATTCGTATCGGATTTTACAAGACTTTCAGCACCCATGACCCGCTTGACACGGAAGGATGTGCCATTCGTCTGGTCGGCAGAGTGCCAGGCATCATTTGACACCTTGAAGCAGAAGTTGATATCAGCGCCTATTCTTACATTGCCAGTTGGACCCGGAGGTTTTACAGTATATTGTGATGCGTCAGGTAAAGGACTTGGATGTGTCCTCATGCAGCATGGGAAGGTGATAGCGTATGCATCTAGGCAGCTTCGGGACCACGAGAAGAATTACCCAACTCATGACTTGGAGTTGGCGGTAGTAGTATTTGCTTTGAAGCTATGGAGGCATTACTTATATGGTGATCGAGTGGATATGTACACGGACCATAAAAGTCTGAAGTACATCTTTACTCAGAAGGAACTGAACATGAGACAGAGAAGATGGTTGGAGTTGATCAAGGATTATGACGTGGAGCTTCAGTATCATCCAGGCAAGGCTAATGTGGTAGCAGACGCTCTTAGCAGGAGAGGCGGCGCATTTATGTTGACAACACAGAAGCACATTTTAGAAGACCTTCAGGAGATGGGCATCGAGGTTATACTTCCTAGTGATGTAGGAATTCTGGCGAGTCTACGAGTTCAATCCGACTTGGTAGATAGGATCAAGGCAGCTCAGGCACAGGACCCAAGAATTCAGAAGCTTAGGACAGAATGTGAGTCAGGGCTCAGGAAGGAGATGCAAATCCACGAAGATGGTACGCTTAGGTTTGGATCACGCCTATGTGTGCCTAGTGGAGATATCAGACAGGAAGTTATGGCAGAAGCTCACAGTTCCCAGTATTCTATACACCCTGGAGGGACCAAGATGTACCAAGATATCAAGCAGCACTTCTGGTGGAACGGGATGAAGAGAGAGATAGCTAGATTCGTTTCCCGTTGCTTGGTATATCAGCAAGTGAAGGCAGAACAGCAGAGGCCAGCTGGGTTATTACAGCCACTTCCTATCCCAGAATGGAAGTGGGAGCACATAACAATGGACTTTGTGACCAGTTTACCGAGATCACCAAGTGGTAAAGATGCTATTTGGGTGATAGTAGATCGGCTTACAAAGGTGGCACACTTTCTTCCTTTCAGAGTAGGGCAATCTACAGAAAAGTTGGCAGAGTTGTATATGTAACAGATAGTCAGGCAACATGGAGTCCCTGTCAGTATTGTGTCCGACAGAGATACCCATTTTACATCACATTTCTGGAAGAGCTTACATCATAGTCTGGACACCAAGTTAAGATTTAGCACGGCTTACCATCCACAGACGGACGGGCAATCAGAAAGAACAATTCAGACTTTAGAAGATATGTTGCGAGCTTGCACCCTAGATTTTGGAGGATCTTGGGAGAGCCACCTGCACTTAGTTGAGTTTTCATACAACAACAGTTATCAAGCCAGTATCCAGATGGCGCCATTCGAAGCTCTATATGGTAAGAAGTGTAGGTCGCCACTAGCATGGGATGATATCGGGGAGAGGAAGATGCTAGGCCCAGAAATGATTGTCCAGACAGTTGAATTGGTCAAGGGAATTAAAGAGCGACTTCGAGTTGCACAGGACCGACATCGTCATTGGGCGGACCAGCATCGTAGACCGCTAGAGTTTTCTGTTGGGGACCACGTGTTCTTGCGAATCTCACCTACCCGTGGGGTCATTAGATTTGGCGTTTGCAGAAAGTTGAGTCCGCGATACATAGGACCATTCGTTATCCTTGATAGGGTAGGCGATGTTGCTTATCGTTTATCCCTTCCACCTTCGTTACGAGAGGTGCATGACGTGTTTCATGTATCTCAATTGCGAAGGTATGTATCGGACCCCAGCCATATCCTTGATCATTCTGAGTTGGTTGTTGGTACCAACTTGTCTTACGAGGAGCAGCCGGTGTCCATTTTGGACCGGAGAGAGAAGATACTCAAGAACCGAACAATTAGCCTTGTCCGGGTTGCTTGGGGTCATCACTCATTAGGAGAGTCAACGTGGGAACGTGAGGATGATATCCGATCACGGTATCCACATCTGTTTGACTCACAAGGTATATTTTTTCCCGTGTACCTTGATTGCCTTAACCCCTCATGCTTGTCACCTCATAGATAGAACTACTTGATATCGTAGATTGTTAATATAGATATGTTATCTGCTAGTTAAACATTGAAGAATGATTGCTTGCTCAAGTTTTTTGTACCTAGATCAGCTCGGTTTTTCCTATCCTGCTTGGATTTGAAATTCCGAGGACGGAATTTTTTCTAAGGAGGGTAGAGATGTCACTTTCCGTTCCCAGAATACGTATTTATTTAATATTTATCATGCATTTGTTCTGTATTTAAATTCTTCAATTTTGCGCTTATTAATTTTCCTGCATTTTATTTTCTACTTTTTCTTGGCTCTTGGTTCATTTCGGTTCATGGTAAACCAACTTGGTGTGGTTTGGTTCAACATGAAAAGGAATGGATGGCTTAGATTTGGTGGAGAGAATGAATGGTGGAGATCCACTTGACCTTGATATAAAAGTTCTTCTTTCATTCTCTCTCTTCATTCATTCACATTTACTCCTCCACCAAACCCTAACCCACTTGTGAAAGGCAAGTACATCTTGCACACCATGAGGGATTTTATGCATCCCCATTTATTTTTAGTCTATGTTGTTCATCTTCTCATCCTCTACAAGTTTAGGTCTTGAAGTTCTTGATTTTCATGGATGGTTGGGTGTAGATCTAAGTTTTAAGTTTTAGTTTTCGTATAGATTTTATGGTTTTGATCTATCAAACTCTGTTGTTTTCGAAAATAAGTGGTTCCATGTTATAGAGAATTTAATTCTACTGAAGTTTGGCTTTTGAAAAGTTAGATTCCGATTTATTTTGAGAAAGTTATGGCCAAAACAATTTTGGTCAAACTTCTATGTTCATCTGCAGCATGAACCACATGTCGCAGTAGAGCCGCATAGATGTCGCGGTTGGGCCGCATGAGGCCGCATGTCGCAGTAGAGCCGCATAGATGTCGCGGTTGGGCCGTATGAGGCCGCATGTCGCAGTAGAGCCGCATAGATGTCGCGGTTGGGCCGCATGAGGCCGCATGTAGCAGTAGAGCCGCATAGATGTCGCGATTGGGCCGCATGAGACCGCATGTCGCAGTAGAGCCGCATAGATGTCCCGGTTGGGCCGCATGAGGCCGCATGTCGCAGTTGAGCCACATGATACCGCGAATGAGCCACATGGGGCACATGTCGCAGTTGAGCCGCACGGTGTCGCAGTTGGACCGCATGGGGCACATGTCGCAGTTGAGCCGCATGGTGTTGCAGTTGGGCCGCATGAGCTGTATGTCGCAGTTGAGCCACATATGGTGTCGCAGTAGGGCCGTATGAGCCGCATGTCGCAGTAGGTCTGCATGCATGTCGCAGAATAGGCCGCATATGCCTATTTTGGTTGTTTCTGACTGTTATATGTCCTATTTTGACTGAATTATGGCTAGAATTTCTTTCAACTCCCAACATGAAAGTTGTAGATCTTTTTCTTGGCTTCAAGAATGTGTTACCAACTATTTTATGCTAGTTATAGACTCGACCATGCTTAATACTAATTTGACTTTCATGCCTTGTCACGAATTGACCCCGACTGTTACTTTGACTAATAATTGATCATGCGTTCCTAGTTGGAACTAAGAGACTGGCTAGTCGTCTTATTGAATTGAATGAATGAGATACGTTCATATTAATTATGAACTATTGTAATCGACTGGCTGATCCCGAATATTGACATACAGGCACATGCAGGCTTCAATTTATTTATTTATTTTACAAAAACAGCATGTGTACTTTATGGTCAAGGCATGATTACTCTGTGGTTAGTGCTGATTGTTGCATTACGCTATGTAAGACCTGCAACCTAACCGCACTGGTATCGTTGTAGAGTTGTGCATATCGTACCCCGTACGAAAGTACTCATTTGATTGACCATGACCCACGGCATGGGATTTCACTTAACGTAGAGACTATTAAGTTAAATAAAATAATGATTACATAGAGAGAATGGATTCCCGAGTTCTTATATGGCAGCCCTCTTGGGACTAGTAGTGCCCGACAGGCCGGCTGGTCCCCACAGATACTGCAAATCTGCCACACGGGCAGGGAGCGGTATCTGGTTATATTATCTATTGTATATTGTATATTGATGACGGGCGTCCTGCTGGAACTCGTCTAACTACATGATTGGCACAATTGATTGATTGGATAGACTAGCCTTGCTTGCACATAGTAAGAACTGAGGAATCCTTTATTGCATAATTCCAGGATAACTTGGAACTCACAGTAGCAAGCCGTAGTAGTTATATGGCCGTTTAAATTGATTTGTTTGTGTATTGTACCTACTCTGTTACCTAACTGAGATGATCAGAATGTCAGGGCATGACGGGCCAACTTCTGTCCTTATTTGGTTGGGAGGTTGATTCGAAGTGTCGTGATGTTATGTGAATCCCAGTGGCAAGCAGAGATCTACTTATTATATTCTCTTATTACTGGTTTTAATTCCTCATATCGTGCTTCCTTGTGGTACTTGCTATTAGAGGTCTAACCTCTCTGGTTTTGCATGGCCAGATTTAGAGCCGATCCCCGAGGATCCAGCTTACTTCTACCCCCACGATGGTCAATACTAGAGGGATGATCGCAGGAGGGCTCGAGTGGATTTTCTTACTTCCCCGCTCGTTTTGTTAAATACTTTATACTTTGCCGTTTGGCACCGACATGTTAGTCGGATTGTCTTGTACCTACTTTGCATAATTGTAACTAAGTCAGGCTGCAGCTGATAACAATTGTGTACACTTTGCTACATCATCTGGCTGCGTCTTGTAAAGCCAGATATCAAGAAAATTTTGACTGAGCGTTTGGGACGCCTTACTGCTTTATCTTATATGTCTCTATTTCTGTTTCTTATTTGAATGATTGAGACAATAGATGTGAAATGACCATAGTGAGACTTTCATGTAGTATGCACCCCCTTGTCTTTTAGACAGCATTGATCGTATTATACGGTATTCATCTACCCGTAATACGTAGCTGGCTGAGTCATTCCCCCGCTATCCAGTATTCGGGTTCTGGGGCGTTACAGTCCAGTATTTAGGAATATTTACATGTCTACTCAAATATTTTTCCGCTCGACAAATACAAGTGAATCCATAACCCGACACGTAAATCGAGACAAGTCCAGCCAAAACATGATTATGCCAGTAGGTAATTCCAGTATTGATTCTTGTAATAGAGGCCAGACATGTAAAAGGTGACTTCGCATGTAGTAGATCCAGAAATACCAATTTGTGTTGACAGAGAATCAAATAGAACTAATTAGAACTGAAATATAGTAATCAGCAAGTAAATGAAAGAACTATCAGAGAATGTGCTCGCCTGATACCCTTAGCAACTGGTGTAAACAAATGTCCGAATTGGAGTCACAATGTTCTATATAGAGCAATACAGGTTATAGTGTATTCAAAAGGTAATAATTGAAGTTTACAATGCATTCTACATGATTCTAGGTCATTCTAGGTTAAAGTCAACCCTTGATCAACTCTGGTCAACATTCTAGTCAAACTAGGTCAAACTGTAAGGTAACTTGGTCAACTGTCTAGGGTTTGGTCAAACTCTAGTCAACAATTCATGTTAGGCCTATTGGGCTCATTTCTAGGTCAATCTACAGGGTATCTCAACCATAGGCTAGGATACCAAGATACAACATATAGATATCATAAATATACAATATATATACCCTCACATTAATACCCTCAAAGCTCATATATATAAATATAACACATGTATAGCCTAACATCTATATATACATTACCCACAAGTATATAACATAACATATATATATATATCATATATATACCATATATATGAAGAACGTGTAGGCAACTCTAGAGAGGGGTGAATAGAGTTTGTGTCGATAATAACCAATTAAAAATTAACTATATACCTAGTCCAGAAGCAACTACCAACAGAATATAATCAGAGTAGTAATACAAAAATTTAAGAGATCAAAAGAGCATACGCATACACAGCGATTTAACCTGGTCTCCCTCATAGAGGACTAGTCCATGCCTGAGAACTCTCGCTCAAGATTGAAATCCACTATTTGTGAAATAGGGTACATACGTGCCTTTACTCAGAAGAGCACACCAACTTCTTACAGACACGAGCTTTGGAAGCGCTCGCGACTTTGACTTCACAAATGTGAAACTTAGAATTTTTTAAGTTACTTTCTTTTTAACTCTTGCACAGAACTTCTAGCTGAATTGTACTGAGCACCTTGGGGCTTAGGAAGTTTTGTGGCTAGTAGATTGGAAGAGTAAGGCTTGGAGTAGTACAGCTTAGAAGGCTTGAATATTTGAAGGTAAGAGATTATATGAAATGAGAGAATTCAAGCTTTATTTATACTACTCTGGGGAGGCAGAGTTCGGCCCGAATTCTGTCCCAAGAATTCAAATTTTTGAATGTTGGACAGCTTGTATCAAGCAGGCCCTAAAAATTAGGGTACTGAAAATCAGGGGGCAGAGTTCGGCCCGAACTCTGCCTTAGACAGAGTTCTGCCCGAACTCTTTGTTCCCTGGGCCAGAAGCTCTATATGACTAGCATTGGTTTGGTTTGATTAGGAATTGGTCTGTTTGTATGGTAAAGCTTGGAGAGATATATCTAGGGGTTTGAGATGACATAGTGTGACTCAACGTACACATTCTTCTAGACTCAATAAATTAAAAATTACAGACTTGGAACAAATAAGAAAACCAAGAGCCCTTTGATAACGCCTTTCTTCTGATATTTGAGCAGACCTGAAGATGACTTTTTCCTTGACAGCAGTCGTCCAAAGATATACAGATCTGGAAATCTGAATACCTTTTGGGGTCCTCTGCTGATACTATTGCTGCATCTGGCCTCCCTACGGCTGGGCAATAACCCTCTCCACTGTCATCATGGCCAGCTGGTGGGCGTTGTCTATACCCTGTCTGAAATCAGCAGACTGACGCTGCTGGTGCTGCTGTTGGGCCTCCATAATCTACTGGAAGAAGGCAAAGAGCTGAGCTGCATCCACCGATCCAGAAGGTGGTGTTGGCTGACGAACATCCGGAATCTCCGGGGTAGGGCTCCGAACTGGTGGAGGAGCACCCCCAAAAGCTGCAGATGTCCCTGCCTGAATAGGAACGAAAGTTGCTATGGTCCCAGTATCTTGCTGCACAGGATGAGAGGTGGCAGACCTCTAGCCAGTGTCTGCTGGGTCGAGGCGATGTGATCGTGTCTCCACCATCCTGAAGACAGATCAAACAAGGAAGTCAATACTGAGCAAGAATCGATATAATCAAAGGAGGATAGTTTATTTCAAAGAAGGCAATTATCAGCAAGGATGTATGGATGGCAAGAATTAGATCAGAATTTTTCCTAACTGTGATTGAATACCTCTCCGTTAAATCATATTCCTTAATTCCTATCGCAGGCTCGCAGCAGTACAACTAAGTCGCCGTACTACTACGATATCGCACTAATACGACTCTCGAGACCTACATGGGCCACCACTAAAAAATGTGTCACGACCCACACCCAGTGTAGGGGCACGAAAAGTAGGTACATCCAGCCTACGCCGTAGTGTCGGCAGTAGAACGCTGTTCTAAGTCGCTAACTAAACAACTCACGCAATGTATATAATGTACCTATCATGAATCTCAACTCCAAATGGAGGACAAGTACAAGATATGATATAACTCAATCACATTCTAAGCATGATAAGATAACACAGAATCTAAATACTAACTAAACTCAACAACAACATCTGAATAAACTACTAAAATAATATCTCAAACAATCTCAAAACAAACAAGTATCTCAAATTATTACAACACAAGTTCAATATAAAAAACTAATGCAAGTCTACTAAACTAATCTCCCGATCACTGCTGAGTGTCGGAGGCCAGAGTAGCTAATCCCTCTCCGGGTCCATAGCATGTAGGGCAAGTGTCCTCGGGGCAAACATCTGTAATATTTTCAACGGTCCAGTCAGGACGGGAACGAGCACAATTCATCTAGAAATCCCAAGTAAATGACAAAGACTCTAAAACAGTTATAGACAATTATATTGATGAACTTGCAGTTTAAAATAGTTAATGAAAATCAGAACGAAAGTTAGAACAACGAAAGTAAAGCTGAGAAACAAGAGAATCATAGCAATGAAGACTGTAATATAAAACTAGCTGAACTAGAGTAATGATGATATAAGTCCAGACGGTATAATGTAAGTCAAGTGTAAAACCCAGTGAGTCCAAAGTGAGTCCAGACAGTAAATCTAGGTGAGTCCTAAACATGACACTAAACAGTATGTTTTAAAATATTGAGACCGACATGTAAACGGTTGTAGGTAATACGGCACATCGCACACTTGGCCAAGTGTGGAATGGTTATCTTTTTAGTATAATTCCGAGGGAGTGGTTCTAGTATTGGGAATGTTCACATGTCTACTCCAATATTTCCCCACCCAACAATACAGATGAATCCATAATCCGACACTAAAACTAGTATAAGTCCAGCCAGCACATGAATGATGCCAGTAAGTGATGCCAGTGGTGGTTCCAGTAATTGAGGCCAGACAGTAATAGATGAATATCGCATGTAATAGATCCAGTAAATCAAATCGTGTTTATAACAGATAATCAATAGAACTAACTAGAACTGAAGTACAGTAATCGACAAGTAAATGAGAGAACTATCAGAGAATGTACTCGTCTGATACTCTGAAGGAATGATGTAATATCAGATGTCTGTACCGGAGTCACAGTGTCCTAATTAGAGCAATATAGGTTATGATGTATCCAAAATAAGGTAAATAAAATCTACAATGCAATCTACATAATTCTAAGCTAATCTAGGTCAAAGTCAACTCTCGGTCAACCTTGGTCAACACTCTAGTCCACTCTAGTCAAACAACAACCTATAGGGTCACTCTATACACTAGGCCTAATCCAATATAGGTACAAAACATACATTACATATATATAAGGTAATATATATACATACATGTATTTCATTCATACATATCATATAATATATATTACATACCATACCTACAAGCTATCATATATGCATACATGCTTATACATGGATAACATACATACAACTTACATTCATAGATGCATACCTACATGCATACATTACCAAATATGCATACATATCATATATACCAATGCATGGTATCACATTAACATAGATGCATCACATTATTCACATATGTATTACAATTATTCTTGTTACTTGCATATGGATACCTTATAAGTTACATTCTTGCCTACATTCTTACATTAGTTAGGATACCTATTCATGCATTCAACCATATATACATACATGTCATTTTCATATATATTTCAGTTTAACATACATCCATTCGTTGTACTTATCATACTTGCATTTCATCCATCCATTTATGCATTGTATTTTAAATTATGAAGAGGAAAAGTGGAAAACAGAGAACAGTGAAGGGACTGATTTAATCATACATTCATGCTTGCATTCATTCAACTTGCATTCAATGCATTCATTATACATCATTCAGTCAATTACCTACTTAATCATACATTGCATATTGCATTCCATGATATCATTCGTCTATCAGTCTCATATTTTTATATGCATTCATCTCATAATCAACCTAGGATCTCAGGTTTTCTCATTGCAGTTCAGGCATATCCTCAACAAAGACATATCATAATTCATATCATGCATTTATATACTTCATACCATTACCTTGTATGTATATTAACATATATTGCATATATTGATTTTCAGTTTATATCATGCATATCAGTTTACAGTTCAGATTTCAACAGTTCAATCAACTTGGGGATCAACAAGTTCACTCAAACTCAGTTCAAATCAGTAGACAATACAAATCCTAATGTATACATATCATGCTAGCAACTTAAAATCATGTAAATCTCAAAAGAAAACAAATCAAACCAATCTCTAATTATCCCAAAACTAGGAACCAAAGTAACAGTGTACAGTCATTAATCAAAATCGAACCAATTGGGACTTAAGTCCAATCTATCACAGCAATGTAAAATACTGGAAATGACATATATAATATCAATATACATTACAATTTCATAAAACCAATTCAAATCCAAATTCGAACTCACTGAAATCCAATTCATCCCAATCACAAAACTATGAAAAATAAATATGAATAGTGAACTATGTGGTACTTAGAAATATTCATCAACTTAAAGTTTCAAAAACCCAAATCGAGTACAACACCTAGGCACTGGAAGCCTAAAACAACATCAAACATCATTCGAACATTATAAAACCAAATCGAATTCTATTTCTCAAATATTCCAAAACTGTCAAGAACTGAGAACTGAAAGTGCTCATGGATACCCAAATTTGAAACAAAATTTAAGAAGTAAACTCGAAATAATTAGAGATACATAGTGTACAGTCATGGGGACATGTCAGGCATGCCCAAGTGTCCATTCATGTCCATAAATCATGACACAAATGTGTACAAAAGCTAAACCAAAAACAGTCTCAGAAATCAGCAAAAGGACTCCTCGTGCGTGCATGTCGAGTCCTCGTGGACTCGACACAGAGCTCGAGATGAGTTGAGCTCGTACATACGTATAAAGGGAACATAGGAGAACGTGTGTGTCACCCTGCACAGTGTCTAGGTTGTGTTGTGTCGTGTCAGTAGATGCGTATCAGTAAGGATTGACATGTGCACAGTGACAGTGAGAAAATTAGTACGCGAGTGATTTCTCGAGATCCACTCGATGAAATCCTACGAAACATGATCAGCCTCGTGTCAGACATGTGTCCTATGTGTCCACCAAGTTTAGAGTCAAATCATGTTGTGTCGTGTCCTACGTGAGCCCCGAGCAACAGAGGATAGCACAAGCCTCGTGCAGTGTCTCGTGCATGAGGTGCGTGTCCAATTTGGACACAAAAAGCGTACAAAAATCAACTCAGTAAAAAGGAAATCAAATCCCCATGTATAGGGATTCCAAAATATGAAATTTGTTTTGAAAATGGTGAACAAACAATCCATTGAAATATTTCATCGAACACTTGATGATACACACGGATACGTAGTCGATACGCATACCTAACCTATTCCAAATCGAACCAAACTTGAGGAACACCTAAGTAAACCCTAAATGGATGCAACTAAGGAAAGAAAATAGGATTTAGAAAGAATTAGAAGGGTTTTTACCTATTGAGAGAAATCTCAATGAAAAGCCCCAAAATAAAGATCCTTCCTTCAACTTGAATGGTCCCAAGCTCTTCAAAACTTTGATTGCTAGCCACTAACAGTCCATAAACTTGATTTCGAACCCAATGCAAAAGACTAGAATCAAAAAGGACAAGAAATGAAGAAAATGTGAAGAAAGGGGGAAGAACACATACCTAGGTTTTGCCAAAATGAGAAGGGATGAAAAAAAAGAGGCAAGTCTCATTAAGAGGGATTATATAGGGGCTTAGGAACCTCTATGGCTGGCCACATATGGGTTGGGTTAGGGTTTCATAATCAATGGGCTTCTCTACAAGTTAAAATGAATCCATAGAATCAATAGGTTCTAACTAGCTATTAACCAATCTTGCTAATTAGTTTCTAAGTTGAAACTAACTAGAATGGGATTACTAACACTAACTAACCATGCTAACTAAGTCCCTGGGTAGATTAGGTCTAGGGCTTCGTGTCAGTGCTCCTGGAATGAGTCTTCATCGCGTCGTGTCCGCGAACGAAGCCGTGTCAGCGGCGATTTCTTGTGCGCGTGCACAGTGGGCTGAACCCGTGCACGTTAGATTTCTCCGTGCACACTCTACGAAACCCCGTAAAATTTTATGGACATGAGGGGTCAACCTCTGCCTACGTGCTCATGAAATTTCACGAGATTTTGTTGAGTATTCGCGAAGTTATCGTATCTGCACTGATTCGGCTGATACCGTGCACGCGCGTACGTGCCCGTGCAATACGCACTGACTGGACACGATACGGACACGAGTTCGACCCTGTGAGTACTCGAGCATGTCACACACGTACAAACCTTCGTGTTTGCCAAGTTTCGGGAGTTCTATTGTGTATTTTGCGTTTTGGGTGTCGAGTTGGTTTTCGGGTTTCGGTTGGGTTATTTTGAATTGAGTTTTTGGTTTGAAATCAGATTTTTGAGATTTAAACTTATATTTCTGATTTTGATATTGGTTTTAGTTTAGCTTATGAGTTTGATTTTGTATATTGGTCTAATATTTACATTCAAATGATTATAATCTATATGTTATAGTTTTCTTTGTATATATATATATATATTTTTTCTTTGTATATATATATATATATATATATATATATATATATATATATATATATATATATATATATATATATATATATATATATATAAATATATAAAAAATATATATTTAAATATATATTTATATATATATAAATATATATTTTTATATATAAATATATATTTATATATATATAAATATATATTTATATATTTATATATATATAAAAATATATATATATATATATAAATATATAAATATATATATATATATATATATATATATATATATATATATATATATATATATATATATATATATATATTTAAAGTCATATTTCTAAAGTTTAGAGTTAGATTTGGTTATATTTCTGAATTCGATTTTGTAGTTAAACTATGGTTACATTCATTGTATATAAATCTATATATTATCTATATTTCCTTATATATATATATATATATATATATATATATATATATATATATATAAGGAAAAATATATATATATATATATATATATATATATATATATATATATATATATATATATATATATAGGGAAGATTTATGAAATGCCCAAAAACTAAAAAAGTTTTATGTAAAACCCACCGCTAAAAAAACTTTCATCGCGTGCCCAGAATTAGAGAAACTTATCCAAAGCGGGTTCCA
>JANAVB010039212.1:5390245-5435227 GCA_029216955.1 Iris pallida
TTTGTCCACAATGGATGGGATAGTACCGAGACTCGATTGGAAACTTGTATGACAGGACGTTGATGCAAGTGCTTATGTTAGAACGATCAGGTGTGGACTTGTATCAATGAATGATATGTCGAATAAATTTTTTATAAGTTGGTCGAATGATCGGGACTAGCGAAATGGTTTTGCTTTGAGACAATAGTTGGATCGACGGAATAGAAAACTCAATGTTATAATCGAATCGCACGGCTTACGAGATCGATAAAAAATGTTGGTCAATGTGAATTGTAATTGGATCGTACGACTTACGAGCTCGATGAAAATGTTGGTCAATACAAATTGTAATCAGATCGCACAAATTACAAGCTCGATGAAAGTTGATTGATGCAAATAATCGTGCACACGAAAATAGTTGGTTATGTTACAACGAAACTCATTTGAATATAAATGAAATGCGTGAAACTTAGAGGGCATGGCCGTAAAACTCGAGGGTTCGATGTTGGATAATCGGTAACTCGGTTAATCAAAGTATAGTAGGATACGGCAAATCGAGAAACAATATGATACATTAGAAAAGTCTGTTGTGAATTTGAATGTATGCAATGCGAGTTAAGTTGACGTTGATACAGATTCAAAGTTGACCCTTGCGCTATCGAAATTGATACGCAAGAAAATGTAAGCACGATGTGAGAATACAAAACAGAGTGGGCCTACGATATTGAGATTTTTATAATTAGCAATACGGGAATATCGAACTGGTTGATCGTAAACTTTGTGATTGATCATGATGAGAATATAAAGTCATCGATGATTATTTTGATACGTATAGCATCTCAGATGTCGATCGTGGGTAGATAAACTCGGACCCTAAACGAGTAGATGTTTCGTGAATTTTGGAATCATCGACGGTAGTGCATGAATTATTCGGAGGATAGTTGCGCCTCAGTTGCGCAGAGAAATAATTATGTCCAGATTTGGGTAGTCCCATAAAAATTGTCAAAACGTGATTTGGCTCCGAAATAAGATATAACATGGTTCGTAGTAATTGTCTTTCATTAATTATCTACAATTATCGAGCTTAGCTTCGGGGCAACTTACCCTAGAAGACTTGACCGCCAAATCGAAATGAATGTTGTAAACCCATAAGATGATCCATATGATGTCTCATATGGTATTGCATCGAGAACAAATATAATGTGGTGCATGTTTGATGATAAGTAGGCGATCGAATAATTATTTCGGGAATTGATGGAACAACTTCGGCTGAGAAATTTATAGTCGGATTTTAAGAATTGGTTAGATGAACTCTTGAATGATTATGTTTGTCGATGATCGAAATAAAAATTTCACAAACAAACTTGGTGATACGGATAGGCGATCTCGAGAATCGTGCTATGCACGAGAGCGAGCGGTAAGAGAAGGACTTTCGAGTTGTGTCGTTGGATTTGGATTCACCTAGCAATTGAGTTTGTGTGAATCGAACTTATATTCAGTGCTGCGAGACGGACAAGTTGAAAATTTGGCAAGGAAATTCCTACTCGATAGGAATCGAACATAAGATGCATCGTAAAAACTTTTGTGTCAAAGCGATTATTGCCTTTGAGCATCGTCGACTCGAATCAAACTTTTCTATTGGATAGATTGTGGCCTTTGTGCAATATCAATTTAAAGTTGGGTCGAGAGAATTTAAACACGGTGTCTAGATAAGTCACCTAGCGGGCGTAGCCCTAAATGTTTATGCAATTGCAAGTTAACAAAGGAAAATCGTATTGAGATGAGTTACAATGTGAGACTTCAGAAATAGTTGGGCAATGACTTTGAACGCAACGCGTTGCAAAAACTTGTTGCGATCAGATGTGCGACAGTTTGACGCAACACAAGGAATTGATGTTCGTTGCTAAGACTACGAAATTAGAAATACAATTTTTTGAATCGCATCATGTGCCGTGACTTTTGTTGGATGATAACATACGCATCAAATATGCATATGCGATAGAATTGCGAGAACGATCGCTAGAGATAAGTCCGATCGAGAGTACAAGATGACAAGTATTCGAGGATTGACAATTTTACCTATTAGCTTTATTCCAATATCCTACCACTGGGCTTGGCTGAAATACATATATTTCTGGGACGTCTTGAATATGTGTACGATCCAAATTAAGTTGTATGCTGAATTCAAATCGAGCTGCAAAAAAGACAATGAAAGTTAAAGAAATCTTGTACGAGTGTTTGAAACGGAACAACGATAGTGAGGCGAGATCGTGAAACGATCTAGAGAAACACTGGGATTGAGTATTGGTTTCAGTTCGATGATGAACCTTGTTTTGAGTGGTATATTATGTAATACCCCGCTCCGTACGGTGCATTATACTGAGTCGTTGACTCGAAGAGTTGTATTGACCCGAAGAAGTATCGATGCAAATCAATACAAGAGTTACGTTGACCCGAGAAATGCATCGAATTGGATCGATGCAAAGCGTTAAGTTTGCCCGAAAGAAAGCATTGAGTCGATTCAAAGATCTATTAAATTGAATCGATGCAAAGCATAAGTCTGATCGAATACATATTGATTTTAGTTGGTTTCGTGTACAGGCTACGCTTTTATACTGAATTATAAGAGGTCGATATTTTGTCCCGTTTGCAATGGAGTCCCAAAAACCAAAGCATCACCTCGCAACAGACTGAGGCAAGGATACGGTAGGCCGAATCAATCGAGTAGTTCAATGGAGTACGAAGTGCTCGAATGGCTAAGTCAGAAGAGTTGGTCATGCAACAAAGTTATAAAAATCGAGCCGCATCGACTTGGCAAAACAACAAGGCATATCGACTAAGATGGAAGGACTTTGACCCTTCTTTCCTACTCCGTCATGTCTAAGTAAAATGTACCATTGTATGCTAAGTTAACCTAACAAGACCACGGACGTGGCTCAATTGATAGAAATCGTAGTACGTATCGAAGACTAGATAGAACAATTGAATTGAAATATACATCAAACGTACGAGTTGCCATAGAACATCGAAATACCCTAAAGGCGAGCGCCTCGGTGCACAAGCCATAAGAATATGGGATAACAGTATCGACGAGTGCATCAGATGCACGAGTCACGGGACATTGAACGATTGGATCAAAACATGCCTCAAGGCACGAGTCATTGAACATCAATCAAATGTGTGCCTCCGTGCATGAGTTAGTATGCTAGAACATCGAAAGACTATATCGGTACGAGTGCCTCAGTACACGAGCTATAGAACATTGAATGCCCTATTGAGGTGTGCCTCAGTGCATGAGTCGGAGGGAAGGAACATAAGTCTAACACATTGAACACTAAGGCGTAGAACATGAAAATACTGAATCGAGATGCGCAACAAATGCATGACTCAAAGGATATCGAATAACTATTGAATACGGCATGCTGCCTCGAAATATTTATGGCCTTCGGGGCATTCATTGATGAACATTGAGTTGGGACATTGTGCCAATGGAAATAGAGTTAGATGAATCGAATGTTTAGTTGTATGAATTTGATGCTTGTTGTATGATCAAATGGACTTGAGATATATAGCCCGTGCACGGGTGTTGGCTCTCCCTCGAACATAGTACGTTGGGGCACCAGGATCGTTTGGCCTAGGAGAGATGTGATTGGGAATTGAGATTTGGTATGTTGGTGCACTTCATTAAGACAGTTTGTAACCTGTTATTGATGTGATAAGCCACTTACCAAGTAATTCGGGGTCCTCCAGATAAGGGACTAGCAATCTCAGATGGAGTGATCATCGTCTTACATATGTGTAACATAAGTCCATTTTGGCTTGGAATACCAATGACCTTCATATAGTTAAAAACGGTGGGCTGAAAGTGCATGCACACTGAGATCCTGCACAAAGATCACTTATAACATGACAAGGAAAGATGGTAGGCATATTCACCTTGCGTTGGTGCAAGGGTGAGTGCGTCGATGTTGGACAGAAGTCTCCACAAAACAACACGAGATCGATATTGGTTGCCTGCTTGCTTACATAAATAAATGATAACATGCTTGCCATATAATACATGCTTTACTGCTTTCGAATATGCCATAAAATTGATCCTAAGGCAAATATAGCTAGATCACAAGTTAAGCTGCATGATTCATAAATTACTTAATGTCAGTTTAGTAAAGTGGGTCAATATCAGTACGCGAGAGAATTAGTACTGATCTCCCACCAGATTGCTTACAGGATGCAGGAAATGGATTGCTCGCGGTGGAGCTTCGCTTGAATGTACTGAAGCATGGAATGCTATAGCATTTTGAGGTGTGCGACTACATTGACGCTCAGACTTGCAACCGGATGATGCAGTCGAGATATAGAAGACATAATGTATGGAACGGTAAAATCCTTCATGGGTAAGAGAGAACTTGAGTGTTGTAAACCAATCTGGCATGATTCATTTGGGCTATTGAAAGCCTTTATAATTCCATTACTTATTGAATAAGAAAATTGTTTCATACACTCTGTTTCTTTCGCTACTAAATGTTGAATCGAAGATGGCCATTTTGAGAAGCTGTCATCTTGCGTTGTACAAGTGTAACTCTAGACTCGTACGACATCACGTCCCAACGAGGCCGATCGATTCGGTGAAATCAAGCGAGGACGAACGATTTTTTGAGTCGGGGCATGACAGTTCTAGCAAGGACTTCACTTGGAGGTCATACAGATTGTGAAGGGGCATGTTCATCAGGGTTTTGGTGCATCATTGGCAGTACCAGCTCAACAGCATCAGTTGTGGCATCAACAGCAGCACTAGGGGATGCTAGTCGGTTGTTCCTATTGTGGTAAGAAAGGTCACACTTAAGATGTGTGCATGGCAATGAGGCAGCAACAATTGGGTCATCAGAGGCAGCAACATGGATAGAGGAGGCAGCAACAGAGGAGAATCCGATAAGGTCAGGGCCATGCTTCCACCTTGCCTCTGGGGGAGGCCTCGGCACCAAGGATTGTATCAGCATGTATCGTTTCATTGCTCCATTACCAATAGTAGTTTATTATGATTTTTTGTATCTTATCTTTATATCTGTACGATTTGTGACATACATAGGATTGAAGTTCGAGGCATTGCTAGGGAGGTTGAATAGACTCCCTAGTAATTGGCTCATGGGAGTCGGTAGAGTGTGCTTAGCATATCCGATCGTAGTGGACATCATTCGTTACCCGTGAGGTTGATTGAATTTTCTATGGGTAACTTTGACACGTTATCTTGGGCATGGACTGGTTGAGAGATAGTCGTGCGACGATAGATTGCGGCGGAGGAAGAGTATTGTTCAGCATTTTGGGACTTGAGGAAATCATTGGAGAATGCACGCATGGATTTCGAGGAATGGAATGAGTATGGATGTTCAAATAGTTTGGTTGCAATTTGATTTCAGTAAATTCTACGCTTGATCGTTGTGATCACCGTGGTAAGGATTATCCGGAATGGAAAAGTGTGGAGTAGATGTTGATTGAAATTTAATTTTTGCGGATAGTATTGTAGTTTTATTTGTGTATCAGTATAATTACTCTTTATTCATATTATCTTTTGAGACATAAACTAGACTTGTGAGATGTAATTATGGATGGTATATGATATAAATGTGAATTATTCTCAGTTTATTACTGGTTTAGCTTGTTCATACTTTTATCCTAAAACTTTACAGACGACAATCGTGGATACAAATACTTGTGTATTCCTACAGTGTGTAGCCTAGAATGTTACTTACGTACTTGGCTCGTCGTATTTTGGGACGGGGCGTGCCAATACCTCAAACATTTTTCAAACGGTTAAAAGGGAGGTAAAACCGTAAAATAACCTCCAACCATTATTTACAGTGATGGTGGGGCCCAGGGGCGGGAGAGAAATTGGGTTGACCCGAATCTGATCGGGTCATTGTTCGGGCCGGACCGGACCGACCACACTTTTATGGGATAAGTCCGACTCGGACAGGTTGGAGAGCCGGACTAGGCCGATACGAGCCAGGCAATCTGGAATCCGATATGTTGACTGGATCCGGACCGACCCAGTCCGATTTGATTGGACCCGGTCCAGTAACAGATTTTGGACCGCCTGGCTCAAAACACATCTTGACCCCATGCTCCTTAGATATTCCCAACCCAAGGGCTGATTCGCTCCTCTACCTCGTCCTTACGCCGCCCTGGCCAAAAAAAAATCAGAAACTTGATTCACTCCCCATCCTCGTCCTTACGCCGCCCTTGCCAAAAATAAGAAACCCATAAATGTGGGAAAAAATATCTTAAAAAAAAACCCAAAATTAGACTCGCGTACGGTAGAGATGTTATTTACGCTGTCATAAAAAAAGGGGGCAGTAGCAAGTTGCATAAATCATCCAGCCACTCAAGACCCGCCACGTCGGCCACAGTGGGGCTGGGCCAATGGAAAATCGACAACGCGTTGTACAAAACAGCTGTGGTTTCGGGAAACCGCCGATCGCTCCGGATCTAAGACCCACCCCCCCCTCGGCGCTCTCCTTATATTACCATTTAGAGAAAAGGAGTGAGTTTGGTATTGGTTTTGGTGCTGCTGCTTTTCTATTTTTAGCAAAAAAGAGATGGGGAGAGGGAGAGTGCAGCTGAAGAGGATAGAGAACACCATCAACCGTCAGGTGACCTTCTCGAAGCGGAGGGCCGGGCTGCTCAAGAAGGCCAACGAGATATCCGTCATGTGCGACGCCGATGTCGCGCTCATCATCTTCTCCACCAAAGGGAAGGTCTCCGAGTACTCCACCGACTCCAGGTACATCAATATCTGTAATATTTATTCTCAAGATTGTTCGTCGATTATCCATAATAAATAATAAATTTTTTTTTTTTTTTTGGGTTTTGTTCTAGTTAGTTTGATCGCATAAAGAAAATATGTATTCTCGAGTCTAATTCGAATATATTATTAGAGTGCATCGATTTTATGCGTATATAGTTTCTTTCGGTCGATCGATCGACCGATATAGTGTCATGTTGTTTGGATGAGTTGATTGCAACTGTCTAAATATTACTGCAAATTTGTGCTCAGAATATATTGAATCAACAGTACTGAAGTTGTAGGTTTTTATGATGATATATGTGAAGAGTTTGTAGACGATCGATGACTCTGATTGAACTGTTATTTTTGGTGTAGAAACTGCTGTTTTAGGGTTACATTTGTTCTTGGGATGTCATTATCAACTGCTGATCTATTGTTGTTGTTGAGTTTCTGGTATTATTGTTCTGGAGGCTGGCAATAGATAGAGTAATGCTACAGTTACAACCAAATGCTTACAACCCTCTTACAACCACTCACCCATTTGCTGACATGTGGGCCATCATCGCAGGCTGCATGCTCTGTATGTATATATAGAAATCATAACAAAAACAGTCGAAGTGATAACAGACATGTTCTTAGTATATCTGGATTTTTGATGAGAAATAGGGCCAGCCCTAGCCACCACGATCTATGTTTCACTTACTATTTAATTTGTCACCATGCAACCAATAGAAGCATAGATAGTAATATGTCAATAGGATAATTTCTAAAACAAATTCGATAAAATCTTCGATCTAAAAAGAGCCAAAACAACAACATAAATTATGCACCTCAAAAAAAAACAAAATTTATTTTATTTAAAAAAGAAAATTAATCTAAAATAAACTAAAAAAAACCAACAAAATGAGGAAAACAAATCTTTAGTACAAATTTAAAAATTTTAAAAAAAATAAAAAATAGAAAACAAAAGTTTAAAAAAGCATAAAAACAAAAAAAGAAATTATTTTAAATAACGAAAAAAAATTTAAATGAAAAAAAATTAAAAAAAATAAAAAAAAGAAAAAAAAGAAAAAAAAGAAAAAAGAACAAAAAGAACAAAAAAAGAAAAAAAAAAAAAGAAGAAAAAAAAAAGAAAGAAAAAAAAAACATAAAAAAAAAGTTTGTTCTAAAAGACGTCGTCTAGGCACTAGGCACTAGGCACCGGGTGTCCGCCCGATACCTGCTTAGGTGCCCGTTTAGTCCCCCTCCCTCCCTCCCTCCCGACGTCCGACTATGTCTGTTTGTGGATTTTATGAATTTTTTTGCAATTTTTAGTAGATTTTTTTGAATTCTTTTTTTAACCACCTAGATCTAGGCGGGCTAGACGCTAGGCAGAAGGTGCCCGTCCAACTAGCACTTTTTACAACCTTGAAAAACAAAACAAAAAAGATTAAAAAAGAGATTAAGAAAAAGGGTAAAGAGAAAAAGAAAATACCATTAAAGTACATAAAAGCACCCACATAAAATATCCAAAATACAAAATAAAAATGCATACAAATAAATTTTTTTGGTACGTATGCCATAAGTACCTAGGAGTTGCCAAGAACTACTTAGTATCAGGTACATAGTCCTAAGAGGAGCATACGTGTCTCATATGAGCTATCGATTATAATCCTAGTCATGATGCTAGATCTAGAGAAAGGTTTTAATGAACTTGAATTGAGGATGTGAAATACATCATATAGCATCTCTTAGAAATGTGTAATTCCCAATTATTATTGTAATGTTTGGCTAATAAATAGGTGTATTTCTGGTACTATAATCATGTGTGTGTGGGTTAAATAATTAGTTACAACTATTGAAGATCCATAGGTTATAACCATGCATGTGCATGGTTAATGATAATGTGGGTTATATCTTAAAACCTATGTGGAGGGCTATATGTATATGTGATGTAAGGATACTTGAATGGTTAGGGTGTGTTTGGTAGGAGGGAAAAGTAGGAGGAAGGAAAATAGAGGAGGAAAAAGTAGGAGTAAAAGATTCATTTTCTCTTGTTTGGTATGGAAGAAAAATAAGAAGGAAGAAAAAGTGGAGGGATTATTTTTCCTTCATAACTTAAGAAATCAAATCCCCCCACAAGTGGAGAAAAAGTGGAAGAAAAAGTGGAGGCTTGTATTAATTAACAATTATACCCCCATATGAATGTATTATTTAGAAATTATTTATGAAGTCAAATGGTAAATAAGTATTTTTAGTTGAGGGTAGAATTGGTAAATCCTATATTTTTTACTTTCTTTCCTTCTACTTTTTCTTTCATACCAAATAAAGAAAAATGCATCTCTTATCTTTTCTATCATTGCTACCAAACACAAAGGAAGGAAATGATCTTTCTTTTCCATATGGAAAGAAAATGAATCCTTATCTTTTTTCTTCCTTCCACTTTTCCATCCTTCCTACCAAACTCAGCCTTACGGATATTGACATCATGGATTAATAAGTGTGAAATGATATATGTTAAATGCTAGAAACAAAGAAACACGAGACACTTCTTTATGTTCCTATATATCTGGTTATAAGTATATGTGATGTAATTAAGGATAATTTTAGTTCAAGATAATATAGGATAATATAGGTGGGGTAATTTTTTGAGTGTCCCCACGAGTGTTGTGAAGGAGCTGTGTGGCTCTTGAGCCACACATCTCGTGAGCTTTTTTGTCATCAAATTAGTTGATTAGATTTCCATGCACGTACTCCCATCTTTCTTGTTAGGCCACGTGAGAAGTATATTTCATTTTGCTAGTGTTCTTGTGAACTACATTTGATAATGCTTGGAAGGAATGACCCTTGCCTAGCGGAAATGATTTATATAACTAACGCTGTTAGTTGGGAAAAATGGTTTGTTATTTTGTACAATTTAGTTGGTCCTATTTTGCCCATTAACCTTTAGTCAGGAATTCTATATTCTCAAAAATTAAATTTCCTAGAAAATTGTATTTTCATGTTGGTGAATATATAGATATTTTCAAAGGAAAAATACAAAGGATAAAAATGATTAAAAAACTGAAAAAAAAAAAAATTTGAATATGAAAAATATTAATAAAAACAAAAAATTCTTAAAAATGGAAAAAAAAAAGAGAAAAACATTATAAAAATGAAAAAAAAACAAAACAAAACAAAAAAACAAAAAAAACAAAAAAAATCTTTAAAAAATGAAAAGAGAAAAGAAATTTAAGTTAATGAGCTAAAACTTATAACCTAGTTTCTGATAAATCCATACTACCATATAATAAGGAAAGTTTGTTCAACCGTTAATTTTTTTCCTTCTAAATAGATCGTTATCTAACTTTATTAATTAAAATTGTTCATTAAATTTAATAAAAGCAGATAGGTAATTACGTATAGAATTTTTTTAAGAAAAATATAATTTGTTATTATATTGCCTTTTGATCTTTTCATGTAAAAAATGTTTAATTAAAGGAGATTAAAATAGCATATATGCTATTGCTAATTAAAGCAACTTTGCTGTGATTTACTTATAAAGGCACCCCCACTACTCTATTTGTATGGTTTCTTTTTAACATTTAACAAATCTCATTTGTTGATGTCCTTTAAATAGCTTGCATATTCCTCTTCGCTTGACTCCGACTTATGTCAATTAAAATCACAATCCGTTATATCACTGACTTCTCAATCTGTTATTTCTTGTGAGGTTACGTTTCCCACATAATTCCAAGGACATTAGATTAATCAATGGATAGTGATCTTAATTGACATAAGTTCTATTGTACATAAAAAAAAAAAGGAAATTCCAAATCTTTCAAATGGAAATTAAAAAGGCATATTGGGGAAAAAGAGAGAGAAGATTTTGACATTCAAGAAGTCCCAACATAGCTTAGACCAAGCTCTATGTACATAATACAATAGAACATATGATTTATCTAAATAATATAATAGTCCATATTTATCTTTTCTTTTCCTTTTAATATTATTTATCTATTACAAACAAGAGAATCTCTCCATAAGTGAGCATGATGGTTTTCTCTCAATCTCTGTTCTCTCTAAATTATTTAGGAGAAGCCACCATCATCAATCCATCTCTACATAAATTTCTACACTCACAAATTTAACATTTGATTCATGCTTGCTAAGAATGCACTTCTTAGGAGTTGTGATAGGCAATATGAGTCAAATTATGGCCAAGCTGCTAAAGCTTGGGTAAGACCCAGGAGAAATTTGATCGAGACTGTTAAAGAAGAAAAGTTTTTTTCCTAATACGAGAGAGGAGATGCTCCATAACAAAAGCTGAAGGGAAAATAAACATGTAGCCGATCCCAAGAATTTGAAGGCTTTGTTGTTGTAACATTCAAGTAATATTTGTCCAACACTTGTAGCCCATGTAGAAAGCAGCACGGACGTCAGACGGACAGCACGAACACCAGACGGAGTCGACATGATTCGAATCCTAGCACGGACGCCAGACGGACAGAACGGATACCAGACGGGGTCGACAGGGTTCGAACCCCCAACTCTAAGGACGTGTAGCTGTATGTGGATTGTAATAAAAAAAATATTAGTAATATGTCAAAAAACAGTACAGTAGGTATTATAGATTACTACCAATGGCTTAAGTGATATGATAAGTGATCAAACAAACTAATGTTTGGTGAATCAAAGACAGGCCCGTTCCTAAGAATCAGAGGGGCCTTGGACAAAATTGAAAAGACACTTTTTTTGAACCAAAACAATAACAAGTGTTTGCATGCATAATTAGAGGGTTCAAGAGAAGAAAGCATAAATATAAAATTGGAAGTCAGTAGCAAAGAGTGTTTGCATGCATAATTATTCAAGTTTAATCATTAAGCATTGCTTGCCTCTTTATATGTTTTCTCAGTTGCTAAAAGAGGAGTCTGTGGTATGTATTATTTCATATGGTTGCTTAATAAAACATTACTGATGCAGATGAATATATAGCTCTTATGATGACTCACTGGCATATATTTTTTTTTTTTTGTAGATTAATATCATGGCAGTAAAGAGAAGTTCTAATCATGCTTTCCTTTATACAGAATGGAAGGCATCCTTGAACGCTATGAGCGATATTCTTATGCTGAAAAAGCAGTTATGATATCTGACCCTGAACCGCAGGTATGAGCATTCTCACAACGGAAGAGTATTTGTTTCAATCCAGCATATCAAAATATTTTGCAGCTTATGGCTCTCTTTCACAAAGAGCAGAAAGTTAATCTGGTAAAAATATCCTGGATTTCTATTACTTCATATTTCTTTTTACTATGAAGTCCGTTAAGAATGCCCCAATGCAGGAAAGCTGGTATAATAAGTATGGTAGGCTCAAGGCCAAGGTTGAAGCTCTACAGAGTAGCCAGAGGTAATGAAATCTACCAATCACAAAGCATCCCTATGTATTTTGGATCATAGTTTACAGTATTGGCCGATACTGACCCGATACAACCGATACAGTTTGACATGTTCTGGTCCGATACCGACATCGGAGGTCTATTTTATAATCAATCCGACACACACAAAAAAATAAACGAAAAAGACTAACCTGCAATGAAGTAGAAGCATGTAAACGAAGAAAACTTATCTTATCGTAGATAAATCAATCAACAATGGTGTATTATTTACTCAATTTCAAAACTACTATGAAACAACACAGAGAAAAACTTATAATTATGCATAAAAGTCATTAAAAAATTTCTCTAAATTCATTAATAATATTTGTTTTCCGATACCAAAATCATTGAAACCGTAGATACTGTCGATCCCAATACTCATAGGAAGGGACTGATACCGATTCTGATAGTACGAACCTTGGTTTGGATATGATGAGCTAATAGACATACTATTTTTCAGGCATCTCATGGGAGAACAACTTGACATGTTAAGTCTGAAAGAACTGCAACAACTGGAACAGCAGCTTGAACATGCTTTGAAGAATACAAGATCAAGGAAGGTAAAGCTAGGCTCTTTCAACCCAGTTGCAATTCTACATTTATTCCCAGGAACAATATATTTATGTCATAAATGTTTCACAGTAGTACTTATTTTTTGAGACTCATACAGTACCTTCATGTTTATGCAGAACCAACTGTTGCTTGATTCTATATCTGACCTTGAGAGAAAGGCAAGTCTCATAATCTTATCTCAGATGCATTTTTTTAGTATATATATACTTTTTTTGGAATAAGGGTGAATTTATTCCTCGCATATAGCGAAAAAAGTATTAAAGTACAACATCACAACTCTCCGTGCCCCAAATAATAATATTATGGGGCCATTACAGATACATCGAATTCTATATTATGTAGAATTCCAATAGGGGGGTAGTCAAGCCCTCAAAGATACGTCTGTTCCGCTCCTTCCAGATGTGCCAAACAGACGCAGCAAGACGAACTCTGATTCTTCTAGCCCACCCCGGATCCCGGCCTCTGTGATCTCGGATCCAGCTGAGAATGCTCCGGATGTCTCGATCCACCCCAACTCCTCCTCTCAGCTGTGCACACTGCTCAGTCCAAATGTGCCAGGTCACCGGGCAAACAAAGAAGAGATGCCGTATAGATTCATCTTCCTCATTACATAGCACACATTTGGCATCCGGGATCTGTATCCCAAACCGGAGGAGTCTGTCTCTCGTCATCAGTCTACCCCGGAGAAGACGATATGCACAAAGTTGCATTTTCCGTGCAACGCCCTTGCCCCAAATGAAGTCCACCTCCTCATCCCGGTCATGGTGGGTCCGAACCAAGTCGTAGCAGCTACGAAAACAAAATAGACCTGACCCGCCCCCCAAACCTGGGCCAGCCCAGCTCCATGAATCCTCCGCCTGGCTAGCGTCAATAGTAACAAGGTGGATCTCTACTGCAAGCTGAGCAGTATATTGGTATCCTTCTGGCCTCCAAACTCCATCTCTGACGATCCGACTACATGTGAGCCCCCTTCCCGCTTCTCTGTCCAGCTGCCCTCCCAATATCTCGAGTAGGGATCTGGAACCCAACCAAGGGTCAAGCCAAAGATCGGTAGTCGTCCCATCCTTCATGTGCCTGCAGATAGCGGTCTGGAGCACCGGTCTATATCTCAGGATGGCCTTAAACGTGACCGAGAAATTGTTGTCTATCCTGCAGGCCCAGAAGTTGGTCCTCCGTAAGTATCTGCTTGCCATCCAATCCGCCCAGAGCGACCCTCCCTTGATGAATCTCCAGGCCATCTTCACACAAGCTGCCTTCCTAACCGCATGGAGAGGCCTCAACCCAACTCCTCCTTCCTCCCGAGGCCGACATAACTGGTCCCAGGATATCGCATGTATCCCTCCCCTCCAGATGAAGTTGGCACAAATGGCCTCCACTTTTCGAATAGTAGCTATGGGGATCTGGATAGACTGGAGCCAGAACATCGTGATGCCTGCAATAACCGAACGCACCAACTCAATCCGTCCGCCAAATGATAGCCCCGCCGCTTGCCAGCCTTCCACTCTCCTCTGAGCAAAGTCCACCAAGTTGTGACAATCCTGCTCTCGGGCATAGTTGACCGTCAGCGAGACCCCCAGGTATTTCACTGGTAGCTCGCCTCTGTCCACTCCTAAAGCGAAGGCTCTCTCCTCCTGAAGTGTACACCGGGAGCTGAAGTAGACTCTGCTCTTCTCCCGGTTAAGCTGGAGCCCAGAAAGCCGTCCGAACTCCTCCATAATGTCAGAGAGCGCTCTCATTCCCCGCATGGAAGGCTGGAGTAGCACCAATAAGTCGTCAGCATAAATCAAATGGGAAACAACTGGACTCACCAACCGGAAAAGGGGAACGATCCTCTTGCTATGCACTGCCGTATCCATCATACAAGTAAGTACTCCATCACCAAGGTAAAGAGATACGGGAAGAGGGGGTCTCCCTGCCTCAACCCCCTGTTGCTACTGAAGTAGCCATGCGGCGTGCCCTGGATGAGGACTGAAAAAGTTGGGGAGCAAATGCACTCCCTCACCCTCGCAACCCATCTCTCGTCGAACCCCATGGCAAGCATCAAATGACACAAGAAGTCCCGGTTGACCGTATCATACGCTTTCCGGAGGTCAAGTTTCACACAAGCCTTCATCCCCTCAGGTTTGCTGAACTCCCTCACCATCTCGTGAGCTAGAAGGCTGTGCTCCGCTATCGACCGGCCATTGATGAACGCTGCCTGATTCTGGGACACCAATCCCTGCATAATTCTCTCCATACGCCTGCACATAAGATGAGTGATAATCTTGTAAAAAAAATTACAGCAAGCAATGGGCCGAAAATCTGCAAGTGAGGTCGCTCCCTCCTTCTTAGGCACCAACGTCAAAAATGTGTGGTTCATCTCCTTCAGAAGCCTGTCCTCTACAAAGAACTCCTGAACCGCCGCCAGGATATGGGTCTTAAGCACACCCCAGTGTCGCTTAAAGAACCCAGAGGAGAAACCATCAGGCCCGGGGGCTTTGTTGGGATTGGCCTTCATCACAATGTCTTCCACCTCCTCCATTCTCAAAGGTGCCAGAAGCAGACTGTTCCCATGGCGGGACACCAGTCTCTTCGTGACAAGGGCTGGGAACGTGCTAGAGTAGTCCGTCTGCTGATATAGGTCAGTGTAAAATCTGACGGCCTCCTCCTGAATCTCCATCGGGTCCCCTACAAGCCGTCCCTCCGCGGTCAGAAGTCTGGGGATGCTGTTCCGGTGCTGTCGGGTGCGGATCACATCGTAGAAGAATTTGGTGCAGCGGTCGCCATCTTTGAGCCAGGTGCATTTAGCCCTCTGTGCCGTACTGATCTCCTCCTGAAGTCTCATGATGCTGACCTCCTCAATCAGGGTCTTCTCCCTAGCTGCCAGCTCCCCGTTCAGAATGTCAGCTTGCAGGGCCACTTGAGTGTCCCGAAGCTCAGCTTTCTTTTCCGCCAGGGAGGTCCGCGGTCTCGTCTTCACCCACCCCCTGATAGCCCGCTTGAGCTGCTTGAGTTTGTGAACCATGCGGAACTGAGCCGTGCCTTCCCGGAAGTGCTGCATCTCTCCCGTAACCACCACCTCATATCCGGCCGACAGATACCAGCTGTTGTTGTACCGAAACGGCCTCGCCCGCATTATGGGTCTCTCAATGAGGCCAACCCGTATAGGAGAATGGTCACTAGTACCCGCCGCCAACCCTTCCGCCACCGAGTTCGGAAAGCACCTGAACCACTCACTATTGCCCAAGGCCCGATCCAACTGACAAGCAATACGATTATGAGTAGCCTTGTTGTGCCAGGTCCAAATATGTCCAGCTCGCTCCAGCCCCCGCATGCCTGGCCTAAGCAGACACCTCTGGAAGTCGTATAAAATATAGTCCGGAACAGGACGGCCTCCCACCTTTTCCTGACGAAGCAACATAGCATTGAAGTCCCCCAAGATGAGCAGAGGAAGATGCATGTTGTCCGCCATATGACCCAGAAGCACAATATCTTCCCATAAAGCCCCCCGGAGTCTCCGGTCATTGTGCCCATATACCGCACCCAAGATAAATCGGAACCCACCTTTGTTCCTGATTTATGAATCTGCACCCCCGCCTAGCTACCTGTATTCCACCTAATCCAGATCCTTGCCATACCGCAAAGATCTAAGTTGTGAATGTGATCCCGGGCTGCCGGAGTCCGACACGAGAGCATAGCGGCCCCTCGAATCTTCGTCTCCAGCAAAATAGCAATGTCACAAGACTCTCTCCTCAGAACCTCTCTAATCTCCCTCCATCGTCCAATGGAACACCCCCCCTAATGTTCCATGCTAGGACCGACATCTAAATAAAAGATGAGGGGTCCCCCTTTAACTCATCTGGATCGACACTCGAGGGAAGTGTCTCATCCGCCTGATCTAAGACTGCATCTACCAAGGAGAAAGGGGCAAGATGTGCCTGAATCCTGCTGAGAGTAAGTGCCCAGTCAGGATTGGCTTCGGTCTGGTCATCCATATCCCTCGCCTGGAGAATATCCTCCATAGTGGCCGGAGCATGCCTCTTCCTGCTGCGTATACCATAAGTGCCGGGGAAGCCGCCACCACCATCTGACCACTATCAGCCGCACTCATACCTCTGGTCACCATAGTCCTCCGTGGCCTGAACAGAACCAGCGCCCCCTGCATGCTCTCCTGTCTCTGCGACGATCCTGTTTCCAGTCTCCTATCAACCTCCATAACTGTGTCTTCCTCCATCTGTCTGTCTGGCGCCGTCTCCCCAGGCAAGTGACTGGGAGTCGTCTCCTTCTCTGGTGCCTCCGTCTGAACCAGCTCCATCCGAGGTGCCTCCGTCTGGGCCGCCTGTGGCCTGGCGGCCTCTTTCCCCTTGTATTTGCATACACTGGTAATGTGCCCAAAGTACTCGCAGTAAGAACACATGGGTAGGACCCAATCATACTCCACCGACTGCGTCAGAACCTCTCCAGACGGAACCTGATACTCAAGCATGCTCGGAAGCTCCGAGCCTGCCTTGATCTCCACGAAGACCCTGGCGTACATTAGTCTTGTACGAAAAGCAGTGGCCTCATCTGCTTTGATCGGCTTCCCCACGAGGCTGGCGAGTCTCATGAGGAGAGGGATGCTCCAATACTTAACTGGGAACTCTGGGAATCGAATCCAGACGGGGATGGCATTCAACACTTCCTTCCCACACCTCAGCTCCGGTGTCCATTCCTTCAATATAATTAGTCTCCCATCAAACGACCATGGCCCTCCCTGCAAAATTCTGGTCACATCCTCAGCCAACCCAAACTTGACATAATAAAATCTATTTTCCCGAGAGAAGAATTCCATGCTGCCTTTGGGCCTCCAGACTCTCTCCGCATAACCCCGAATTTGGCCATAGAACGGCTTGTTCCCTAACACATATAGCACCAAGGTGTTCTTCTAGAAATCAGAAACCTCCGCTATTTCCTCGACGGGGAAGTAAGCCCTAAGTCCTCCTCCAACCGCCATCGGGGTAACATATTCCATAGATAGTGGGCTTTTCGACTCCACTAGAGTGCACACCTCCTTCCATGACCGAGGCCTCTGCTCCTCAGAGGGGGTCCTGGTTGGAGGTTTCGCAGCTACCGGGCCTTGTCTACCAGTATCGGTGACAATACCCTTTCTCTTCTCAGCCGCCGTCGCCTTAGGTCGCCACCCAGGCACAGTGCGGACCGTATTACCCCCTCGACGATGTGGATCGACTGTGCCTCTTGGCAGCCGGCTCCCAGAATTCCCTTGGTTCTGAACCCCTCGTCGCCCTCCGGCCCGTCGTCTCACCACCGTCTGCCAGCCTGCCTCTCCAGTCCCGTCCACCACCGGCGTAGATCCCGATCCGAATTCAAACACCGGTGTCGTATCCCCACCCGTTCCTGAACCTCCAACCGTGGGGGTCCCGATGAGTCCAGCCGACCCCTTCCCGTCATGGTGCTTCCCGCCGCCGCCCGCGCCCGACCCCCTCCGCCTGGGGGGGTCACCGTACTTCCGCCGCCTCCTGGGGGGTCCGACCCCCCTGTCCTTGTCGCCCGACCCCCCCCCCCCCCCACCGCCTGGGGGGGACGCCATGCTGCCGCCTCCGCCTGGGGGGTTCGACCCCCCCTGCCCTTGTCGCCCCGACCCCCCCCTCCGCCTGGGGGGGTCGCCGTGCCTCCGCCGCCCGGCCAGGAGGGCCGCCCACCCCCCCCCCCCCCCCCCGTGTTCCCACCTTTCCTCCGGTACCCTCCCTCGAGAGGGTCCGGGGGGCAGGAAGGCATCGCCAGGGAAACCCTAGGAATATCGCCTGGAGCGCTCGCCATCCGTTTTCCCCTGCAAGGAGCAAATTTTTTTTAGTATATATATATATATATATATATATATATATATATATATATATATATAATTTCAACTTGATACACTCGACTATTCCAGTTTTTTAACCTGATACACTAAACATTGATATGCATCAACTTGATACCTTAAAAAAGTACAAAATTACTCTTGTCCATCCCCCCACCCCCTCCTCTCCTGGCTGCCCCCACCCCGCCAACTGCAAACACCCCCTCCAGGCCCAGCTGCACTCCCCTCCCACCCCTCCCTCTCGACCGGCTGCACTGTCCTCCCCCTGCCGGCTGCACCCCCCTTCCTTTCTGTCCGAGCCGTAGCTGCCACCGCCGCCGCTACTGCTGCTTCTATACGCGGAGAGGGGGTGGGGAAGGGGGCGAAGGGGGTGCAGCCAGCGAAGGAGTGGGGGCCTCCAGGAGGAGGGGTTGGGAAGGGAGAGGTAGTTTTGTCTTTTTTATTTTTGGGTATCAAGTTGAAAATATTCAATAGTTTATAGTATCAAGTTGTCGAGTAAAAAAATTTGGGGTATCAAGTTGAAATATATATATATATATATATATATATATATATATATATATTGTAGAGAATAATGGTTCTATATTTTATTGATTGGCTACTCCACTACTTATAGGGAGTCTAGCTCCTCTTCATATTACATTTTCCAATGTGGGACTAAATCCCTTATTAGTTCTCAACACTCCCCCTCAAGATGGGCGATAGATATTAATCATTCCCATCTTGTTACATAGCTTAGACAGACTTAATGAACTAAGACCCTTAGTCAGACAGTCTGCCAATTGTTCTTCTGAGCGAACATGATCAATCTTCAGTATCCCTTGTTCCAGCTTCTCTTTGATGAAGAATCGATCGATCTCGATGTGCTTCGTTCTGTCGTGCTGCACTGGATTGTTAGCTATATTTATTGCAGCTTGACTATCGCTCAGAAGACGTAACGGTGCTCCCTTGTCCAGCTTCAACTCTGTCAGCAACGCTTTTACCTACAGCAATTCCGACACTCCTAAAGCCATTGCTCTGTATTCTGCTTCAGCTGTAGACCGTGCTACCACAGACTGTTTCTTGCTTCTCCATGAGACCAAGTTTCCTCCTACAAAGACACAATATCCCGTGGTAGACCTTCTATCGTCTATGCAGCTTGCCCAGTCTGCATCGCAGTATCCCTCAACTTCTATACATCTATTCTTCTTGAACCATAGCCCTTTCCCTGGCGTCCCTTTCAGATATCTCAAGATCTGAAACACTGCATCCATATGACCCGTTCTTGGATCATGCATGTAGCGACTTACTACACTCACCGCAAATGAGATATCAGGGCGAGTGTGCCCCATATAAATCAATCTTCCTACAAGTCGTTGATATCTTTCACGATCAACTGGTTCTCCTGTTTCTGCTCCCAACTTGCACTTCTGGTCAATTGGGGTGACTGCTGCTTTGCATTCCAGCATCCATGTCTCCTTCAGCAGACCTAGTATGTATTTTCTCTGTGAGAGAACAATTCCTTATTCGCCTTCACACACCTCGATACCTAGAAAGTACCTCATCGCTCCTAGATCCTTCACTTCAAACTCCTTCGCGAGTTTTGACTTCAGCTTAGCGATCTCGGCTTCATCATTACCTGTGATTACTATATCATCCACGTATACAGCAAGTATAGTGATGTGGCCTCTTGCATGCTGAAGAAAGACAGTATGATCTGCATTTGCTTGATAGTATCCCATGCCTGTAACAGCCTTTCTGAATCTGTCAAACCAGGCTCGAGGAGATTGTTTGAGCCCTTATAGCGACTTCTTTAGTTTGCACACTTTTCCATGCGACGTCCCTCCGTCAGATTCTGTAACATAACACCCTGACGGGAGTTCCATGTACACTTCTTCTTGTAGGTCCCCATGGAGAAAGGTATTCTTCACATCTAATTGGTATAGCTTCCACCCATAGTTTGCTGCAATGGAGACCAGAGTTCTTACAGTGCTCATTTTCGCTACTAGAGCAAACGTCTCATCATAGTCAATGCCATATGATTGTGTGTATCCCTTTGCAACCAACCTCGCCTTGTATCGTTCCACCTTTCCTTCTGACGTCTCTTTTACTGTGTACACCCATTTGCATCCCACAGTTTTCTTCCCTTTGGGTAATGTAACCAGCTCCCACATCTTATTTTTTTCCAGTGCCCCAAGTTATTCCATCATTGCAGCTTTCCACATTGGATCTTTCTTTGCTTTCTGCCAACTTTTGGACAACGAAGTAGAGTCTAATGATGCAATGAAGGCTCGATAATTCGAAAAAATGTTAGAATAAGACAGATAGTTGGCAATATCATGTTCATAATCATCAAAACGACTAGGAGCCTTACTCGCATTGATGTGAGAAGATCTCCTTAAGGGAGCAATAGGTGGTGGAGAGATCATACCATCAGAGTCAGAGAGATCCGCATCAGAATCAGATTGATTCTGTGCGGGGGCAACATCTTCAAGAGTTGGAGCAGGAGTAGACGAAGGACTTGGTACAGTAGGCACAGGACACGGTACAGGCACAGTACTGGACTTCTGTTGTCTCCTTCTGTAGACTTGGAGCTCCTTTTCCATTGTCTGCTGCTCCCCATGTTCCTTTTACATTGTTTGCTGCTCCCCATGTTTAACATATGTATCTTCTTCACCTTCTGTATCGGAGTCACTGCTTTCTTCCCCTTTCGTCCAGTTTTCTACGACCGGGCATGGGACCGATCCGACTACCACAGATGGGCTTAATTTCTCCCCCTCACATCTAACACCCTCTATGTTAGGTGTGTCATCAAACGCCGAACCGTCATCCGAACCATAATATGGTTCCAGTTATCTGAATGTAACGTCCATGCTTACAAACATCTTCCGCTCAACTGGGCTCCAACATGCGTATTCCTTCTGAGTTGCCGTGTACCCGACAAAGACACATTTAACATCTCTAGGATCCAGTTTGCCAACTCCTGACCTATTATCTTGGACAAAACATACACACCCAAAAATTTTCGGTAGAACAGTGTACGTGGTGGCACCAGTAAGCATCTCCAGCGGTGTCTTCCAATCCAATACCTGAGATGGCATTCTGTTGATGAGATAAGATGCCGTTAACACCGCCTGCCCCCATAAGTGTTTCGGAACATTCATAGCCAGCATCATCGTCCATGCGACCTTCAGCAGGTGTCTGTTCTTCCGTTCGGCCACACCATTTTGTGCCGGTGTATAGGCACAGGAAGTTTGGTGTAGTATACCATGAGTATACTCCGTCCGATTGTCAGACCGTAAGCACTTAATTTTAGTGCCATATTGAGTTTCTACCCGACGATGCAAGTCTCGAAACACCTCAAAGACGTCACTTTTATTCTTCATAAGGTACACCCATGTCACGCGAGTATAACAATCAATAAAAGTGACGAACCATCGAAAACCGTTAATACCGGTTGTAGGACAAGGGCCCCATACGTCTGAATGTATCATATCAAAAGCAGCCGAACTTCTACTACCTGAACTCACATACGTGCTTCTGGTATGTTTACCCAACTCACAAGCATGACAAAATAACTTCTCTGTATTAGCCCTTTGATATAAGGACGGATACATTCGACTAATAATTTTAAAAGAAGAATGACCGACACGCTGGTGGTGGAGTAGCAATTCATCTTCTACACTGCGCCGTAAATTTTCCGGTGGTGTGTCTACTACCAGAGATGCCAAAGCTGTGTCCAGTCCAGTCCTGTCCAAGTACCACAACCCCTTATGCCATGTGCCAGTCCCTAGTCGTCGTCCTGTCCCCTTCTCCTGAAAAGTCACCGTAGGAATGTCAAAGGAAACAGTACAGTTAAGATCAAGGATAATGGCACTAATAGAAAGAAGATTGACAGGAAAAGACGGAGCATGTAAGACATTGGTGAGAGTGAGAGAAGGGGTACATGCGACAGTGCCTTTACCCATGACAGGGCTGGAGTTACCATCAGCAGTCTGAATGCTCTCCGGCGTCGGTAGGTGAGTATAGTCCTGGAACTAACCGCGGGATCCCGTGACATGGCGAGATGCCCCAGAGTCCATAATCCAACCTGGTTGGTGGACAGCTGCTGCAAGAGCACGCGCAGGTATACCTGTGCCGGTTTGGACAAAGCAAGTGATGTGGTCCCCCGAGGTAGATGACGCCCCAGTACTGCCGTCCGAACCCAGCTTCGTGCCGCGTAACTTCGCGAGGAACTCCTTCTTAAGAGGGGTTAACTCAGCCAGGTGATTGTCGCCCCCTTCCTCCGCCAGATTAGCTGTGTCCTCCAAAATAATTTTTCCTTCTACCAGCATAACCGCCTCTACCACCACGACGTCCTCCGCGGCCCCATCCACGATCACTCGACTGACTGTGCAGGGATTTTGGACAAAATCTGATGTAATGTCCTGAGTCACCACAGTTGTGGCAAACACCGGCCACAGAGGGAGGCTAATTGAAGGCGGCAAGGGCAGACTTGTCGACAGTGGCTTGCTCCCCCTGGAAAGAGCCCTTGTTGGGCATCAACTTCAAGCGAGCCTCTTCTTGTGCCATGACAGCTATGACTTCTTCTAAGGTGGGAAGCATGGGCTGTGCCAGGAGTACATTCCTTCTGTTCTCAAACACAGGATTAAGACCCTTCAAGAACTTCATCATCCGTTGACGCGAAATATAATCCAAGAACTTTTGGAAATGTTTCGCAAATGCGGGTTCGACTTGGGCATCTTCCATCCCAAGAGGATCATAGTGATCCAGATCAGACCAGAACTTCTTCAACAGTGCTGCATACTCAAAGATGGTGCGGTCGTCCTGGGCCACCCTATCAAGTTCATCCTGCAGTTGGAAGACCCGCATAGGATTGCCCGAGCCTGAGTACATATCCTTCAAAGTTCGCCATATATCAGCAGCAGCCTCCATCGCCTCTACATTGCCCGACACCTGGTCGGTCAAGGAGGCTGTCAACCAGCCAGCCACAACATTGTTAACAATTTCCCAAACAGCAAACTCCTTTGAGGAGGGATCATCTGGCGCCTTGGTTTGGCCATTGACATAGCCAACCAAGCCACGTCCCTTCAGCGTCCGCATGGCCTGCCGTGACCATTTCAAGTAATTAGACGTGCCTTCCAACTTCGTCTCCAGCTTGTCCAGTTTTCCCATTTTGTAGGGTGACGGATCCACATCAGTATGGATCACACGTGGGGTCGCCTCGGTTAATCTTTTTGATAAAATATCATCAACCAAGGCCTTCATCTCATCTGCTGTCAGTTTACCACTGATCGAATCCATGGCGTCTTCAACGGTGATTCGTCGCCGTCGTCTTCGTCGGCTTCGTCGTCGTTGTCGTCTTCGTCGGCTTTATCGTTGTCGTCGTCTTCGTCGGCTTCGTCGTCGTCGTCGGTATGTAAAGTCTTCAACAGAGACCGTACGAATGCGCGGTTAACATGGCCAACACCGGCTCGCGCATGGAAAACCTAATTTGCAGATCGAGAACGGAAAACAAATAAAGCATTTGTAATTCCGGAGGACGTAATCTAGGAACAGAAGGTGCAAATAAAACATTTGACATCCATCCGTCGTCGAATAACTGCCCACATAATCTCTCTCGCAAAGTAGGATTTTTTTATTTTTTTATGGGAAAAAAGGGGAGGTTACAGCAGCGGGTGGGTCGGAAGAGGGGGGGCGGGGGGGGGGGGGGCAGCAGCAGGCATGGGGAGGGGGTCGGCAGGGGGTGGGGATCGGCAGGGGGGGTCGGCATGGGGCGGCAGGGGGTGGGGGGGCGTCGGGCGGGGCGGGGGGGGGGGGGGGGGGTCGGCAGGGGGTGGGGGTCGGCAGGGGGTTGGGGGGGGGGGGGCGTCGACGGGGGGTGGTCGGCAGGGGGGTGGTCGGCAAGAGGGGGGTTAGGGTTAGGGTTAGGGTCGGCAAGAGGGGGGGGGTCGGCAAGGGGGGATTGAGAAAAAAAAATATTTTTTTTGTGGTTATGGCTCTGATAGCATGTAGAGAATAATGGTTCTATATTTTATTGATTGGCTACTCCACTACTTATAGGGAGTCTAGCTCCTCTTCATATTACATTTTCCAATGTGGGACTAAATCCCTTATTAGTTCTCAACATATATATATATATATATATATATATATATATGTTAACTATTCTTATGTTTTACACTTATTACACTAACCACCCATATTTTGAAACTAATTAGACGGACCACCCCTATGTTTTATATTTCCCATAGAGAATATAACACTAACCATCCTTATTTCAAAAATAAAACATAAAACAGCGGGGTAGTTCATGTAATTATTTTCAAAATAGAGGTAGTTCCAATAATAACCATGAAACATAGGGACGGTTAGTGTGTGTGTGTGTATATATATATACTATAGAACACTATTGATATCATATCCTTCTGTCCTTATAACGTATCTACTATATATATTATGGGGATGTCCTACCAATGTTTAGAACTAATTACGAAGAAACAAGATATGCTTTCATATGCTGTTGGTGAATTCATGCCCTTATGTTGAAAGAAAGGGACACCTCTGTGATGTGACACTGTTTGATTACAAGTACTAAAGGAAATAAAATCTATCATTTGAGTGTTCCTGAACATGGAGGATTCTTGGTCAATGGTTACAATCTGCAACTTGAGGGCAGTAACCTTATATATTGCAGTACTTCAATATGAATAGGGTATAATCTATTCATGACCAAAGATTTATGTAAATCATTGTTCATTTAGAGTGTAACCGAGTTACTTGGAGGAGTTGGAAGCAGATTGTATATGCCGGCTTGAGTACGTGGCCTTAGTTCATGGTGTTGCAAAAGAAATTTCTCTTAGCATCCTACTGCAAATTGATCTTCCTATTTGTATTTTCCAGGACAACTAGCAACCAACTCAACTTGATTAAAATGTTGGAAACATTTACACAAATACACCAGATAACTATTAATTGTAGGAAACTAACAACAACAAAAGAATCACGAGAAAATCAATTGCCTTCATAGTCAACTTTGCAGCAGATTCATTTCACAGTTTAGGGTTAGAGTAATTTGCAGACCATGTATATCTTAACCCTATCTTTTTTACTTGGAGTTGAGCAGTAAGTAGACATAATGAGATTCAGTTTTTGATAGTTATTGGAGTACAGTTTCTGGCAGCCTACACATCAGCCCTACTTCTTTTGTAACTCGGTCCATGAGTGTATATATATACACATATATATATATATATATATATATATATATATATTGCAGATGACCTCTAGCCTAGTGGTTAAGAGAGATGCATGCGGCCCGAGTGGTCAGGAGTTCGAATCCCAGTGGGAGCGATTACAGAAACAATTTACCTAGTTCCAAATATATATATATATATATATATATATATATATATATATAATTTTCTACGACTTTTCTGAATTTATTTAGTAATTTTTAGGCTTTAAAAACCTTTAAAATCATTAAAAACTCAATTATGTTATTAAATGAAAACAATTTTGAAAAAAAGAGGCTAATAGGTGATGGCTGGACCTGACCTACACCCGATGACTCGTGGACGCAGGCCCAGTTTGTTTTGTAGCATGTGTTTTCTCATGCACATCCTATTTTTATTGTGTTGGTTGATCAAATGATCTTCATAAAAGGAAATATGTGAATCAATGATTATATTATCATTTCTCCAACACAAGTCAAACATATTATGAATTATTGTCATTTTAATATAAAATATTTTGTTTCAAGGAGCTGATGTGATATTGTTAAGAAAAGTATATTAATGTCATACCTATGTTACTTGGACTCGGGTACGGATGTCAGGTATGGGTACATATCCAAGACAAGAGTCGGATCCTTCAAACTCATAATTTTGATACGGGTACGGGGATATGACTAAGATTTCATAAAAAGACAACATATAATTATATATTACTAGTAAACTTTACTGAACTAGTTAAATAAGTCTCTAAAGGACTGTCCATTCAGCTCCCCTACTATTTTACTACCAGTCTACCATATTAAAATAAACTATTTACATCACTACCACATTAAAATAAACTATCTACTTCACTATCAGCCTCCCCATTGTCACCATGAAGCATCTGATTGTCAACATAGAAGACCAGATATGGATTCCATACCCATACCCATACCCATACCCATACCCATACCCATGTACTATCAGGTCGACACGGATACTTCTCCGAGTGGAGAGTCCGAGTAACATAGCTCATACCACCTCTAGTTGTTTATTTCTTTATATTTCTTTAATCTCACATTGGCTAGAGTAACTAGCCTCCGATCTTGATCTTGCTATATATTATTGGCCAACATTTATTCCAAAATGTAGTCTCAATCATGGTATTAGAATTATCTCAAACTTCTATTAAAATAAAACATCATTGTCCCCCCTCCTCCCTCACCCCATCTAAATAAATCTCACCCCATCTAAATAAAATCTCACACCACCAAAACCCTAACCTTCATGTGCAATTACCAATCCTAAACTTTCATCATTTTCCCCTCCTATATCTAAGAAATCCTAGGCCTATCTCTCACCACTCTGTTCTTCTTGTTTCCTTCCTCACACATCTCTACCTAAACATTTCCTCCTCAACATAAGACAACCAACCTCTTCATCTTCCTCCTCTCCCTATTTCTCCAAAACCCAAAACATCAATATTATTTATTCTCTTCCCCCATTGTTCTCTTCACCTCCTTCTCCATGATCTATGACCCATACTTTGTTCATCTTCACTAAATGATCACTCTGATTTTGCTACATCTCCCCTATAACAAGCACAACCCATAACCTTTGTGATCACCTATGACTTTTTCAACTACTCCAGATTCATCTATGCCCTCAAATAAGTCTTGAATTAGAATACGCCAAAGCTCAAGTCTCATATCTACTTGAGCTTTGACAATGCCAAGGATTTCAACTCCTACCACGTCAACTTCATATCTTCTCATTAAATTTGCCAATCCTAATTGCTCCTCTGATAAAATCACGTCCCGACCAAAATACAACTCCAATATCCAAATCACGAGCCATCTATCTACCTTCTCGACGATGTGCTATAGAACAGGCTCACCGTCAACGTCTTCACCTACACCTCCAGCCTCCGTTGGCGATGGCAATCTCCAATCTCATTGACTCATCAATTTTTTTCCTTGGACCCACTGAAAGTGTTTGACCTCTATGCTAGCCGAAATCGAACCTACTCTCACCTCTAACTCTCTAGCACAACAATTGATCGATCAATCTCGACCTCTGACAATTCCAGTTGTCACCCCTTCTTTTTTCATGTGCCTTCCCTAGTCTCAAGCAACAATAGCTTTTTTCATCATGCTCATGGGCATCTGCTATTGTTGGAGTCTCGATTTCAACCATCGGAATTACTATTTCTGCAATTCGTAACTTTCTAGGGTTTCAAATAATTTGGTATTTCCACTAATAATTTAGTTGGAATCCTTGTCATCTACTAGTGCCAACCTTCCATATTGAACAACTCTAGTTGTTGGTCCTCTTCTTGCTGTCTCCAGAACACCTATAGCATGTAGGCACACTTTTCATGGCATTTAAGCCCACACCTCCCACGACATTTATCTACATATAGTAAATATGTTAGACAATTCATACCCAATATTCAGGCTCACAATGTCAATATGCTATCACAAGAGAACAATATTTTTCTTCGAACTCTCATTGGCCGACTCATTGTGGGTTTGAATGTGGTGCTAAAAGAATTGTCTAGTGCATTACAATGTTAGAGTTATTTTGTCCTTTATGCTTCTTTTAGTCCCACATTGGGTAGTCTCTTATGTTATTCTTCCTCTCTACATAGCAAAGTTCGCAATATCAGCCAATACCGATACCGATACCAAAACTACGGAAACTTGCTCAAATTACCGAAATCCTTGGAAACTACACTAAGACTGCAAATTAAAACCACATAAATCCTCCGAAACTACTCCAAGATTGCAAGTTAAGAAGGGTTTGATATAGATTCCGATACCTATAATGCAAAGTATGCTATATAATTAGCCTTGGCCAATAAAAAGAATCTCAACATTATTCCATTATATGATCTCTAAAAGATTTTCCTTCACATCTTACGCATGGATCAACTGAAGGGTGACATTTTATTGGGACAATGTTTGAAGGGAGTGTAAAAAGAAACATTTATACTTTGTCTACAGTGTAAAATGACAGATTTACGGGGTTTCAATCAAAGCTGCAGAATAACCACCTCTTAGATCAGTTGAAGCTGGCCTCTCCAAATTGAAAAATAAAATAAAAATCTGTAGATATTGAAGCTCCCGAGAAAGAATTTCATGTCCATTTAACACCACGGGGATTGCTTGTTTTTAACTAAGCAGGCTTCCAGTTCTGTTGGTCCCAAAAATACAGAAGTTATTTTTTTCTCACTACTCTACTCTTCTCATCATCCAGCATTCTAAAATCCTAGAATCTAAACCTATTATCACTAATTTCAACAGATTGCGAAGTTTCTAGCAATTTTATCGATGCTCATCTTTAGGGAAACCTTGCCGCAAGTGCCTTTAGAGGTTTTATCATTTCTGTGGAGTTTCTTTACAATCCCATGTTGTTGAGAATGAGTTGCTAGCTATTAGATGCAGTGTTGTGCATCTTGAAAAACCTTAACATGAAAGCAGATAATTATGGGGAATTTGCTTCTCATGTACGTCATCTGACCCTTACAAATGCATACAGGAAGGGGCTCTGCTAGAGCAAAATAGGGAACTGGAGAAGAAGGTAAGCTTTGGTATTTTTTTACTACAAGAATGTAAAATGTCTCGATACCATTTCTTATGCAATTTTGAACTCGGCTTACTGTGACATGGTTTGAGAACAGCTCATTGAAAAGGAGAAGGAAAAGACGTTGGAAAAGCAGGGACACTGGGAGCAGCAAGGCCAACAACAGAATACAGAGTCTTCATCGCCGTCCTTCGTAATACAAGATCCTCTACCCACCTTAAACATGGGGTACCAGATCACTTCAAATTATTATATGAAGTCAATAAGAAATTGCGTACCGTAGGCATTTTAATATTACTATATTTGATTAAGATTTCTTATCCACGATCACTTTAAGTACTTGTCTACTTATGTGTCAAACAAAAAAAGTGGTACCTGTTGCTAATTTTAGATTGGTATTGTTAGAATATGATAAAAAATATTTTGACAATCCCAGAAAAATTAGTTTGCCATTAGGATCAATACCAATATGTAGTAAGGTGTACATGTTAGACTAACTACACTTTTTCATGTTGACTATAAAGTACATTAAAATGTAATAGAACTGTAAAGGTCATTACTCTTAACAGGTACCCCCACTTCACCTTTCCCTAGGGGTGAGCATTATTCGGTTTTAGACCAAAAACCGAACCTAACCGAATCGAATAAGAGATTCGGTTTGGTTTAAAAAAAAATCTGTTCGGTTTCGGTTTTGAAAATACAAAAATTTCTTATTCGGTTTCGGTTTCGGTCCCAAACCGAAAACTGAATAAGAATTTTACAATTATGTAAATACTCTGAATTTTATGCATATTTTGTGATTAAAAGTTTGTATAATTTGAAAACACAATTATATGTATATGTTTTGAAGCTCAACATTGATAATTTAACAACTAGTTTAACTTTGTGTGCAACTATGAAATACAACAATTGTGTGTAGAAAATTTTCATTTTAATATAATGTAACCACGATTTCAACTTTGGACTTGACCCATGAAACAATATAATTCTTTAACCGAACAAACCGAATAAACCGAATTGCTTATTCGATTCCGTTTCGGTTTTGGATTTTTAGAATTTCGGTTTTATTCGGTTTTGACTATTTCGGTTCGGTTGAAACCGAATAAACCAAACGCTCACCCCTACCTTTCCCTGTTGATTATGTTAGGGTATAATAGAATTAAAATATCTATAAAGACCCTTAAGGCTAGACTTGGTCCTCAACATAATGTGGATTAGTTGAATTTGTAACGAAATATGTCAAGGCGGCACAGACCTCTTGACCAAAGAGATTATGACCTTGAACTTCAACAGTCTGCACACGATCAAGCTTCCTAAGATTTTATTGACATGAACTGGATATGACACGGATACTCCAACACACACCAGGAATCAAAATCACACCAGGACATCAAAATAAGTGACTCATCACTGTGTCTGTACTGTGTTATAATATTCATGTCCATGCAACATAGCTTACAATTGCCTAACCCTAAGAGGCTGTTTGGTAAACCGAATTTGTAGTTAAATCTATGGAATCTTATGTTTGGTTGGAGTTGGATTTGAATATGAAAAGTGGATACCAAATTTGGAAGAAAGAAAGTTAGATTTGTTTTTTTAATAATTTGATTGTTCTATTAAATATTTAGCTAATACTAATCAATAATTAATTAAATAATTAATTAATAATTAAAAATTAACTAATAGTTAGTTATTATTTATATAGGATTTCTTTTATTCTTAATATAATAAGTTCATCACTTAAATAATTATTAAATTTATAATTTTATTAAATAATATTCATTATAATATTAGTTATTAATTATTAATCATAATTAATTATTATTTATAATTTTATGAATTAATATATATTATAATCTTAACTATTAATTTACTAATCATAATTATAATCTTTATTAATAATTAATTAATTAATAATTTATTTTAGTTAATAATTTATTAGTCTTCATTGTAATCTTAACTAATAATTTACTAATTAATAATTTATTAATTAAAAGTTCATTATATCTTATTTAATAATATATAATCATAATTATAATTAATAATTTAGTAATTATTATAATATAAATTAATAATTTATTAATCATAGTTATAATCATTATTTCTTTAGTTAAATATTTATTAATCATAACTATTATCATAATTATAATAATTAATTATTAATCATAACTATAATTATAATAATAATTACTTTCTTATTTTATTAATTAATATTTTATTAGAATCTTAATTAATAATTTATTAATCATAATTAAAAAATTTACTAATTTATGTCTGAATTCATACTGGCATTTACCTTGTATGCTTTCATTAACTGCAACAAATATATCTTCAGATGGATGATTCTTAACTTCTAATGCAGAATCAACCCAACAAGTGGCAGCTCTGAAGAAGATAACACAGCACGTCCGCTAGAGCCCATCAAGAGCAGCACCCTGCCCCAATGGATGACTCGCTCCATCATCGGATAATAGGACCGGTCCTACAACTGAACACAAAAGTTTGGGCATAACTATGGGTGACGGACACCAATGGTCTATCAGTACAAACTTACAACTCCAACATCCCGACAAAACCATGTAAATATGCTACAGTTATGATGGCGCATGATATCCCTCCTTGGACTGGAAGAGAAGGAAAAATATCTCTGGTTTCAGTTTTCTTTGATTTAGTTGTGGTACTTATGTTTCTTCAACTTCCTTTTGTCCCTTATGCTCATAAGTGATGTTTATATCCTTATGTCGTGTGATTTACGTACGTAGTGGTTCTTTCTTGACTCGCTTTCTTCTCATGTTATTAGTTACAACTGTATTTGCTTGTGTATAGAACCGTGGAACCTTTTTGGGTCATATGCTATAAATCTTCTTCTTTTTGCCTAACTTTGACAACTTTGCGACATTCTTATAAGTTATGTTTGACAGTATTTTGTTTTGCCATTACTTTGACAACTTTGCGACATTCTTATATGTTACTAGTAAATGCACGTGCTTTGTACATATCATAACGTATAATAAGAATATTACTCAATTATAGTCAAACATCTCTTCTAACTCATGTGGTTAATGTGTTCAATTCCCCATGTTGAAGATATAATAAATTTAAACTCTTTTCAACAATTTTTTTACATAATTTTTTTAAAATTAAATGGCTGATGATATACACACGGCTTAGACGGCTCAATCTTGAGCCGTTTTGAAGCTCCCTTATAATAGTAGAGATGTTTGACAATATTTTGTTTTGCCATTACTTTATGTTTCAAGTTATCAGCTGCATGAACAAAGGTTAATCAACAAATAATTAGGGAAGATCACGAAAAAGAGATATTTTAGAGATATTTTATAGACTTGGAGTAGGGATCACAACCCTCCTATTTTGAAGTGCAAGACCCACGGAAGCACAAATCCCTTGTAGAAATTTGTAGATTCTTCCTTGAACCTCTCTTGAGAGAAATACTTAGAACAATCCCCTTAACTTCCAATACATAGGGGTAAGAAATCCTAGCCTAATCCCTAAGCCAAGGCAACCTAATCTACACCGTTAAAAGTCAATCAAACGGTGATTTGTGCTTCTAACGGTCCAAAATGTGCTTAAAAACTGTCAAAAAATGAACAATATCCCAAAATCGGAATTTTTCTTCTCCCAACCGGAAGTCCGGTTCCATGAATGTCTAATCTCGACAAGGTTGTGAAAAACGCTAGGCGCTAGTCGGGCGGGCACCTTCCACCTAGCGTCTAGTCCGCCTAGGCGGCCGCCTAGATCTAGGCGTTCAAAAAAAAAAAAAAATCCAAAAAAATCTACTAAAAATTGTAGAAAAATCTATAAAACCCCAAAACATGCAAAGTCGGACGTCAAGGAGCATTAGGCGGGCACCTAAGCGGACATCGGATGGACACCCGGCGCCTAGCGCCTAGGTGCTGCCTAGGCGGCCGCCGTTTAGATCAGAGAATCTCGAAAAAAATAGTATTGTCGGTTGGCCCAGAACTAGTATGTCGGTCCTATTGTACCGGCCATAATGATCCTAGTCTTTGTTGACTGTCCCTCTATTTCTTTGCATGACCTCCATCGGCCAACTCCACAATGCTCTAGGTTCCTCCCATCCAACCTCTAGTCGACTGGATACCCAACAAACTCCCCCCCCCAACCCACACCCGTTTACTGGGAGGGTGTTGGCTACATGGCTCCTCAATCGAACTCCATGTCTATCGTCCTACAACAAACTTCCTATTTTTTGCTATTATCGATCCTGCATCTCCGACTTCCTCCACATAATTTGTCATCTCTGTGTGCTCGATTACCATTTCAACACTCATTATCATGCGTAGAATCTTTTGAATCAGTGAGATCTTCTGGAGATCAATGACTCGACCAAGACCAAAGTCCCTAACCACCAGACTCGCCACTAATCTTCGCTATGTGCCTCCAACTTTTGTCTTCCACCGGAACATGCTCATGTTCCAAATAACTTTCTCTATTTGGTTGGCCCGACCAAGTGAACGGTGCGGTTACTGCAAGATTCAAGCTCCCAACCATGTCCACCATCATGTCCAATAAGAAAAATCTCTCATAATCTGCATCCTTAAGTAGCGTATATAATATGCATGATGCATACTTTCACAGGCCTACATCTCCCTCTGAACTGTATAGATGGAGATGTATTTGTTTGTATCTTGAGTTAGTTGCACCTCTGATCTCCTTTTCAACTTTGAACTGTTGAAACAAATGTAGCTCCAATAAGTTTGTCTACCCTATCGACACCGAACTCGATTTCGTGAAGCAACTCCTACTTGAAAATCGACTAGCAGTCTCGGAACTAACAATCTCATCCTCAAGATCCAACACATCTCCATTCTTTACTTTCCCCCGACAAACTGAATCATTTATTCTCCTCAAGTCTTCTTAAAGACCCTTCTAGGGAAGCCTCTGTCGATTAACAACCCCATGTCGAACACCTCTCGAGCCCTCATCCGATGCTTGCGACCCATCCGTACATCTCAACGACTTAAGCATGTACAAGTCGTAACACATAACCCCTCGAGCCAGTAGTTGAGAACCCTTCGTAAGTATTCAGTCCTTGTCCCCAAACATACTGCGACAACTATCATCGTCCAACCGCCTGACTGGCACCAGGTTAAGGCACAAACCCGGTATGTGTCGAACCTCCTTGAGGACAAGCTTCTTTCCAAGCACTGTCACCAAGTGCACATCCCTGAGACTCACAACCGCAATTGCCCTCTTGTTTCCCATCTTCACTTGTCCGTCCGAACCTGCCTCTCTCTTACATAGTGATGCCCTTCCTCTGTGGAGTGGCGTGGCGTGATACGACGCTCACATAATCAAGACCGTCATGACACATACTACAAGGGTCCACCACTTTGATCGCTACGATGATGAGATCTTCTATAGTTGTAAGATCCTCATGATCGTTCATCTTGCCTTTTACCTTCTCATCCTTGATTTTTGCAACTCGTTGTAGTGCCCCATCTCGCAACAGTGATCATAGTCATCTTTGTGATCCACCCTTCCAATATCTCGAGAACTCTCTCATGTGACTTGTGTCTTCCTTTCCTTTTGAAAGCAACTAGGGCAAACTCTAATCTTTGTTGCTTATGCATGATCTTCTCATTAAACAAGCTGCTTTAGACTAACTCCATCGTGAAAACTTCCTCTAGGGTAGGGATTACCAACCGATATCACCAACCTCCTAATTGTCCGACAGAGAACTCAAGAGCAATATTGCATGAAGCTCATCATCAATCTCTATCTTCATCGTCAATAATTGATTGATGATCTCCTGGACCTCGTTCAGATGTTGCGTCATCGAGGCGCCCTTTGCGCTACTTTGAGTTTACGATGGTAAATAAGAAATACCGTGTTTCCATTCGTCTTCTATTTGTACAAGAGTTCAATTTTTCCATAATGTTCTCGACGAACTCTCTATGAAAACACGGTGAAACACATAATCATCCAACCATTGGCAAATGACCAATGGTCTTTCCATTGGCCCTCTTCTAATCATCAACAAACTTGTTTTTTGTCTTGGTGTTATCACCCTCCAATGAACCATGCAAGTCGATGTGAGTAGATTCTCCGTCCTTGGCTTCCAGATCGTCAAATTTCCTCCTGTGAAGGTAATTATGGGCGATTAATCTTCTCCGTAGCAATTGTCGTACTTTTGTCCTCTCGAATCGAGGGCTATGGTACAACTTTGTTGGGGTCCAAAAACATGCACAACTAATATGAGAGCTTCGACCACCAAAACCTACCCAAACAAAGTAATGAGCCGCGAACCTAGCAAGTAGGCGATCACGACCTGAGGGAGCATACGAAGATCACAACCTTCCTCTCTTGAAGTGCAAAAGACTTACGGGAGAAAAGATCTCTTATAGAAATTTGATGGATTCTCCCTTGAATATCTCTTTAGAGCAATACTTAGAACAATCCCCTTAGCCTCCAATAAATATGGCTAAGAAACCATAGCTTAATCCCTAAGCCAAGCCAAGCCAACCTAATACAGACGGTTAAAACCAACCACCCTGTCCAAAATAGGCTGAAAACTGCCCAAAAATGAACAACCCCAAAGCAGCATTCCGGTTCCTTGCAGGTCTGCTATTGTAAAAAACAGGTGTACCGATCAACCCAGAACAGTTATACCAGTTATTCCGGTTCTGCTGTACTGGCCAGAATGGACCCCATCTTTGCTTACGGCTTCGCCTATTCTACGCACGACTTTCGCCAACAGATCCCACGACGCTTGAGACTCCTCCCATCTAGCCTCTAATCGACTGCATGCTGAAGTGTAGAAGAATGATTGTTGGAATATTCACAGGACTGGTGAAGCAATTGCTGTAAGTGCATCATTTGTCAGTGTGAGGATTAATCATAGTAAACAGATAAAGGGATAGAATTTGTGGTGTTTATTCTGTGTGATGTAAACTTATATGAGAAGATTAATTAGCCAGATTAAAATACACAATAGGGGCATATGGTTATTTCTCAGTAGATGATCTGTAATGTAAAGTAATGATACATCACAGTGCAGGCCCAATTAGATATAAGATATTTGTCTTCTGATCTGTTATCCTACTCTTTCTGTCCAAATCAGTCAGTCTACAGAAGTCACAAGTAGATGTTGGAAATGCGAACAAAGAACAAACCTCAACATAAATATCAGGCACATGAAATTGTCTTAGATTACCTCAGTATAAGTTTTTCCATGCAATATATCATTTTGAAAATTTATAGTGCTATATACAACTTTTGTAGCAAGACAGAAGAGTCTGAAAAGAGATTTAACTGCATATTAACTGATCTTAGTCAAGAAGGCACAGGGGACAAAATGTATACCAGCAAGGCAGTATCTGTTTCAGTCAAATGTCGCTTGTAGTTAAGTACATTTGCTATGCATTGCATCACTCTGTTTCATTGAACACCATCACCTGTAACAACGATGGCAGATGTTAGGAAATATTATAAGAAAATGATATATATATATATATATATGATGGGCAGATGTTAGGAAATGATATATATATATATATATATATATATATATATATATAAAAGAGGTTTATGGAGTTATATCAGTTATTTCACTTCGTAAAATGTGTTAAGAGTTAACTAAAATGATATGATATGCTTCCATTTTCTATGGCATGTGTTAGAGTTAACTAAAATGATATGATATGCTTCCATTTTCTATGGCATCTTCTTGCTAATAAGCAAGGTATCTTAAAACTATTCTACACTATATTGCACAGACATGAATTTTGACGCAACAAAATTCTAACACTGCATTGATTTTAGTGTGCAAAAGTGTATTACTGAGTGTGTGAAATTTCCGATGCAACATGGACACAGACAATGATATTCAGAGTGTCCGTGTTTCCTAGATTAAAATAATATAAGACATGCTAATGTAGCATATTGTACAATAATGTTACATTAGCATGTCTGAGACTATTTAAATATAGGAAGCACAATAATGCCTATATACTAGTTAATCACAATGATATAACATTCATGTAAAACTTCCTTTATGGAAACACGAAAATGTTTGTATCCTAATAATAATGTGAATTTCATTATATCACTTGTTACTTGACGTTCATTCTTTCTGACCTACTATATCAACCAATTTCAATGCTTCCGCAGGTGGTTTTGCCCGTCATGTTGCTGATGAGCGACCTGCATTTCCACAATTTTTCAACAATAGAAACGAAGAAAGAAGGAAATAATTTATTTCACAAGCATCACCCAATTATAGAAAGAATTTGCACCCACATTCATGCAGTAATGAGAGAGCGATCTCATCTCCATTGAGCAATTACATAACCGATGGTTGTGTATCAAAGGTGTGTGAACTGCTACTGCATAGATCCCAAAAGTACCTAGTATTACTAATTCATGCCATGTTTTAGTGATGTAATCAAATTATTATAGCAATTGAACAACTTGGTGACTAAACATGTGCATGACTACTTAATAGCATAATACCAATGAAGCAAGTAATTACCTTGCCACAAACAGGGCATGACTCACTCTCCTTCCACTCATATATGCAACCAAGATGGAAAAGGTGGGAACACTTCATAACTATCCTTGGGTTTTCAGAAGTATAATCTGCATGAGATGATGGAAGTAAATGATAGCAACATACTATATTAAAGGGCCCATACATATTCATAAGAAATAGGAAATGAATATAAACATGATTCGATGTAAACTGTGGAAGTCCAGGCACAACATGGTAGTCTTTGTACTGCTAAGTTAGTAGCAAAGTATTTTAATGATGAATAAGTTAGTAATTTATCCTGCATCTAATGCAAATTCACTTGTGATGTTAACAACATATATAGCATGCAGTGTTAGAATTTCAACATCCTTATTAATCTAGCCACTCAAGAAACTGGCTACAAAATGAGGGTAATATCAAAGTTTGAAATATCTATCTTGGTTTCTCCCTTTATTGTTATTGCTTTCAACAATTTTGACTATTACAGCAATTTGGATGTAACTTCAGGTGGTGTCAAGTTTCGGCACTATATATATGTTCCCAATAGTTTTTTTAAAATACAAGAATAAAATAAATGATTTGTTAATGTATGCAATTAACTGATTAATAAACTGCTGACATAAATGAAAATTGTTCAAGAATTTTGAATTCCTTACCAAGCAAAGCCAAGTTCAAGCTAGAGTACTATTAGGAATCCTCTTAAGGACCTATGTAGGGTAGTAAAGGTCTAAGATCATGCCTACGTCCTATAAACCTGCTGTTAAGAAAACGTTAGGGATGACACGTCAGTAGCCGAAAGAAAAGTGTGAGAGAAAGGAAGGAAAGGTTATAAGGAACAAAAGAGTTGCAAATAATGCTACAAATGGGAAGGACAGTCACAGATGTTTACAGCCACAACAAGGTCTTCTACAGGAATCCAGTTTCAAATATGATACATACTATTACTCTCGTCAAAATATTGTCACTCCTTTGTTTCTTCTGATTTGCTACCTGTCAACATCATCATCATTTAAAGACTTCTCCCAGTGGCACTACTTTGGATTTTTTTTTATCAACTAATTAAATAGACCAATAACAAAGGAAATATTTGGCCCAAGTATGATCAAGTAGATCACCTTTCCGACAAGTCTTCAAATCGAGATTTGTCAACAAATCTTAATCATTATCTGGCCACAAATTATGATTTTTTTTTATCTTACGAAGTCTGTCACCAACAAGCTCATTAGGAAGAGAAGCCTCTACATCCTTTGCATGACCACCAAAGAAAAATCTACTTGTTGAGAAGTTGGTTCAACATAATGGACTTATTTTATTTAGAAGAGAGAGGAGCGTGTGCATCCCTTTCTAGAAGTTTTACGATATGGGATTAAACTAAGACTAAACAAATATATACAAAGGGTGTTTTCTCTTACACTTCCTGCAAGCAAGGTTCGTAGTATCGGTATCACACCCTTCCCAAGAGTATCAGGATCGACAGTATCGGCAATATCGGATTGGAGTATCGAATTTTTTGTACCGGAAAATTAATTATTATAATTCTAGAAAAACATATTAATATGTTTATGCATAGTTTTAAATATTTCATGTATTGTGTCGTAGTTATTTTGAAATTATATGAAATAGTAATCACCCTTGCTGATTGGTTTACTTTGATAGACAAGTATTCTTCTTTTATATTTACAATCTTACTATGCTTTTACACCATTGTTGATTGGTCTTTTTCGTTCATTTTTTTTGCCGAAATAACTGAAAAAGAGACCCAGATGTCGATATTGGTCAGTATCGATATCGGTCGGTATCGAATTGGGACATGTCAAACTGTATCGGTTTCGACCGTATTGGATTGGTATCTGCCTGTAATGCAAACTATCCCCACAAGTTAGAGCTGACATGTTAAGCATGCTTAGCTTTCAGAGAGCCTTAGTAAGAATATCTCCCATAATAAGCTAGAAATATGTAAAGATGGATATTGCGAAGCTTCCCCTAGTCCAAAATGAAATGACAACCCACCTCAATGTGATTGGTGCATACAAGACAACGTCAACGTGAATCACATCCTGCTTATCGTATTAAATAGAAGTCACTGAAGTGCATGTCGTGATCTAAACATTAAAGACCAGCCAGTGAAAGCGTCGCACCATTATCTAAGAGAAGCTTTTTACAAACATACAAGGGAAAATGCATAGGCATTCGAACAATACTAGGCATTAGTCGAAGCATGAGACTCTTTTGTCCACTTCTTGTGTATAGGTGACTAAGCTGCCTCCAAATAATGCACAAAATCCATTGGTCGACTGATGATCATCAATATATACACAATATATGTTGTAAGATAGAGAAAGAGAGCTGGTAGACAAGTCATTAATCAGGGAAATTCTTTAAATACCGAAAATACGCTCGACAACACGACGATGGGAGACCCAAACAACATGTGCAAACTCATAGTGGCAACAACAAATCAGATATCACACGAGTGTTCGCTAGGTAGATGAGTTTCCCAAAAGGTGCCCAATACATTTAGATGTATCAGGGAGAAGAAAGTTAAGACTTAAGAGGAGCAAGATTAGACATGAGAGTTTCAACAGATTTACATCCCAAGAATCTAGAATCCTTCAAGAGATCCAAACAATATTTGCAGCAAGTCATACGAAGAGAATGATGTGAATCGACCTATTCGATTCACAAAAGATTTGTAGAAAAGAGAAACAGAGAAAGATAATGATCTTTTTGTGAGAAAAGAACAAACTCCCAACTTTGGTGGACGGACAAAGTCTAAATCCTTCTTATTGATACTTGAGAGTTTCTTCTCAATACAAGCATGAAAATAAAAGATGGCTAACCCTAGTTTATATAGGGAAAAACAAAGGCTTAATTAAGGAAGGGTTATTATTGGTGAAAGACCAAAATAATCCTTGGCTTAATTAAGAAGGGTTATTATTGGTGAAAGACCAAAAATAATCCTTCCGACTAAAATAGGAAAATGACTATTAAGGAAAATGACTATTAAGGAAGGGTTATTATTGGTGAATAATCCTTCCTTACTTTGTGGTCCGCCCACATCAATACCGCCCCCTAAAAGAGCCACCTTGTCCTCAAGGTGAAATCTGGAAACTGCGTCTGTTGCTATAGCGGCCTCTTCCTCCGTCGGATCCTCCTCCTCGTCGGGCAAGATCATGATCTGCAGCAACTTGCTCGCACATCGATGACCGGGAGTGAACCTCTCGTCGCATCTGAAGCACAAGCCAGCTGCTCTTCTCGCCTTCATGTCAGCATCCGACAGGCGCCTCCCCGGTACTATGGAGCCCCCTGTCCCGCCTGCGGGTCTAGGTGGTATTGGTGCCTGAGCCTCCGCTGCTGGTCGTGGAAGTAATAGGCCCGTATGACTGTGCTGTCCCGATGCTCCCCAAGCGTCTTTAAGGCGCTTTTCTTCCGCCAATTTCTCCTCTGCCTTGTGGGCCAGACGGAGGAGATCTTCTAAGCACCGCGGACTCTGCAGCCTGAGCTCCGCTCGTATGGAGGGCTTTAAACCCTTCATAAACATACCTATTTGTAACTCGTCCGACACCCTCCGAACGCGTCCAAATAGTAGTTCGAACTTCGCGACGAAGTCTCGAACCGTCCCCTCCTGTCGTAGCGACGACCACTGCTCGTAGAAATCACCCGAAGCCGTGTCCTGGAAGCGGTCTAAAATGTTTCCCGTCAGCTCCGCCCAGCTGCTGAACGGGGTCCCCGCCGATCTCCACCGATACCACGCCAGGGCCTGGCCCTCGAAATAGATTCCGATGCATCTGAGTACCTCTGCTTCGGTCAGCTCCATGATCTCAAAATAGCGCTCCGTCCGAAAAATCCACTCGTCCGGGTTCTCACCCTCGAACGTGGGTAGCTTCAGTTTCTTCAGCCGGCGATCCGAGCTAAGGTCACCGTGCTGCATATCATCCCTGCCTCGTCCTCCTTCCCAGCGGTGTGTATCTCTCCGCTGGGTCTCGTACGGGCCTCTGTCAACCCTCATACCGCTCGTCAGCCCAGACCTGCTCACCCCACTCCTCCACCTGACCCCTGTAGTCACCGACTGCCCTCGCCCGTGGTGGTCGTCGTGGGGGCAGGTCCCCTCTCTGAAAATTGGCGGGATCCGTCGTTCCCGAAAAAATTGCTGCCTCCGGCGTGCCTCGCTCCTCCTGGCGGTTCCGCTCCTCCCGTCCAAGCCGGAACTCCCGCCAAGCCCCTTCCGGACCCGCGAACCGATCTCCGTAGTTCGCTGTCATCGTCCGACCCCCGAAGGGGGGCCCAAACCCTAGGGCTTCTCCCGCATGTGGAGCCGATCCGCCGGGTCCGTACGGGTCGCCGGCGTCCGGCCACGGCCGCTCGCCGGCGGCTCCTCTGGCACCGACCGGCCAGGGGTGGCGGTCGGCGGCCGGCCAGCGAGCGCCCCAACGGCAGCGGTCCCGCCCGGGCTCGCGCGGTCGGCGGCGAAGCCCCCGCGACCTTCGACCGCCGTCCGGCGCTGTTCGCCGGCCGCCAGGGCCCCGCCCGGCGGCGCGGTGGTGACGGCGGGTGCGGGCCATCGCCCGTTGGCCGGTCCTCCGTGATCTTCGGTCGTTTCCCCTCCGTTTGAACAAACCCTAGTTGGTCGCCTAGGGTTTGGGTTGTCGCCGCCCCCGTTTGGCTTGTCGACCCGGCACCGGTCACCTTCTTTGAGATGTCTTGCAACAACTTCATCATTGCCGGAATCGACGTCATCTCCTCCCGCATGCTTCGTACCTCGGTCTGGAGATCCTCCTGTGTGGACGCTTGATCTTTGATTGCGGCCTTCAAACTTTCGATCTCGATGTTGAAATCCTCCCGAAGCCCCTGGATCTTCTCCTCGATCGTGTTCCTTGTGCCGGACGCCATGGATCGTAGAGAGCTCTGATACCAATTGATGTGAATCGACCTATTCGATTCACAAAAGATTTGTAGAAAAGAGAAACAGAGAAAGATAATGATCTTTTTGTGAGAAAAGAACAAACTCCAACTTTGGTGGATGGACAAAGTCTAAATCCTTCTTATTGATACTTGAGAGTTTCTTCTCAATACAAGCATGGAAAATAAAAGATGGCTAACCCTAGTTTATATAGGGAAAAACAAAGGCTTAATTAAGGAAGGGTTATTATTGGTGAAAGACCAAAATAATCCTTGGCTTAATTAAGGAAGGGTTATTATTGGTGAAAGACCAAAAATAATCCTTCCTGACTAAAATAGGAAAATGACTATTAAGAAAAATGACTATTAAGGAAGGGTTATTATTGGTGAATAATCCTTCCTTACTTTGTGGTCCGCCCACATCAGAGAATCACCCTTGCAACATCAATGCTCAAGAAACAGCGCAAGGAGCCAAGGTCTTTGTTAAGAAAGTGATCGAATAGATGTGCCTTGACTTTAGATATGCTGGTGATAATACTATCATCAACATAAACAAGAAGAACAATATGGCCTGTGTCCAACCGTGAATGAAAATATAGTAGTCATCTGCACTATGAGTAAAGTCAATATTATAAAGGAATTGACTGAACTTGTCAAAGCAAGCTCATGGAGAAGATTTCTAAAGATGACATACGAGAGACTCCCCACACTCATCCATGTGTTCATTGCATATAATCAACCTCAAACAGGTTGCCATTAAGAAATGTGCTCTTGATATAAAGTTGGTGCAACGGCGCACAACATGAGAAAGTAACAACTTGACAACTGGAGTTTGGAAAGAATGCCTCTTCACAATCAATTCCTTATTGGGGTCTGAGTAAATCTACGAGTAGACAAACAAGCCTTTAACCTATTAACAAAACTCTCGTGATTATGCTCGACTGTAAAGACCTATCTACAGCTAACATGAGAGTGACCAGGAGTTAAGAGAACAAGATATCAACTACTACTAGATCACAGAGCATGCATAACTTCATCTATAGTATGTCGTCACCATAGATGTTGAAGTTCTTTTACTGAAATAGGATGAGGAAAAGTGAAAAAAAAAATTATAAAAAGAAGGGGTGAGCTGATGGTAAAGAATCAAACTAGCAATAGGATGCATATTGCAAGTACGTGATATTTTACACAAGACTAGGAATATCATCCAGAGTAGGTATAGCGTTGGTAGGGTAAGAGGCGCTGGTGCTATGGTATCCTGTGATGGTATTTTTACCTTTGGACTAGGAAAGATAGTCCCACATCGGCACCAAATGGTGAGTATCTCAATATAATGCACTGCTTGTGTTGAGGTGTGCACATGAGGTGTGGTGGGGCACAAGTGTGTCTTGTGGGAGTATTTTCCTAGAAGAAAAAAATGATTAATTCCAACAAAGATGTAAGTTGATTTTTGTTGTGCGAACTCGGACTCGGATACGGAATCCAGGATGTCTCGTGCATGCACGGGAGTGTTCGGGGAGTAGGCGTGTATTGGCACACTTCTATGTTGATTGTGGGATGATCTAAAATATCAAACACTATTTTTGAGTATTGGTATTTTAGTCCCACATTGGATAGGAGAAGAGGTGAAGTCTCACTCCACTCTATAAATAGAACTCCTTGGCCTCCTTTGAAAGATGCACTAAAGAAGAGAGTTAAGGGAGTCCGTAAAGTCCAGGAAGCCCGTTCAAGTCTCAAATATTGACTGACGAGCGTTCCAGAAGTTCTCTAGAACTTGCTGGTTCCTGGAAGCGGATCGTATATAGGCGAATCTTGCTTTGAGCAACGGTGATCTTATCACCCCAGCAAAGCAGCCTTTCTCTTTCTTTCCTTCTCTTCTTCTCTGATCTAATCAGATACTTCTTGTGGGCTTTCGTCGCTGGCTGCTAGCAACTCGATTTGTACCTTCTTAAAAGAAGATCTACTTTCGTTTGCTGTTGTAACGAAATCTCTTTAAATTTTCGTTACCCAGAATCCTCCAAGGATCTCTGTGGTGCACATTCTTTGAAGTGTTGCTACGAAACGTTGTTACTATTGAGACAACTGTTTCGTTTCTCTGTTTTCCATCGAAAATTACGCCTCAGGAATGACAATCTCAAAGCAAGATTAGAAGATGGAAAACTCTCATGCTTCTCTCATCGATACCAGCTTTAACAAGTTGGAGATATTCGACGGAGAACATTTCCAAA
>JANAVB010039212.1:5437740-5617740 GCA_029216955.1 Iris pallida
TTCACATAACTATCTTATACTCTAAATCACATAGTCACTTACAGTTCTCTATTATTATATATAGAATCAAGCAAGGACGAATGATTTCTTGAGTCGGGGCATGACAAATTGGTATCAGAGCTCTAGGTTCAATTTTCTCAGGACATTTTGTTTCGTTTCAATTCTAAAAGTTTCCTACCACGATCAAATGACTTTTGACTCTACTCGATGCCGTATTGGATGTTCCATGCACGTGCTACGAAATTTATATGATGTTGTTGAGGAAAGTCATGAAATGTTTGTTGCATTGAGTGCAACAAGCCGTAAAATATTTGTTGTCGCAAGTACAACAACTCGTGAAATATGATTTGAGAAGTTTGTTGTTGCAATGCAACAAGTTGTTTTGAGAAATATTGGTTGCATCGATATAAGCGAAAGTAGTAGGATGTTGTTGCATCAATTGCAACGAGTTGAAAGTAAATGATGTGTTGCAACAAAAATGAAAGTTAATATCGAATGTGTTGAACAGATTCGAGTATTGGCTTTGAATGTCGAAAATAAATTATTGCACGAGATGCAACGGATGGAACTAAAAATCGTAAATCAATAAGAACGAATCATTTTGGTTGCGTACCGAACTTGAGTTGGCAAAATGTATGTATTGGCCGAATTGTGTCAGATTTTGATTTTATCGAAAGTTACGGTTGTGATCGGCATGATCACCACATAATAGCGAGTTCGAATAGATTATTGATTCATACCGAGTATGATGCGAGAGAAATAACTTGATTTCTGAGTGGTATATACCATACCACCTATGCGATGAATAACTCGATTCTAAGTGGTATATGCTATTCCACTTGTGCAAGGGATTTCATTGACACGTCGTGTGAATTGTGGAACATTTGTCCACAATGGATGGGATAGTACCGAGACTCGATTGGAAACTTGTATGACAGGACGTTGATGCAAGTGCTTATGTTAGAACGATCAGGTGTGGACTTGTATCAATGAATGATATGTCGAATAAATTTTTTATAAGTTGGTCGAATGATCGGGACTAGCGAAATGGTTTTGCTTTGAGACAATAGTTGGATCGACGGAATAGAAAACTCAATGTTATAATCGAATCGCACGGCTTACGAGATCGATAAAAAATGTTGGTCAATGTGAATTGTAATTGGATCGTACGACTTACGAGCTCGATGAAAATGTTGGTCAATACAAATTGTAATCAGATCGCACAAATTACAAGCTCGATGAAAGTTGATTGATGCAAATAATCGTGCACACGAAAATAGTTGGTTATGTTACAACGAAACATTTGAATATAATGAAATGCGTGAAACTTAGAGGGCATGGCCGTAAAACTCGAGGGTTCGATGTTGGATAATCGGTAACTCGGTTAATCAAAGTATAGTAGGATACGGCAAATCGAGAAACAATATGATACATTAGAAAAGTCTGTTGTGAATTTGAATGTATGCAATGCGAGTTAAGTTGACGTTGATACAGATTCAAAGTTGACCCTTGCGCTATCGAAATTGATACGCAAGAAAATGTAAGCACGATGTGAGAATACAAAACAGAGTGGGCCTACGATATTGAGATTTTTATAATTAGCAATACGGGAATATCGAACTGGTTGATCGTAAACTTTGTGATTGATCATGATGAGAATATAAAGTCATCGATGATTATTTGATACGTATAGCATCTCAGATGTCGATCGTGGGTAGATAAACTCGGACCCTAAACGAGTAGATGTTTCGTGAATTTGGAATCATCGACGGTAGTGCATGAATTATTCGGAGGATAGTTGCGCCTCAGTTGCGCAGAGAAATAATTATGTCCAGATTTGGGTAGTCCCATAAAAATTGTCAAAACGTGATTTGGCTCCGAAATAAGATATAACATGGTTCGTAGTAATTGTCTTTCATTAATTATCTACAATTATCGAGCTTAGCTTCGGGGCAACTTACCCTAGAAGACTTGACCGCCAAATCGAAATGAATGTTGTAAACCCATAAGATGATCCATATGATGTCTCATATGGTATTGCATCGAGAACAAATATAATGTGGTGCATGTTTGATGATAAGTAGGCGATCGAATAATTATTTCGGGAATTGATGGAACAACTTCGGCTGAGAAATTTATAGTCGGATTTTAAGAATTGGTTAGATGAACTCTTGAATGATTATGTTGTCGATGATCGAAATAAAAATTTCACAAACAAACTTGGTGATACGGATAGGCGATCTCGAGAATCGTGCTATGCACGAGAGCGAGCGGTAAGAGAAGGACTTTCGAGTTGTGTCGTTGGATTTGGATTCACCTAGCAATTGAGTTTGTGTGAATCGAACTTATATTCAGTGCTGCGAGACGGACAAGTTGAAAATTTGGCAAGGAAATTCCTACTCGATAGGAATCGAACATAAGATGCATCGTAAAAACTTTTGTGTCAAAGCGATTATTGCCTTTGAGCATCGTCGACTCGAATCAAACTTTTCTATTGGATAGATTGTGGCCTTTGTGCAATATCAATTTAAAGTTGGGTCGAGAGAATTTAAACACGGTGTCTAGATAAGTCACCTAGCGGGCGTAGCCCTAAATGTTTATGCAATTGCAAGTTAACAAAGGAAAATCGTATTGAGATGAGTTACAATGTGAGACTTCAGAAATAGTTGGGCAATGACTTTGAACGCAACGCGTTGCAAAAACTTGTTGCGATCAGATGTGCGACAGTTTGACGCAACACAAGGAATTGATGTTCGTTGCTAAGACTACGAAATTAGAAATACAATTTTTTGAATCGCATCATGTGCCGTGACTTTTGTTGGATGATAACATACGCATCAAATATGCATATGCGATAGAATTGCGAGAACGATCGCTAGAGATAAGTCCGATCGAGAGTACAAGATGACAAGTATTCGAGGATTGACAATTTTACCTATTAGCTTTATTCCAATATCCTACCACTGGGCTTGGCTGAAATACATATATTTCTGGGACGTCTTGAATATGTGTACGATCCAAATTAAGTTGTATGCTGAATTCAAATCGAGCTGCAAAAAAGACAATGAAAGTTAAAGAAATCTTGTACGAGTGTTTGAAACGGAACAACGATAGTGAGGCGAGATCGTGAAACGATCTAGAGAAACACTGGGATTGAGTATTGGTTTCAGTTCGATGATGAACCTTGTTTTGAGTGGTATATTATATACCCCGCTCCGTACGGTGCATTATACTGAGTCGTTGACTCGAAGAGTTGTATTGACCCGAAGAAGTATCGATGCAAATCAATACAAGAGTTACGTTGACCCGAGAAATGCATCGAATTGGATCGATGCAAAGCGTTAAGTTTGCCCGAAAGAAAGCATTGAGTCGATTCAAAGATCTATTAAATTGAATCGATGCAAAGCATAAGTCTGATCGAATACATATTGATTTTAGTTGGTTTCGTGTACAGGCTACGCTTTTATACTGAATTATAAGAGGTCGATATTTTGTCCCGTTTGCAATGGAGTCCCAAAAACCAAAGCATCACCTCGCAACAGACTGAGGCAAGGATACGGTAGGCCGAATCAATCGAGTAGTTCAATGGAGTACGAAGTGCTCGAATGGCTAAGTCAGAAGAGTTGGTCATGCAACAAAGTTATAAAAATCGAGCCGCATCGACTTGGCAAAACAACAAGGCATATCGACTAAGATGGAAGGACTTTGACCCTTCTTTCCTACTCCGTCATGTCTAAGTAAAATGTACCATTGTATGCTAAGTTAACCTAACAAGACCACGGACGTGGCTCAATTGATAGAAATCGTAGTACGTATCGAAGACTAGATAGAACAATTGAATTGAAATATACATCAAACGTACGAGTTGCCATAGAACATCGAAATACCCTAAAGGCGAGCGCCTCGGTGCACAAGCCATAAGAATATGGGATAACAGTATCGACGAGTGCATCAGATGCACGAGTCACGGGACATTGAACGATTGGATCAAAACATGCCTCAAGGCACGAGTCATTGAACATCAATCAAATGTGTGCCTCCGTGCATGAGTTAGTATGCTAGAACATCGAAAGACTATATCGGTACGAGTGCCTCAGTACACGAGCTATAGAACATTGAATGCCCTATTGAGGTGTGCCTCAGTGCATGAGTCGGAGGGAAGGAACATAAGTCTAACACATTGAACACTAAGGCGTAGAACATGAAATACTGAATCGAGATGCGCAACAAATGCATGACTCAAAGGATATCGAATAACTATTGAATACGGCATGCTGCCTCGAAATATTTATGGCCTTCGGGGCATTCATTGATGAACATTGAGTTGGGACATTGTGCCAATGGAAATAGAGTTAGATGAATCGAATGTTTAGTTGTATGAATTTGATGCTTGTTGTATGATCAAATGGACTTGAGATATATAGCCCGTGCACGGGTGTTGGCTCTCCCTCGAACATAGTACGTTGGGGCACCAGGATCGTTTGGCCTAGGAGAGATGTGATTGGGAATTGAGATTTGGTATGTTGGTGCACTTCATTAAGACAGTTTGTAACCTGTTATTGATGTGATAAGCCACTTACCAAGTAATTCGGGGTCCTCCAGATAAGGGACTAGCAATCTCAGATGGAGTGATCATCGTCTTACATATGTGTAACATAAGTCCATTTTGGCTTGGAATACCAATGACCTTCATATAGTTAAAAACGGTGGGCTGAAAGTGCATGCACACTGAGATCCTGCACAAAGATCACTTATAACATGACAAGGAAAGATGGTAGGCATATTCACCTTGCGTTGGTGCAAGGGTGAGTGCGTCGATGTTGGACAGAAGTCTCCACAAAACAACACGAGATCGATATTGGTTGCCTGCTTGCTTACATAAATAAATGATAACATGCTTGCCATATAATACATGCTTTACTGCTTTCGAATATGCCATAAAATTGATCCTAAGGCAAATATAGCTAGATCACAAGTTAAGCTGCATGATTCATAAATTACTTAATGTCAGTTTAGTAAAGTGGGTCAATATCAGTACGCGAGAGAATTAGTACTGATCTCCCACCAGATTGCTTACAGGATGCAGGAAATGGATTGCTCGCGGTGGAGCTTCGCTTGAATGTACTGAAGCATGGAATGCTATAGCATTTTGAGGTGTGCGACTACATTGACGCTCAGACTTGCAACCGGATGATGCAGTCGAGATATAGAAGACATAATGTATGGAACGGTAAAATCCTTCATGGGTAAGAGAGAACTTGAGTGTTGTAAACCAATCTGGCATGATTCATTTGGGCTATTGAAAGCCTTTATAATTCCATTACTTATTGAATAAGAAAATTGTTTCATACACTCTGTTTCTTTCGCTACTAAATGTTGAATCGAAGATGGCCATTTTGAGAAGCTGTCATCTTGCGTTGTACAAGTGTAACTCTAGACTCGTACGACATCACGTCCCAACGAGGCCGATCGATTCGGTGAAATCAAGCGAGGACGAACGATTTTTTGAGTCGGGGCATGACAGTTCTAGCAAGGACTTCACTTGGAGGTCATACAGATTGTGAAGGGGCATGTTCATCAGGGTTTTGGTGCATCATTGGCAGTACCAGCTCAACAGCATCAGTTGTGGCATCAACAGCAGCACTAGGGGATGCTAGTCGGTTGTTCCTATTGTGGTAAGAAAGGTCACACTTAAGATGTGTGCATGGCAATGAGGCAGCAACAATTGGGTCATCAGAGGCAGCAACATGGATAGAGGAGGCAGCAACAGAGGAGAATCCGATAAGGTCAGGGCCATGCTTCCACCTTGCCTCTGGGGGAGGCCTCGGCACCAAGGATTGTATCAGCATGTATCGTTTCATTGCTCCATTACCAATAGTAGTTTATTATGATTTTTTGTATCTTATCTTTATCTGTACGATTTGTGACATACATAGGATTGAAGTTCGAGGCATTGCTAGGGAGGTTGAATAGACTCCCTAGTAATTGGCTCATGGGAGTCGGTAGAGTGTGCTTAGCATATCCGATCGTAGTGGACATCATTCGTTACCCGTGAGGTTGATTGAATTTTCTATGGGTAACTTTGACACGTTATCTTGGGCATGGACTGGTTGAGAGATAGTCGTGCGACGATAGATTGCGGCGGAGGAAGAGTATTGTTCAGCATTTTGGGACTTGAGGAAATCATTGGAGAATGCACGCATGGATTTCGAGGAATGGAATGAGTATGGATGTTCAAATAGTTTGGTTGCAATTTGATTTCAGTAAATTCTACGCTTGATCGTTGTGATCACCGTGGTAAGGATTATCCGGAATGGAAAAGTGTGGAGTAGATGTTGATTGAAATTTAATTTTTGCGGATAGTATTGTAGTTTTATTTGTGTATCAGTATAATTACTCTTTATTCATATTATCTTTTGAGACATAAACTAGACTTGTGAGATGTAATTATGGATGGTATATGATATAAATGTGAATTATTCTCAGTTTATTACTGGTTTAGCTTGTTCATACTTTTATCCTAAAACTTTACAGACGACAATCGTGGATACAAATACTTGTGTATTCCTACAGTGTGTAGCCTAGAATGTTACTTACGTACTTGGCTCGTCGTATTTTGGGACGGGGCGTGCCAATACCTCAAACATTTTTCAAACGGTTAAAAGGGAGGTAAAACCGTAAAATAACCTCCAACCATTATTTACAGTGATGGTGGGGCCCAGGGGCGGGAGAGAAATTGGGTTGACCCGAATCTGATCGGGTCATTGTTCGGGCCGGACCGGACCGACCACACTTTTATGGGATAAGTCCGACTCGGACAGGTTGGAGAGCCGGACTAGGCCGATACGAGCCAGGCAATCTGGAATCCGATATGTTGACTGGATCCGGACCGACCCAGTCCGATTTGATTGGACCCGGTCCAGTAACAGATTTTGGACCGCCTGGCTCAAAACACATCTTGACCCCATGCTCCTTAGATATTCCCAACCCAAGGGCTGATTCGCTCCTCTACCTCGTCCTTACGCCGCCCTGGCCAAAAAAAATCAGAAACTTGATTCACTCCCCCTCCTCGTCCTTACGCCGCCCTTGCCAAAAATAAGAAACCCATAAATGTGGGAAAAAATATCTTAAAAAAAAACCCAAAATTAGACTCGCGTACGGTAGAGATGTTATTTACGCTGTCATAAAAAAAGGGGGCAGTAGCAAGTTGCATAAATCATCCAGCCACTCAAGACCCGCCACGTCGGCCACAGTGGGGCTGGGCCAATGGAAAATCGACAACGCGTTGTACAAAACAGCTGTGGTTTCGGGAAACCGCCGATCGCTCCGGATCTAAGACCCACCCCCCCCGGCGCTCTCCTTATATTACCATTTAGAGAAAAGGAGTGAGTTTGGTATTGGTTTTGGTGCTGCTGCTTTTCTATTTTTAGCAAAAAAGAGATGGGGAGAGGGAGAGTGCAGCTGAAGAGGATAGAGAACACCATCAACCGTCAGGTGACCTTCTCGAAGCGGAGGGCCGGGCTGCTCAAGAAGGCCAACGAGATATCCGTCATGTGCGACGCCGATGTCGCGCTCATCATCTTCTCCACCAAAGGGAAGGTCTCCGAGTACTCCACCGACTCCAGGTACATCAATATCTGTAATATTTATTCTCAAGATTGTTCGTCGATTATCCATAATAAATAATAATTTTTTTTTTTTTTTTGGGTTTTGTTCTAGTTAGTTTGATCGCATAAAGAAAATATGTATTCTCGAGTCTAATTCGAATATATTATTAGAGTGCATCGATTTTATGCGTATATAGTTTCTTTCGGTCGATCGATCGACCGATATAGTGTCATGTTGTTTGGATGAGTTGATTGCAACTGTCTAAATATTACTGCAAATTTGTGCTCAGAATATATTGAATCAACAGTACTGAAGTTGTAGGTTTTTATGATATATGTGAAGAGTTTGTAGACGATCGATGACTCTGATTGAACTGTTATTTTTGGTGTAGAAACTGCTGTTTTAGGGTTACATTTGTTCTTGGGATGTCATTATCAACTGCTGATCTATTGTTGTTGTTGAGTTTCTGGTATTATTGTTCTGGAGGCTGGCAATAGATAGAGTAATGCTACAGTTACAACCAAATGCTTACAACCCTCTTACAACCACTCACCCATTTGCTGACATGTGGGCCATCATCGCAGGCTGCATGCTCTGTATGTATATATAGAAATCATAACAAAAACAGTCGAAGTGATAACAGACATGTTCTTAGTATATCTGGATTTTTGATGAGAAATAGGGCCAGCCCTAGCCACCACGATCTATGTTTCACTTACTATTTAATTTGTCACCATGCAACCAATAGAAGCATAGATAGTAATATGTCAATAGGATAATTTCTAAAACAAATTCGATAAAATCTTCGATCTAAAAAGAGCCAAAACAACAACATAAATTATGCACCTCAAAAAAAAACAAAATTTATTTTATTTAAAAAAGAAAATTAATCTAAAATAAACTAAAAAAAACCAACAAAATGAGGAAAACAAATCTTTAGTACAAATTTAAAATTTTAAAAAAATAAAAATAGAAAACAAAAGTTTAAAAAAGCATAAAAACAAAAAAAGAAATTATTTTAAATAACGAAAAAAATTTAAATGAAAAAAAATTAAAAAAATAAAAAAAGAAAAAAAAAAAAGAAAAAGAAAAAAGAACAAAAAAAGAAAAAAAAAAAAGAAGAAAAAAAAAGAAAGAAAAAAAAACATAAAAAAAAAGTTTGTTCTAAAAGACGTCGTCTAGGCACTAGGCACTAGGCACCGGTGTCCGCCCGATACCTGCTTAGGTGCCCGTTTAGTCCCCCTCCCTCCCTCCCTCCCGACGTCCGACTATGTCTGTTTGTGGATTTTATGAATTTTTTTGCAATTTTTAGTAGATTTTTTTGAATTCTTTTTTTAACCACCTAGATCTAGGCGGGCTAGACGCTAGGCAGAAGGTGCCCGTCCAACTAGCACTTTTTACAACCTTGAAAAACAAAACAAAAAAGATTAAAAAAGAGATTAAGAAAAAGGGTAAAGAGAAAAAGAAAATACCATTAAAGTACATAAAAGCACCCACATAAAATATCCAAAATACAAAATAAAAATGCATACAAATAAATTTTTTTGGTACGTATGCCATAAGTACCTAGGAGTTGCCAAGAACTACTTAGTATCAGGTACATAGTCCTAAGAGGAGCATACGTGTCCATATGAGCTATCGATTATAATCCTAGTCATGATGCTAGATCTAGAGAAAGGTTTTAATGAACTTGAATTGAGGATGTGAAATACATCATATAGCATCTCTTAGAAATGTGTAATTCCCAATTATTGTAATGTTTGGCTAATAAATAGGTGTATTTCTGGTACTATAATCATGTGTGTGTGGGTTAAATAATTAGTTACAACTATTGAAGATCCATAGGTTATAACCATGCATGTGCATGGTTAATGATAATGTGGGTTATATCTTAAAACCTATGTGGAGGGCTATATGTATGTGATGTAAGGATACTTGAATGGTTAGGGTGTGTTTGGTAGGAGGGAAAAGTAGGAGGAAGGAAAATAGAGGAGGAAAAAGTAGGAGTAAAAGATTCATTTTCTCTTGTTTGGTATGGAAGAAAAATAAGAAGGAAGAAAAAGTGGAGGGATTATTTTCCTTCATAACTTAAGAAATCAAATCCCCCCACAAGTGGAGAAAAAGTGGAAGAAAAAGTGGAGGCTTGTATTAATTAACAATTATACCCCCATATGAATGTATTATTTAGAAATTATTTATGAAGTCAAATGGTAAATAAGTATTTTTAGTTGAGGGTAGAATTGGTAAATCCTATATTTTTTACTTTCTTTCCTTCTACTTTTCTTCTTTCATACCAAATAAGAAAAATGCATCTCTTATCTTTTCTATCATTGCTACCAACACAAAGGAAGGAAATGATCTTTCTTTTCCATATGGAAAGAAAATGAATCCTTATCTTTTTTTTCCTTCCACTTTTCCATCCTTCCTACCAAACTCAGCCTTACGGATATTGACATCATGGATTAATAATGTGAAATGATATATGTTAAATGCTAGAAACAAAGAAACACGAGACACTTCTTATGTTCCTATATATCTGGTTATAAGTATATGTGATGTAATTAAGGATAATTTTAGTTCAAGATAATATAGGATAATATAGGTGGGGTAATTTTTTGAGTGTCCCCACGAGTGTTGTGAAGGAGCTGTGTGGCTCTTGAGCCACACATCTCGTGAGCTTTTTTGTCATCAAATTAGTTGATTAGATTTCCATGCACGTACTCCCATCTTTCTTGTTAGGCCACGTGAGAAGTATATTTCATTTGCTAGTGTTCTTGTGAACTACATTTGATAATGCTTGGAAGGAATGACCCTTGCCTAGCGGAAATGATTTATATAACTAACGCTGTTAGTTGGGAAAAATGGTTTGTTATTTTGTACAATTTAGTTGGTCCTATTTTGCCCATTAACCTTTAGTCAGGAATTCTATATTCTCAAAAATTAAATTTCCTAGAAAATTGTATTTTCATGTTGGTGAATATAGATATTTTCAAAGGAAAAATACAAAGGATAAAAATGATTAAAAAACTGAAAAAAAAAAAATTTGAATATGAAAATATTAATAAAAACAAAAAATTCTTAAAAATGGAAAAAAAGAGAAAAACATTATAAAAATGAAAAAAAAAAACAAAACAAAACAACAAAAAAAACAAAAAAATCTTTAAAAAATGAAAGAGAAAAGAAATTTAAGTTAATGAGCTAAAACTTATAACCTAGTTTCTGATAAATCCATACTACCATATAAGGAAAGTTTGTTCAACCGTTAATTTTTTTCCTTCTAAATAGATCGTTATCTAACTTTATTAATTAAAATTGTTCATTAAATTTAATAAAAGCAGATAGGTAATTACGTATAGAATTTTTTTAAGAAAAATATAATTTGTTATTATATTGCCTTTTGATCTTTTCATGTAAAAAATGTTTAATTAAAGGAGATTAAAATAGCATATATGCTATTGCTAATTAAAGCAACTTTGCTGTGATTTACTTATAAAGGCACCCCCACTACTCTATTTGTATGGTTTCTTTTAACATTTAACAAATCTCATTTGTTGATGTCCTTTAAATAGCTTGCATATTCCTCTTCGCTTGACTCCGACTTATGTCAATTAAAATCACAATCCGTTATATCACTGACTTCTCAATCTGTTATTTCTTGTGAGGTTACGTTTCCCACATAATTCCAAGGACATTAGATTAATCAATGGATAGTGATCTTAATTGACATAAGTTCTATTGTACATAAAAAAAAAAAGGAAATTCCAAATCTTTCAAATGGAAATTAAAAAGGCATATTGGGGAAAAAGAGAGAGAAGATTTTGACATTCAAGAAGTCCCATAGCTTAGACCAAGCTCTATGTACATAATACAATAGAACATATGATTTATCTAAATAATATAATAGTCCTATTTATCTTTTCTTTTCCTTTTAATATTATTTCTATTACAAACAAGAGAATCTCTCCATAAGTGAGCATGATGGTTTTCTCAATCTCTGTTCTCTCTAAATTATTTAGGAGAAGCCACCATCATCAATCCATCTCTACATAAATTTCTACACTCACAAATTTAACATTTGATTCATGCTTGCTAAGAATGCACTTCTTAGGAGTTGTGATAGGCAATATGAGTCAAATTATGGCCAAGCTGCTAAAGCTTGGGTAAGACCCAGGAGAAATTTGATCGAGACTGTTAAAGAAGAAAAGTTTTTTTCCTAATACGAGAGAGGAGATGCTCCATAACAAAAGCTGAAGGGAAAATAAACATGTAGCCGATCCCAAGAATTTGAAGGCTTTGTTGTTGTAACATTCAAGTAATATTTGTCCAACACTTGTAGCCCATGTAGAAAGCAGCACGGACGTCAGACGGACAGCACGAACACCAGACGGAGTCGACATGATTCGAATCCTAGCACGGACGCCAGACGGACAGAACGGATACCAGACGGGGTCGACAGGGTTCGAACCCCCAACTCTAAGGACGTGTAGCTGTATGTGGATTGTAATAAAAAAATATTAGTAATATGTCAAAAAACAGTACAGTAGGTTTATAGATTACTACCAATGGCTAAGTGATATGATAAGTGATCAAAAACTAATGTTTGGTGAATCAAAGACAGGCCCGTTCCTAAGAATCAGAGGGGCCTTGGACAAAATTGAAAAGACACTTTTTTTGAACCAAAACAATAACAAGTGTTTGCATGCATAATTAGAGGGTTCAAGAGAAAAAGCATAAATATAAAATTGGAAGTCAGTAGCAAGAGTGTTTGCATGCATAATTATTCAAGTTTAATCATTAAGCATTGCTTGCCTCTTTATATGTTTTCTCAGTTGCTAAAAGAGGAGTCTGTGGTATGTATTATTTCATATGGTTGCTTAATAAAACATTACTGATGCAGATGAATATATAGCTCTTATGATGACTCACTGGCATATATTTTTTTTTTTTTAGATTAATATCATGGCAGTAAAGAGAAGTTCTAATCATGCTTTCCTTTATACAGAATGGAAGGCATCCTTGAACGCTATGAGCGATATTCTTATGCTGAAAAAGCAGTTATGATATCTGACCCTGAACCGCAGGTATGAGCATTCTCACAACGGAAGAGTATTTGTTTCAATCCAGCATATCAAAATATTTTGCAGCTTATGGCTCTCTTTCACAAAGAGCAGAAAGTTAATCTGGTAAAAATATCCTGGATTTCTATTACTTCATATTTCTTTTTACTATGAAGTCCGTTAAGAATGCCCCAATGCAGGAAAGCTGGTATAATAAGTATGGTAGGCTCAAGGCCAAGGTTGAAGCTCTACAGAGTAGCCAGAGGTAATGAAATCTACCAATCACAAAGCATCCCTATGTATTTTGGATCATAGTTTACAGTATTGGCCGATACTGACCCGATACAACCGATACCGAAGTTTGACATGTTCTGGTCCGATACCGACATCGGAGGTCTATTTTATAATCAATCCGACGCACACAAAAAAATAAACGAAAAGACTAACCTGCAATGAAGTAGAAGCATGTAAACGAAGAAAACTTATCTTATCGTAGATAAATCAATCAACAATGGTGTATTATTTACTCAATTTCAAAACTACTATGAAACAACACAGAGAAAAACTTATAATTATGCATAAAAGTCATTTAAAAATTTCTCTAAATTCATTAATAATATTTGTTTTCCGATACCAAAATCATTGAAACCGTAGATACTGTCGATCCCAATACTCATAGGAAGGGACTGATACCGATTCTGATAGTACGAACCTTGGTTTGGATATGATGAGCTAATAGACATACTATTTTTCAGGCATCTCATGGGAGAACAACTTGACATGTTAAGTCTGAAAGAACTGCAACAACTGGAACAGCAGCTTGAACATGCTTTGAAGAATACAAGATCAAGGAAGGTAAAGCTAGGCTCTTTCAACCCAGTTGCAATTCTACATTTATTCCCAGGAACAATATATTTATGTCATAAATGTTTCACAGTAGTACTTATTTTTTGAGACTCATACAGTACCTTCATGTTTATGCAGAACCAACTGTTGCTTGATTCTATATCTGACCTTGAGAGAAAGGCAAGTCTCATAATCTTATCTCAGATGCATTTTTTTAGTATATATATACTTTTTTTGGAATAAGGGTGAATTTATTCCTCGCATATAGCGAAAAAAGTATTAAAGTACAACATCACAACTCTCCGTGCCCCAAATAATAATATTATGGGGCCATTACAGATACATCGAATTCTATATTATGTAGAATTCCAATAGGGGGGTAGTCAAGCCCTGAAAGATACGTCTGTTCCGCTCCTTCCAGATGTGCCAAACAGACGCAGCAAGACGAACTCTGATTCTTCTAGCCCACCCCGGATCCCGGCCTCTGTGATCTCGGATCCAGCTGAGAATGCTCCAGGATGTCTCGATCCACCCCAACTCCTCCTCTCAGCTGTGCACACTGCTCAGTCCAAATGTGCCAGGTCACCGGGCAAACAAAGAAGAGATGCCGTATAGATTCATCTTCCTCATTACATAGCACACATTTGGCATCCGGGATCTGTATCCCAAACCGGAGGAGTCTGTCTCTCGTCATCAGTCTACCCCGGAGAAGACGATATGCACAAAGTTGCATTTTCCGTGCAACGTCCCTTGCCCCAAATGAAGTCCACCTCCTCATCCCGGTCATGGTGGGTCCGAACCAAGTCGTAGCAGCTACGAAAACAAATAGACCTGACCCGCCCCCCAAACCTGGGCCAGCCCAGCTCCATGAATCCTCCGCCTGGCTAGCGTCAATAGTAACAAGGTGGATCTCTACTGCAAGCTGAGCAGTATATTGGTATCCTTCTGGCCTCCAAACTCCATCTCTGACGATCCGACTACATGTGAGCCCCCTTCCCGCTTCTCTGTCCAGCTGCCCTCCCAATATCTCGAGTAGGATCTGGAACCCAACCAAGGGTCAAGCCAAAGATCGGTAGTCGTCCCATCCTTCATGTGCCTGCAGATAGCGGTCTGGAGCACCGGTCTATATCTCAGGATGGCCTTAAACGTGACCGAGAAATTGTTGTCTATCCTGCAGGCCCAGAAGTTGGTCCTCCGTAAGTATCTGCTTGCCATCCAATCCGCCCAGAGCGACCCTCCCTTGATGAATCTCCAGGCCATCTTCACACAAGCTGCCTTCCTAACCGCATGGAGAGGCCTCAACCCAACTCCTCCTTCCTCCCGAGGCCGACATAACTGGTCCCAGGATATCGCATGTATCCCTCCCCTCCAGATGAAGTTGGCACAAATGGCCTCCACTTTTCCGAATAGTAGCTATGGGGATCTGGATAGACTGGAGCCAGAACATCGTGATGCCTGCAATAACCGAACGCACCAACTCAATCCGTCCGCCAAATGATAGCCCCGCCGCTTGCCAGCCTTCCACTCTCCTCTGAGCAAAGTCCACCAAGTTGTGACAATCCTGCTCTCGGGCATAGTTGACCGTCAGCGAGACCCCCAGGTATTTCACTGGTAGCTCGCCTCTGTCCACTCCTAAAGCGAAGGCTCTCTCCTCCTGAAGTGTACACCGGGAGCTGAAGTAGACTCTGCTCTTCTCCCGGTTAAGCTGGAGCCCAGAAAGCCGTCCGAACTCCTCCATAATGTCAGAGAGCGCTCTCATTCCCCGCATGGAAGGCTGGAGTAGCACCAATAAGTCGTCAGCATAAATCAAATGGGAAACAACTGGACTCACCAACCGGAAAAGGGGAACGATCCTCTTGCTATGCACTGCCGTATCCATCATACAAGTAAGTACTCCATCACCAAGGTAAAGAGATACGGGAAGAGGGGGTCTCCCTGCCTCAACCCCCTGTTGCTACTGAAGTAGCCATGCGGCGTGCCCTGGATGAGGACTGAAAAAGTTGGGGAGCAAATGCACTCCCTCACCCTCGCAACCCATCTCTCGTCGAACCCCATGGCAAGCATCAAATGACACAAGAAGTCCCGGTTGACCGTATCATACGCTTTCCGGAGGTCAAGTTTCACACAAGCCTTCATCCCCTCAGGTTTGCTGAACTCCCTCACCATCTCGTGAGCTAGAAGGCTGTGCTCCGCTATCGACCGGCCATTGATGAACGCTGCCTGATTCTGGGACACCAATCCCTGCATAATTCTCTCCATACGCCTGCACATAAGATGAGTGATAATCTTGTAAAAAAAATTACAGCAAGCAATGGGCCGAAAATCTGCAAGTGAGGTCGCTCCCTCCTTCTTAGGCACCAACGTCAAAAATGTGTGGTTCATCTCCTTCAGAAGCCTGTCCCTCTACAAAGAACTCCTGAACCGCCGCCAGGATATGGGTCTTAAGCACACCCCAGTGTCGCTTAAAGAACCCAGAGGAGAAACCATCAGGCCCGGGGGCTTTGTTGGGATTGGCCTTCATCACAATGTCTTCCACCTCCTCCATTCTCAAAGGTGCCAGAAGCAGACTGTTCCCATGGCGGGACACCAGTCTCTTCGTGACAAGGGCTGGGAACGTGCTAGAGTAGTCCGTCTGCTGATATAGGTCAGTGTAAAATCTGACGGCCTCCTCCTGAATCTCCATCGGGTCCCCTACAAGCCGTCCCTCCGCGGTCAGAAGTCTGGGGATGCTGTTCCGGTGCTGTCGGGTGCGGATCACATCGTAGAAGAATTTGGTGCAGCGGTCGCCATCTTTGAGCCAGGTGCATTTAGCCCTCTGTGCCGTACTGATCTCCTCCTGAAGTCTCATGATGCTGACCTCCTCAATCAGGGTCTTCTCCCTAGCTGCCAGCTCCCCGTTCAGAATGTCAGCTTGCAGGGCCACTTGAGTGTCCCGAAGCTCAGCTTTCTTTTCCGCCAGGGAGGTCCGCGGTCTCGTCTTCACCCACCCCCTGATAGCCCGCTTGAGCTGCTTGAGTTTGTGAACCATGCGGAACTGAGCCGTGCCTTTCCGGAAGTGCTGCATCTCTCCCGTAACCACCACCTCATATCCGGCCGACAGATACCAGCTGTTGTTGTACCGAAACGGCCTCGCCCGCAGTAATGGGTCTCTCAATGAGGCCAACCCGTATAGGAGAATGGTCACTAGTACCCGCCGCCAACCCTTCCGCCACCGAGTTCGGAAAGCACCTGAACCACTCACTATTGCCCAAGGCCCGATCCAACTGACAAGCAATACGATTATGAGTAGCCTTGTTGTGCCAGGTCCAAATATGTCCAGCTCGCTCCAGCCCCCGCATGCCTGACCTAAGCAGACACCTCTGGAAGTCGTATAAAATATAGTCCGGAACAGGACGGCCTCCCACCTTTTCCTGACGAAGCAACATAGCATTGAAGTCCCCCAAGATGAGCAGAGGAAGATGCATGTTGTCCGCCATATGACCCAGAAGCACAATATCTTCCCATAAAGCCCCCCGGAGTCTCCGGTCATTGTGCCCATATACCGCACCCAAGATAAATCGGAACCCACCTTTGTTCCTGATTTATGAATCTGCACCCCCGCCTAGCTACCTGTATTCCACCTAATCCAGATCCTTGCCATACCGCAAAGATCTAAGTTGTGAATGTGATCCCGGGCTGCCGGAGTCCGACACGAGAGCATAGCGGCCCCTCGAATCTTCGTCTCCAGCAAAATAGCAATGTCACAAGACTCTCTCCTCAGAACCTCTCTAATCTCCCTCCATCGTCCAATGGAACACCCCCCCTAATGTTCCATGCTAGGACCGACATCTAAATAAAAGATGAGGGGTCCCCCTTTAACTCATCTGGATCGACACTCGAGGGAAGTGTCTCATCCGCCTGATCTAAGACTGCATCTACCAAGGAGAAAGGGGCAAGATGTGCCTGAATCCTGCTGAGAGTAAGTGCCCAGTCAGGATTGGCTTCGGTCTGGTCATCCATATCCCTCGCCTGGAGAATATCCTCCATAGTGGCCGGAGCGTGCCTCTTCCTGCTGCTGTATACCATAAGTGCCGGGGAAGCCGCCACCACCATCTGACCACTATCAGCCGCACTCATACCTCTGGTCACCATAGTCCTCCGTGGCCTGAACAGAACCAGCGCCCCCTGCATGCTCTCCTGTCTCTGCGGCGATCCTGTTTCCAGCCTCCTATCAACCTCCATAACTGTGTCTTCCTCCATCTGTCTGTCTGGCGCCGTCTCCCCAGGCAAGTGACTGGGAGTCGTCTCCTTCTCTGGTGCCTCCGTCTGAACCAGCTCCATCCGAGGTGCCTCCGTCTGGGCCGCCTGTGGCCTGGCGGCCTCTTTTCCCTTGTATTTGCATACACTGGTAATGTGCCCAAAGTACTCGCAATAAGAACACATGGGTAGGACCCAATCATACTCCACCGACTGCGTCAGAACCTCTCCAGACGGAACCTGATACTCAAGCATCCTCGGAAGCTCCGAGCCTGCCTTGATCTCCACGAAGACCCTGGCGTACATTAGTCTTGTACGAAAAGCAGTGGCCTCATCTGCTTTGATCGGCTTCCCCACGAGGCTGGCGAGTCTCATGAGGAGAGGGATGCTCCAATACTTAACTGGGAACTCTGGGAATCGAATCCAGACGGGGATGGCATTCAACACTTCCTTCCCACACCTCAGCTCCGGTGTCCATTCCTTCAATATAATGAGTCTCCCATCAAACGACCATGGCCCTCCCTGCAAAATTCTGGTCACATCCTCAGCCAACCCAAACTTGACATAATAAAATCCATTCTCCCGAGAGAAGAATTCCATGCTGCCTTTGGGCCTCCAGACTCTCTCCGCATAACCCCGATTTGGCCATAGAACGGCTTGTTCCCTAACACATATAGCACCAAGGTGTTCTTCTAGAAATCAGAAACCTCCGCTATTTCCTCGACGGGGAAGTAAGCCCTAGTCCTCCTCCAACCGCCATCGGGGTAACATATTCCATAGATAGTGGGCTTTTCGACTCCACTAGAGTGCACACCTCCTTCCATGACCGAGGCCTCTGCTCCTCAGAGGGGGTCCTGGTTGGAGGTTTCGCAGCTACCGGGCCTTGTCTACCAGTATCGGTGACAATACCCTTTCCTCTTCTCAGCCGCCGTCGCCTTAGGTCGCCACCCAGGCACAGTGCGGACCGTATTACCCCCTCGACGATGTGGATCGACTGTGCCTCTTGGCAGTCGGCTCCCAGAATTCCCTTGGTTCTGAACCCCTCGTCGCCCTCCGGCCCGTCGTCTCACCACCGTCTGCCAGCCTGCCTCTCCAGTCCCGTCCGCCACCGGCGTAGATCCCGATCCGAATTCAAACACCGGTGTCGTATCCCCACCCGTTCCTGAACCTCCAACCGTGGGGGTCCCGATGAGTCCAGCCGACCCCTTCCCGTCATGGTGCTTCCCGCCGCCGCCCGCGCCTGACCCCCTCCGCCTGGGGGGGTCACCGTACTTCCGCCGCCTCCTGGGGGGTCCGACCCCCCTGTCCTTGTCGCCCGACCCCCCCCCCCCCCCACCGCCTGGGGGGGACGCCATGCTGCCGCCTCCGCCTGGGGGGTTCGACCCCCCTCTGCCCTTGTCGCCCCGACCCCCCCCTCCGCCTGGGGGGGTCGCCGTGCCTCCGCCGCCCGGCCAGGAGGGCCGCCGCCACCCCCCCCCCCCCCCCCCCCGTGTTCCCACCTTTCCTCCGGTACCCTCCCTCGAGAGGGTCCGGGGGGCAGGAAGGCATCGCCAGGGAAACCCTAGGAATATCGCCTGGAGCGCTCGCCATCCGATTTTCCCCTGCAAGGAGCAAATTTTTTTTTTAGTATATATATATATATATATATATATATATATATATATATATATATAATTTCAACTTGATACACTCGACTATTCCAGTTTTTTAACCTGATACACTAAACATTGATATGCATCAACTTGATACCTTAAAAAAGTACAAAATTACTTTTGTCCATCCCCCCACCCCCTCCTCTCCTGGCTGCCCCCACCCCGCCAACTGCAAACACCCCCCTCCAGGCCCAGCTGCACTCCCCTCCCACCCCTCCCTCTCGACCGGCTGCACTGTCCTCCCCCTGCCGGCTGCACCCCCTTCCTTTCTGTCCGAGCCGTAGCTGCCACCGCCGCCGCTACTGCTGCTTCTATACGCGGAGAGGGGGTGGGGAAGGGGGCGAAGGGGGTGCAGCCAGCGAAGGAGTGGGGGCCTCCAGGAGGAGGGGTTGGGAAGGGAGAGGTAGTTTTGTCTTTTTTATTTTTGGGTATCAAGTTGAAAATATTCAATAGTTTATAGTATCAAGTTGTCGAGTAAAAAAATTTGGGGTATCAAGTTGAAATATATATATATATATATATATATATATATATATATATATATTGTAGAGAATAATGGTTCTATATTTTATTGATTGGCTACTCCACTACTTATAGGGAGTCTAGCTCCTCTTCATATTACATTTTCCAATGTGGGACTAAATCCCTTATTAGTTCTCAACACTCTCCCTCAAGATGGGCGATAGATATTAATCATTCCCATCTTGTTACATAGCTTAGACAGACTTAATGAACTAAGACCCTTAGTCAGACAGTCTGCCAATTGTTCTTCTGAGCGAACATGATCAATCTTCAGTATCCCTTGTTCCAGCTTCTCTTTGATGAAGAATCGATCGATCTCGATGTGCTTCGTTCTGTCGTGCTGCACTGGATTGTTAGCTATATTTATTGCAGCTTGACTATCGCTCAGAAGACGTAACGGTGCTCCCTTGTCCAGCTTCAACTCTGTCAGCAACGCTTTTACCCTACAGCAATTCCGACACTCCTAAAGCCATTGCTCTGTATTCTACTTCAGCTGTAGACCGTGCTACCACAGACTGTTTCTTGCTTCTCCATGAGACCAAGTTTCCTCCTACAAAGACACAATATCCCGTGGTAGACCTTCTATCGTCTATGCAGCTTGCCCAGTCTGCATCGCAGTATCCCTCAACTTCTATACATCCTATTCTTCTTGAACCATAGCCCTTTCCCTGGCGTCCCTTTCAGATATCTCAAGATCTGAAACACTGCATCCATATGACCCGTTCTTGGATCATGCATGTAGCGACTTACTACACTCACCGCAAATGAGATATCAGGGCGAGTGTGCCCCATATAAATCAATCTTCCTACAAGTCGTTGATATCTTTCACGATCAACTGGTTCTCCTGTTTCTGCTCCCAACTTGCACTTCTGGTCAATTGGGGTGACTGCTGCTTTGCATTCCAGCATCCATGTCTCCTTCAGCAGATCTAGTATGTATTTTCTCTGTGAGAGAACAATTCCTTATTCGCCTTCACACACCTCGATACCTAGAAAGTACCTCATCGCTCCTAGATCCTTCACTTCAAACTCCTTCGCGAGTTTTGACTTCAGCTTAGCGATCTCGGCTTCATCATTACCTGTGATTACTATATCATCCACGTATACAGCAAGTATAGTGATGTGGCCTCTTGCATGCTGAAGAAAGATAGTATGATCTGCATTTGCTTGATAGTATCCCATGCCTGTAACAGCCTTTCTGAATCTGTCAAACCAGGCTCGAGGAGATTGTTTGAGCCCTTATAGCGACTTCTTTAGTTTGCACACTTTTCCATGCGACGTCCCTCCGTCAGATTCTGTAACATAACACCCTGGCGGGAGTTCCATGTACACTTCTTGTAGGTCCCCATGGAGAAAGGTATTCTTCACATCTAATTGGTATAGCTTCCACCCATAGTTTGCTGCAATGGAGACCAGAGTTCTTACAGTGCTCATTTTCGCTACTAGAGCAAACGTCTCATCATAGTCAATGCCATATGATTGTGTGTATCCCTTTGCAACCAACCTCGCCTTGTATCGTTCCACCTTTCCTTCTGACGTCTCCTTTACTGTGTACACCCATTTGCATCCCACAGTTTTCTTCCCCTTTGGGTAATGTAACCAGCTCCCACATCTTATTTTTTTCCAGTGCCCCAAGTTATTCCATCATTGCAGCTTTCCACATTGGATCTTTCTTTGCTTTCTGCCAACTTTTGGACAACGAAGTAGAGTCTAATGATGCAATGAAGGCTCGATAATTCGAAAAAATGTTAGAATAAGACAGATAGTTGGCAATATCATGTTCATAATCATCAAAACGACTAGGAGCCTTACTCGCATTGATGTGAGAAGATCTCCTTAAGGGAGCAATAGGTGGTGGAGAGATCATACCATCAGAGTCAGAGAGATCCGCATCAGAATCAGATTGATTCTGTGCGGGGGCAACATCTTCAAGAGTTGGAGCAGGAGTAGACGAAGGACTTGGTACAGTAGGCACAGGACACGGTACAGGCACAGTACTGGACTTCTGTTATCTCCTTCTGTAGACTTGGAGCTCCTTTTCCATTGTCTGCTGCTCCCCATGTTCCTTTTACATTGTCTGCTGCTCCCCATGTTTAACATATGTATCTTCTTCACCTTCTGTATCGGAGTCACTAGCTTTCTTTCCCCTTTCGTCCAGTTTTCTACGACCGGGCATGGGACCGATCCGACTACCACAGATGGGCTTAATTTTCTCCCCCTCACATCTAACACCCTCTATGTTAGGTGTGTCATCAAACGCCGAACCGTCATCCGAACCATAATATGGTTCCAGTTATCTGAATGTAACGTCCATGCTTACAAACATCTTCCGCTCAACTGGGCTCCAACATGCGTATTCCCTTCTGAGTTGCCGTGTACCCGACAAAGACACATTTAACATCTCTAGGATCCAGTTTGCCAACTCCTGACCTATTATCTTGGACAAAACATACACACCCAAAAATTTTCGGTAGAACAGTGTACGTGGTGGCACCAGTAAGCATCTCCAGCGGTGTCTTCCAATCCAATACCTGAGATGGTATTCTGTTGATGAGATAAGATGCCGTTAACACCGCCTGCCCCCATAAGTGTTTCAGAACATTCATAGCCAGCATCATCGTCCGTGCGACCTTCAGCAGGTGTCTGTTCTTCCGTTCGGCCACACCATTTTGTGTCCGGTGTATAGGCACAGGAAGTTTGGTGTAGTATACCATGAGTATACTCCGTCCGATTGTCAGACCGTAAGCACTTAATTTTAGTGCCATATTGAGTTTCTACCCGACGATGCAAGTCTCGAAACACCTCAAAGACGTCACTTTTATTCTTCATAAGGTACACTCATGTCACGCGAGTATAACAATCAATAAAAGTGACGAACCATCGAAAACCGTTAATACCGGTTGTAGGACAAGGGCCCCATACGTCTGAATGTATCATATCAAAAGCAGCCGAACTTCTACTACCTGAACTCACATACGTGCTTCTGGTATGTTTACCCAACTCACAAGCATGACAAAATAACTTCTCTGTATTAGCCCTTTGATATAAGGACGGATACATTCGACTAATAATTTTAAAAGAAGAATGACCGACACGCTGGTGGTGGAGTAGCAATTCATCTTCTACACTGCGCCGTAAATTTTTCGGTGGTGTGTCTACTACCAGAGATGCCAAAGCTGTGTCCAGTCCAGTCCTGTCCAAGTACCACAACCCCTTATGCCATGTGCCAGTCCCTAGTCGTCGTCCTGTCCCCTTCTCCTGAAAAGTCACCGTAGGAATGTCAAAGGAAACAGTACAGTTAAGATCAAGGATAATGGCACTAATAGAAAGAAGATTGACAGGAAAAGACGGAGCATGTAAGACATTGGTGAGAGTGAGAGAAGGGGTGCATGCGACAGTGCCTTTACCCATGACAGGGCTGGAGTTACCATCAGCAGTCTGAATGCTCTCCGGCGTCGGGAGGTGAGTATAGTCCTGGAACTAACCGCGGGATCCCGTGACATGGCGAGATGTCCCAGAGTCCATAATCCAACCTGGTTGGTGGACAGCTGCTGCAAGAGCACGCGCAGGTATACCTGTGCCGGTTTGGACAAAGCAAGTGATGTGGTCCCCCGAGGTAGATGACGCCCCAGTACTGCCGTCCGAACCCAGCTTCGTGCCGCGTAACTTCGCGAGGAACTCCTTCTTAAGAGGGGTTAACTCAGCCAGGTGATTGTCGCCCCCTTCCTCCGCCAGATTAGCTGTGTCCTCCAAAATAATTTTTCCTTCTACCAGCATAACCGCCTCTACCACCACGACGTCCTCCGCGGCCCCAGTCCACGATCACTCGACTGACTGTGCAGGGGTTTTGGACAAAATCTGATGTAATGTCCTGAGTCACCACAGTTGTGGCAAACACCGGCCACAGAGGGAGGCTAATTGAAGGCGGCAAGGGCAGACTTGTCGACAGTGGCTTGCTCCCCCTGGAAAGAGCCCTTGTTGGGCATCAACTTCAAGCGAGCCTCTTCTTGTGCCATGACAGCTATGACTTCTTCTAAGGTGGGAAGCATGGGCTGTGCCAGGAGTACATTCCTTCTGTTCTCAAACACAGGATTAAGACCCTTCAAGAACTTCATCATCCGTTGACGCGAAATATAATCCAAGAACTTTTGGAAATGTTTCGCAAATGCGGGTTCGACTTGGGCATCTTCCATCCCAAGAGGATCATAGTGATCCAGATCAGACCAGAACTTCTTCAACAGTGCTGCATACTCAAAGATGGTGCGGTCGTCCTGGGCCACCCTATCAAGTTCATCCTGCAGTTGGAAGACCCGCATAGGATTGCCCGAGCCTGAGTACATATCCTTCAAAGTCCGCCATATATCAGCAGCAGCCTCCATCGCCTCTACATTGCCCGACACCTGGTCGGTCAAGGAGGCTGTCAACCAGCCAGCCACAACATTGTTAACAATTTCCCAAACAGCAAACTCCTTTGAGGAGGGATCATCTGGCGCCTTGGTTTGGCCATTGACATAGCCAACCAAGCCACGTCCCTTCAGCGTCCGCATGGCCTGCCGTGACCATTTCAAGTAATTAGACGTGCCTTCCAACTTCGTCTCCAGCTTGTCCAGCTTTTCCCATTTTGTAGGGTGACGGATCCACATCAGTATGGATCACACGTGGGGTCGCCTCGGTTAATCTTTTGATAAAATATCATCAACCAAGGCCTTCATCTCATCTGCTGTCAGTTTACCACTGATCGAATCCATGGCGTCTTCAACGGTGATTCGTCGCCGTCGTCTTCGTCGGCTTCGTCGTCGTTGTCGTCTTCGTCGGCTTTATCGTTGTCGTCGTCTTCGTCGGCTTCGTCGTCGTCGTCGGTATGTAAAGTCTTCAACAGAGACCGTACGAATGCGCGGTTAACATGGCCAACACCGGCTCGCGCATGGAAAACCTAATTTGCAGATCGAGAACGGAAAACAAATAAAGCATTTGTAATTCCGGAGGACGTAATCTAGGAACAGAAGGTGCAAATAAAACATTTGACATCCATCCGTCGTCGAATAACTGCCCACATAATCTCTCTCGCAAAGTAGGATTTTTTTATTTTTTTATGGGAAAAAAGGGGAGGTTACAGCAGCGGGTGGGTCGGAAGAGGGGGGGCGGGGGGGGGGGGGCAGCAGCAGGCATGGGGAGGGGGTCGGCAGGGGGTGGGGATCGGCAGGGGGGGTCGGCATGGGGCGGCAGGGGGTGGGGGGGCGTCGGGCGGGGCGGGGGGGGGGGGGGTCGGCAGGGGGTGGGGGTCGGCAGGGGGTTGGGGGGGGGGGGCGTCGCGGGGGGTGGTCGGCAGGGGGGGGGTCGGCAAGAGGGGGGTTAGGGTTAGGGTTAGGGTCGGCAAGAGGGGGGGGTCGGCAAGGGGGGATTGAGAAAAAAAAATATTTTTTTTGTGGTTATGGCTCTGATAGCATGTAGAGAATAATGGTTCTATATTTTATTGATTGGCTACTCCACTACTTATAGGGAGTCTAGCTCCTCTTCATATTACATTTTCCAATGTGGGACTAAATCCCTTATTAGTTCTCAACATATATATATATATATATATATATATATATATATAATTATGTTAACTATTCTTATGTTTTACACTTATTACACTAACCACCCATATTTTGAAACTAATTAGACGGACCACCCCTATGTTTTATATTTCCCATAGAGAATATAACACTAACCATCCTTATTTCAAAAATAAAACATAAAACAGCGGGGTAGTTCATGTAATTATTTTCAAAATAGAGGTAGTTCCAATAATAACCATGAAACATAGGGACGGTTAGTGTGTGTGTGTGTATATATATATACTATAGAACACTATTGATATCATATCCTTCTGTCCTTATAACGTATCTACTATATATATTATGGGGATGTCCTACCAATGTTTAGAACTAATTACGAAGAAACAAGATATGCTTTCATATGCTGTTGGTGAATTCATGCCCTTATGTTGAAAGAAAGGGACACCTCTGTGATGTGACACTGTTTGATTACAAGTACTAAAGGAAATAAAATCTATCATTTGAGTGTTCCTGAACATGGAGGATTCTTGGTCAATGGTTACAATCTGCAACTTGAGGGCAGTAACCTTATATATTGCAGTACTTCAATATGAATAGGGTATAATCTATTCATGACCAAAGATTTATGTAAATCATTGTTCATTTAGAGTGTAACCGAGTTACTTGGAGGAGTTGGAAGCAGATTGTATATGCCGGCTTGAGTACGTGGCCTTAGTTCATGGTGTTGCAAAAGAAATTTCTCTTAGCATCCTACTGCAAATTGATCTTCCTATTTGTATTTTCCAGGACAACTAGCAACCAACTCAACTTGATTAAAATGTTGGAAACATTTACACAAATACACCAGATAACTATTAATTGTAGGAAACTAACAACAACAAAAGAATCACGAGAAAATCAATTGCCTTCATAGTCAACTTTGCAGCAGATTCATTTCACAGTTTAGGGTTAGAGTAATTTGCAGACCATGTATATCTTAACCCTATCTTTTTTACTTGGAGTTGAGCAGTAAGTAGACATAATGAGATTCAGTTTTTGATAGTTATTGGAGTACAGTTTCTGGCAGCCTACACATCAGCCCTACTTCTTTTGTAACTCGGTCCATGAGTGTATATATATACACATATATATATATATATATATATATATATATATATATTGCAGATGACCTCTAGCCTAGTGGTTAAGAGAGATGCATGCGGCCCGAGTGGTCAGGAGTTCGAATCCCAGTGGGAGCGATTACAGAAACAATTTACCTAGTTCCAAATATATATATATATATATATATATATATATATATATAATTTTCTACGACTTTTCTGAATTTATTTAGTAATTTTTAGGCTTTAAAAACCTTTAAAATCATTAAAAACTCAATTATGTTATTAAATGAAAACAATTTTGAAAAAAAGAGGCTAATAGGTGATGGCTGGACCTGACCTACACCCGATGACTCGTGGACGCAGGCCCAGTTTGTTTTGTAGCATGTGTTTTCTCATGCACATCCTATTTTTATTGTGTTGGTTGATCAAATGATCTTCATAAAAGGAAATATGTGAATCAATGATTATATTATCATTTCTCCAACACAAGTCAAACATATTATGAATTATTGTCATTTTAATATAAAATATTTTGTTTCAAGGAGCTGATGTTGATATTGTTAAGAAAAGTATATTAATGTCATACCTATGTTACTTGGACTCGGGTACGGATGTCAGGTATGGGTACATATCCAAGACAAGAGTCGGATCCTTCAAACTCATAATTTTGATACGGGTACGGGGATATGACTAAGATTTCATAAAAAGACAACATATAATTATATATTACTAGTAAACTTTACTGAACTAGTTAAATAAGTCTCTAAAGGACTGTCCATTCAGCTCCCCTACTATTTTACTACCAGTCTACCATATTAAAATAAACTATTTACATCACTACCACATTAAAATAAACTATCTACTTCACTATCAGCCTCCCCATTGTCACCATGAAGCATCTGATTGTCAACATAGAAGACCAGATATGGATTCCATACCCATACCCATACCCATACCCATACCCATACCCATGTACTATCAGGTCGACACGGATACTTCTCCGAGTGGAGAGTCCGAGTAACATAGCTCATACCACCTCTAGTTGTTTATTTCTTTATATTTCTTTAATCTCACATTGGCTAGAGTAACTAGCCTCCGATCTTGATCTTGCTATATATTATTGGCCAACATTTATTCCAAAATGTAGTCTCAATCATGGTATTAGAATTATCTCAAACTTCTATTAAAATAAAACATCATTGTCCCCCCTCCTCCCTCACCCCATCTAAATAAAATCTCACCCCATCTAAATAAAATCTCACACCACCAAAACCCTAACCTTCATGTGCAATTACCAATCCTAAACTTTCATCATTTTCCCCTCCTATATCTAAGAAATCCTAGGCCTATCTCTCACCACTCTTGTTCTTCTTGTTTCCTTCCTCACACATCTCTACCTAAACATTTCCTCCTCAACATAAGACAACCAACCTCTTCATCTTCCTCCTCTCCCTATTTCTCCAAAACCCAAAACATCAATATTATTTTATTCTCTTCCCCCATTGTTCTCTTCACCTCCTTCTCCATGATCTATGACCCATACTTTGTTCATCTTCACTAAATGATCACTCTGATTTTGCTACATCTCCCCTATAACAAGCACAACCCATAACCTTTGTGATCACCTATGACTTTTTCAACTACTCCAGATTCATCTATGCCCTCAAATAAGTCTTGAATTAGAATACGCCAAAGCTCAAGTCTCATATCTACTTGAGCTTTGACAATGCCAAGGATTTCAACTCCTACCACGTCAACTTCATATCTTCTCATTAAATTTGCCAATCCTAATTGCTCCTCTGATAAATCACGTCCCGACCAAAATACAACTCCAATATCCAAATCACGAGCCATCTATCTACCTTCTCGACGATGTGCTATAGAACAGGCTCACCGTCAACGTCTTCACCTACACCTCCAGCCTCCGTTGGCGATGGCAATCTCCAATCTCATTGACTCATCAATTTTTTTCCTTGGACCCACTGAAAGTGTTTGACCTCTATGCTAGCCGAAATCGAACCTACTCTCACCTCTAACTCTCTAGCACAACAATTGATCGATCAATCTCGACCTCTGACAATTCCAGTTGTCACCCCTTCTTTTTTCATGTGCCTTCCCTAGTCTCAAGCAACAATAGCTTTTTTCATCATGCTCATGGGCATCTGCTATTGTTGGAGTCTCGATTTCAACCATCGGAATTACTATTTCTGCAATTCGTAACTTTCTAGGGTTTCAAATAATTTGGTATTTCCACTAATAATTTAGTTGGAATCCTTGTCATCTACTAGTGCCAACCTTCCATATTGAACAACTCTAGTTGTTGGTCCTCTTCTTGCTGTCTCCAGAACACCTATAGCATGTAGGCACACTTTTCATGGCATTTAAGCCCACACCTCCCACGACATTTATCTACATATAGTAAATATGTTAGACAATTCATACCCAATATTCAGGCTCACAATGTCAATATGCTATCACAAGAGAACAATATTTTTCTTCGAACTCTCATTGGCCGACTCATTGTGGGTTTGAATGTGGTGCTAAAAGAATTGTCTAGTGCATTACAATGTTAGAGTTATTTTGTCCTTTATGCTTCTTTTAGTCCCACATTGGGTAGTCTCTTATGTTATTCTTCCTCTCTACATAGCAAAGTTCGCAATATCAGCCAATACCGATACCGATACCAAAACTACGGAAACTTGCTCAAAATTACCGAAATCCTTGGAAACTACACTAAGACTGCAAATTAAAACCACATAAATCCTCCGAAACTACTCCAAGATTGCAAGTTAAGAAGGGTTTGATATAGATTCCGATACCTATAATGCAAAGTATGCTATATAATTAGCCTTGGCCAATAAAAAGAATCTCAACATTATTCCATTATATGATCTCTAAAAGATTTTCCTTCACATCTTACGCATGGATCAACTGAAGGGTGACATTTTATTGGGACAATGTTTGAAGGGAGTGTAAAAAGAAACATTTATACTTTGTCTACAGTGTAAAATGACAGATTTACGGGGTTTCAATCAAAGCTGCAGAATAACCACCTCTTAGATCAGTTGAAGCTGGCCTCTCCAAATTGAAAAATAAAATAAAAATCTGTAGATATTGAAGCTCCCGAGAAAGAATTTCATGTCCATTTAACACCACGGGGATTGCTTGTTTTTAACTAAGCAGGCTTCCAGTTCTGTTGGTCCCAAAAATACAGAAGTTATTTTTTTTCTCACTACTCTACTCTTCTCATCATCCAGCATTCTAAAATCCTAGAATCTAAACCTATTATCACTAATTTCAACAGATTGCGAAGTTTCTAGCAATTTTATCGATGCTCATCTTTAGGGAAACCTTGCCGCAAGTGCCTTTAGAGGTTTTATCATTTCTGTGGAGTTTCTTTACAATCCCATGTTGTTGAGAATGAGTTGCTAGCTATTAGATGCAGTGTTGTGCATCTTGAAAAACCTTAACATGAAAGCAGATAATTATGGGGAATTTGCTTCTCATGTACGTCATCTGACCCTTACAAATGCATACAGGAAGGGGCTCTGCTAGAGCAAAATAGGGAACTGGAGAAGAAGGTAAGCTTTGGTATTTTTTTACTACAAGAATGTAAAATGTCTCGATACCATTTCTTATGCAATTTTGAACTCGGCTTACTGTGACATGGTTTGAGAACAGCTCATTGAAAAGGAGAAGGAAAAGACGTTGGAAAAGCAGGGACACTGGGAGCAGCAAGGCCAACAACAGAATACAGAGTCTTCATCGCCGTCCTTCGTAATACAAGATCCTCTACCCACCTTAAACATGGGGTACCAGATCACTTCAAATTATTATATGAAGTCAATAAGAAATTGCGTACCGTAGGCATTTTAATATTACTATATTTGATTAAGATTTCTTATCCACGATCACTTTAAGTACTTGTCTACTTATGTGTCAAACAAAAAAAGTGGTACCTGTTGCTAATTTTAGATTGGTATTGTTAGAATATGATAAAAAAATATTTTGACAATCCCAGAAAAATTAGTTTGCCATTAGGATCAATACCAATATGTAGTAAGGTGTACATGTTAGACTAACTACACTTTTTCATGTTGACTATAAAGTACATTAAAATGTAATAGAACTGTAAAGGTCATTACTCTTAACAGGTACCCCCACTTCACCTTTCCCTAGGGGTGAGCATTATTCGGTTTTAGACCAAAAACCGAACCTAACCGAATCGAATAAGAGATTCGGTTTGGTTTAAAAAAAAATCTGTTCGGTTTCGGTTTTGAAAATACAAAAATTTCTTATTCGGTTTCGGTTTCGGTCCCAAACCGAAAACTGAATAAGAATTTTACAATTATGTAAATACTCTGAATTTTATGCATATTTTGTGATTAAAAGTTTGTATAATTTGAAAACACAATTATATGTATATGTTTTGAAGCTCAACATTGATAATTTAACAACTAGTTTAACTTTGTGTGCAACTATGAAATACAACAATTGTGTGTAGAAAATTTTCATTTTAATATAATGTAACCACGATTTCAACTTTGGACTTGACCCATGAAACAATATAATTCTTTAACCGAACAAACCGAATAAACCGAATTGCTTATTCGATTCCGTTTCGGTTTTGGATTTTTAGAATTTCGGTTTATTCGGTTTTGACTATTTCGGTTCGGTTGAAACCGAATAAACCAAACGCTCACCCCTACCTTTCCCTGTTGATTATGTTAGGGTATAATAGAATTAAAATATCTATAAAGACCCTTAAGGCTAGACTTGGTCCTCAACATAATGTGGATTAGTTGAATTTGTAACGAAATATGTCAAGGCGGCACAGACCTCTTGACCAAAGAGATTATGACCTTGAACTTCAACAGTCTGCACACGATCAAGCTTCCTAAGATTTTATTGACATGAACTGGATATGACACGGATACTCCAACACACACCAGGAATCAAAATCACACCAGGACATCAAAATAAGTGACTCATCACTGTGTCTGTACTGTGTTATAATATTCATGTCCATGCAACATAGCTTACAATTGCCTAACCCTAAGAGGCTGTTTGGTAAACCGAATTTGTAGTTAAATCTATGGAATCTTATGTTTGGTTGGAGTTGGATTTGAATATGAAAAGTGGATACCAAATTTGGAAGAAAGAAAGTTAGATTTGTTTTTTTAATAATTTGATTGTTCTATTAAATATTTAGCTAATACTAATCAATAATTAATTAAATAATTAATTAATTAATTAAAAATTAACTAATAGTTAGTTATTATTTTATATATGGATTTCTTTTATTCTTAATTAATATAAATAAGTTCATCACTTAAATAATTATTTATTAATTTATAATTTTATTAAATAATATTTCATTATAATATTAGTTATTAATTTATTAATCATAATTAATTATTATTTTATAATTTTATGAATTAATATATTATTATAATCTTAACTATTAATTTACTAATCATAATTATAATCTTTATTAATAATTAATTAATTAATAATTTATTTTAGTTAATAATTTATTAGTCTTCATTGTAATCTTAACTAATAATTTACTAATTAATAATTTATTAATTAAAAGTTCATTATAATCTTATTTAATAATATATTAATCATAATTATAATTAATAATTTAGTAATTATTATAATATAAATTAATAATTTATTAATCATAGTTATAATCATCATTATTTCTTTAGTTAAATATTTATTAATCATAACTATTATCATAATTATAATAATTAATTAATTATTAATCATAACTATAATTATAATAATTAATTACTTTCTTATTTTATTAATTAATATTTTATTAGAATCTTAATTAATAATTTATTAATCATAATTAAAAAATTTACTAATTTATGTCTGAATTCATACTGGCATTTACCTTGTATGCTTTCATTAACTGCAACAAATATATCTTCAGATGGATGATTCTTAACTTCTAATGCAGAATCAACCCAACAAGTGGCAGCTCTGAAGAAGATAACACAGCACGTCCGCTAGAGCCCATCAAGAGCAGCACCCTGCCCCAATGGATGACTCGCTCCATCATCGGATAATAGGACCGGTCCTACAACTGAACACAAAAGTTTGGGCATAACTATGGGTGACGGACACCAATGGTCTATCAGTACAAACTTACAACTCCAACATCCCGACAAAACCATGTAAATATGCTACAGTTATGATGGCGCATGATATCCCTCCTTGGACTGGAAGAGAAGGAAAAATATCTCTGGTTTCAGTTTTCTTTGATTTAGTTGTGGTACTTATGTTTCTTCAACTTCCTTTTGTCCCTTATGCTCATAAGTGATGTTTATATCCTTATGTCGTGTGATTTACGTACGTAGTGGTTCTTTCTTGACTCGCTTTCTTCTCATGTTATTAGTTACAACTGTATTTGCTTGTGTATAGAACCGTGGAACCTTTTTGGGTCATATGCTATAAATCTTCTTCTTTTTGCCTAACTTTGACAACTTTGCGACATTCTTATAAGTTATGTTTGACAGTATTTTGTTTTGCCATTACTTTGACAACTTTGCGACATTCTTATATGTTACTAGTAAATGCACGTGCTTTGTACATATCATAACGTATAATAAGAATATTACTCAATTATAGTCAAACATCTCTTCTAACTCATGTGGTTAATGTGTTCAATTCCCCATGTTGAAGATATATAATAAATTTAAACTCTTTTCAACAATTTTTTTACATAATTTTTTTAAAATTAAATGGCTGATGATATACACACGGCTTAGACGGCTCAATCTTGAGCCGTTTTGAAGCTCCCTTATAATAGTAGAGATGTTTGACAATATTTTGTTTTGCCATTACTTTATGTTTCAAGTTATCAGCTGCATGAACAAAGGTTAATCAACAAATCATAATTAGGGAAGATCACGAAAAAGAGATATTTTAGAGATATTTTATAGACTTGGAGTAGGGATCACAACCCTCCTATTTTGAAGTGCAAGACCCACGGAAGCACAAATCCCTTGTAGAAATTTGTAGATTCTTCCTTGAACCTCTCTTGAGAGAAATACTTAGAACAATCCCCTTAACTTCCAATACATAGGGGTAAGAAATCCTAGCCTAATCCCTAAGCCAAGGCAACCTAATCTACACCGTTAAAAGTCAATCAAACGGTGATTTGTGCTTCTAACGGTCCAAAATGTGCTTAAAAACTGTCAAAAAATGAACAATATCCCAAAATCGGAATTTTTCTTCTCCCAACCGGAAGTCCGGTTCCATGAATGTCTAATCTCGACAAGGTTGTGAAAAACGCTAGGCGCTAGTCGGGCGGGCACCTTCCACCTAGCGTCTAGTCCGCCTAGGCGGCCGCCTAGATCTAGGCGTTCAAAAAAATAAAAAAAATCCAAAAAAATCTACTAAAAATTGTAGAAAAATCTATAAAACCCCAAAACATGCAAAGTCGGACGTCAAGGAGCATTAGGCGGGCACCTAAGCGGACATCGGATGGACACCCGGCGCCTAGCGCCTAGGTGCTGCCTAGGCGGCCGCCGTTTAGATCAGAGAATCTCGAAAAAAATAGTATTGTCGGTTGGCCCAGAACTAGTATGTCGGTCCTATTGTACCGGCCATAATGATCCTAGTCTTTGTTGACTGTCCCTCTATTTCTTTGCATGACCTCCATCGGCCAACTCCACAATGCTCTAGGTTCCTCCCATCCAACCTCTAGTCGACTGGATACCCAACAAACTCCCCCCCCCAACCCACACCCGTTTACTGGGAGGGTGTTGGCTACATGGCTCCTCAATCGAACTCCATGTCTATCGTCCTACAACAAACTTCCTATTTTTTGCTATTATCGATCCTGCATCTCCGACTTCCTCCACATAATTTGTCATCTCTGTGTGCTCGATTACCATTTCAACACTCATTATCATGCGTAGAATCTTTTGAATCAGTGAGATCTTCTGGAGATCAATGACTCGACCAAGACCAAAGTCCCTAACCACCAGACTCGCCACTAATCTTCGCTATGTGCCTCCAACTTTTGTCTTCCACCGGAACATGCTCATGTTCCAAATAACTTTCTCTATTTGGTTGGCCCGACCAAGTGAACGGTGCGGTTACTGCAAGATTCAAGCTCCCAACCATGTCCACCATCATGTCCAATAAGAAAAATCTCTCATAATCTGCATCCTTAAGTAGCGTATATAATATGCATGATGCATACTTTCACAGGCCTACATCTCCCTCTGAACTGTATAGATGGAGATGTATTTGTTTGTATCTTGAGTTAGTTGCACCTCTGATCTCCTTTTCAACTTTGAACTGTTGAAACAAATGTAGCTCCAATAAGTTTGTCTACCCTATCGACACCGAACTCGATTTCGTGAAGCAACTCCTACTTGAAAATCGACTAGCAGTCTCGGAACTAACAATCTCATCCTCAAGATCCAACACATCTCCATTCTTTACTTTCCCCCGACAAACTGAATCATTTATTCTCCTCAAGTCTTCTTAAAGACCCTTCTAGGGAAGCCTCTGTCGATTAACAACCCCATGTCGAACACCTCTCGAGCCCTCATCCGATGCTTGCGACCCATCCGTACATCTCAACGACTTAAGCATGTACAAGTCGTAACACATAACCCCTCGAGCCAGTAGTTGAGAACCCTTCGTAAGTATTCAGTCCTTGTCCCCAAACATACTGCGACAACTATCATCGTCCAACCGCCTGACTGGCACCAGGTTAAGGCACAAACCCGGTATGTGTCGAACCTCCTTGAGGACAAGCTTCTTTCCAAGCACTGTCACCAAGTGCACATCCCTGAGACTCACAACCGCAATTGCCCTCTTGTTTCCCATCTTCACTTGTCCGTCCGAACCTGCCTCTCTCTTACATAGTGATGCCCTTCCTCTGTGGAGTGGCGTGGCGTGATACGACGCTCACATAATCAAGACCGTCATGACACATACTACAAGGGTCCACCACTTTGATCGCTACGATGATGAGATCTTCTATAGTTGTAAGATCCTCATGATCGTTCATCTTGCCTTTTACCTTCTCATCCTTGATTTTTGCAACTCCGTTGTAGTGCCCCATCTCGCAACAGTGATCATAGTCATCTTTGTGATCCACCCTTCCAATATCTCGAGAACTCTCTCATGTGACTTGTGTCTTCCTTTCCTTTTGAAAGCAACTAGGGCAAACTCTAATCTTTGTTGCTTATGCATGATCTTCTCATTAAACAAGCTGCTTTAGACTAACTCCATCGTGAAAACTTCCTCTAGGGTAGGGATTACCAACCGATATCACCAACCTCCTAATTGTCCGACAGAGAACTCAAGAGCAATATTGCATGAAGCTCATCATCAATCTCTATCTTCATCGTCAATAATTGATTGATGATCTCCTGGACCTCGTTCAGATGTTGCGTCATCGAGGCGCCCTTTGCGCTACTTTGAGTTTACGATGGTAAATAAGAAATACCGTGTTTCCATTCGTCTTCTATTTGTACAAGAGTTCAATTTTTCCATAATGTTCTCGACGAACTCTCTATGAAAACACGGTGAAACACATAATCATCCAACCATTGGCAAATGACCAATGGTCTTTCCATTGGCCCTCTTCTAATCATCAACAAACTTGTTTTTTGTCTTGGTGTTATCACCCTCCAATGAACCATGCAAGTCGATGTGAGTAGATTCTCCGTCCTTGGCTTCCAGATCGTCAAATTTCCTCCTGTGAAGGTAATTATGGGCGATTAATCTTCTCCGTAGCAATTGTCGTACTTTTGTCCTCTCGAATCGAGGGCTATGGTACAACTTTGTTGGGGTCCAAAAACATGCACAACTAATATGAGAGCTTCGACCACCAAAACCTACCCAAACAAAGTAATGAGCCGCGAACCTAGCAAGTAGGCGATCACGACCTGAGGGAGCATACGAAGATCACAACCTTCCTCTCTTGAAGTGCAAAAGACTTACGGGAGAAAAGATCTCTTATAGAAATTTGATGGATTCTCCCTTGAATATCTCTTTAGAGCAATACTTAGAACAATCCCCTTAGCCTCCAATAAATATGGCTAAGAAACCATAGCTTAATCCCTAAGCCAAGCCAAGCCAACCTAATACAGACGGTTAAAACCAACCACCCTGTCCAAAATAGGCTGAAAACTGCCCAAAAATGAACAACCCCAAAGCAGCATTCCGGTTCCTTGCAGGTCTGCTATTGTAAAAAACAGGTGTACCGATCAACCCAGAACAGTTATACCAGTTATTCCGGTTCTGCTGTACTGGCCAGAATGGACCCCATCTTTGCTTACGGCTTCGCCTATTCTACGCACGACTTTCGCCAACAGATCCCACGACGCTTGAGACTCCTCCCATCTAGCCTCTAATCGACTGCAATGCTGAAGTGTAGAAGAATGATTGTTGGAATATTCACAGGACTGGTGAAGCAATTGCTGTAAGTGCATCATTTGTCAGTGTGAGGATTAATCATAGTAAACAGATAAAGGGATAGAATTTGTGGTGTTTATTCTGTGTGATGTAAACTTATATGAGAAGATTAATTAGCCAGATTAAAATACACAATAGGGGCATATGGTTATTTCTCAGTAGATGATCTGTAATGTAAAGTAATGATACATCACAGTGCAGGCCCAATTAGATATAAAGATATTTGTCTTCTGATCTGTTATCCTACTCTTTCTGTCCAAATCAGTCAGTCTACAGAAGTCACAAGTAGATGTTGGAAATGCGAACAAAGAACAAACCTCAACATAAATATCAGGCACATGAAATTGTCTTAGATTACCTCAGTATAAGTTTTTCCATGCAATATATCATTTTGAAAATTTATAGTGCTATATACAACTTTTGTAGCAAGACAGAAGAGTCTGAAAAGAGATTTAACTGCATATTAACTGATCTTAGTCAAGAAGGCACAGGGGACAAAATGTATACCAGCAAGGCAGTATCTGTTTCAGTCAAATGTCGCTTGTAGTTAAGTACATTTGCTATGCATTGCATCACTCTGTTTCATTGAACACCATCACCTGTAACAACGATGGCAGATGTTAGGAAATATTATAAGAAAATGATATATATATATATATATGATGGGCAGATGTTAGGAAATGATATATATATATATATATATATATATATATATATATATATAAAAGAGGTTTATGGAGTTATATCAGTTATTTCACTTCGTAAAATGTGTTAAGAGTTAACTAAAATGATATGATATGCTTCCATTTTCTATGGCATGTGTTAGAGTTAACTAAAATGATATGATATGCTTCCATTTTCTATGGCATCTTCTTGCTAATAAGCAAGGTATCTTAAAACTATTCTACACTATATTGCACAGACATGAATTTTGACGCAACAAAATTCTAACACTGCATTGATTTTAGTGTGCAAAAGTGTATTACTGAGTGTGTGAAATTTCCGATGCAACATGGACACAGACAATGATATTCAGAGTGTCCGTGTTTCCTAGATTAAAATAATATAAGACATGCTAATGTAGCATATTGTACAATAATGTTACATTAGCATGTCTGAGACTATTTAAATATAGGAAGCACAATAATGCCTATATACTAGTTAATCACAATGATATAACATTCATGTAAAACTTCCTTTATGGAAACACGAAAATGTTTGTATCCTAATAATAATGTGAATTTCATTATATCACTTGTTACTTGACGTTCATTCTTTCTGACCTACTATATCAACCAATTTCAATGCTTCCGCAGGTGGTTTTGCCCGTCATGTTGCTGATGAGCGACCTGCATTTCCACAATTTTTCAACAATAGAAACGAAGAAAGAAGGAAATAATTTATTTCACAAGCATCACCCAATTATAGAAAGAATTTGCACCCACATTCATGCAGTAATGAGAGAGCGATCTCATCTCCATTGAGCAATTACATAACCGATGGTTGTGTATCAAAGGTGTGTGAACTGCTACTGCATAGATCCCAAAAGTACCTAGTATTACTAATTCATGCCATGTTTTAGTGATGTAATCAAATTATTATAGCAATTGAACAACTTGGTGACTAAACATGTGCATGACTACTTAATAGCATAATACCAATGAAGCAAGTAATTACCTTGCCACAAACAGGGCATGACTCACTCTCCTTCCACTCATATATGCAACCAAGATGGAAAAGGTGGGAACACTTCATAACTATCCTTGGGTTTTCAGAAGTATAATCTGCATGAGATGATGGAAGTAAATGATAGCAACATACTATATTAAAGGGCCCATACATATTCATAAGAAATAGGAAAATGAATATAAACATGATTCGATGTAAACTGTGGAAGTCCAGGCACAACATGGTAGTCTTTGTACTGCTAAGTTAGTAGCAAAGTATTTTAATGATGAATAAGTTAGTAATTTATCCTGCATCTAATGCAAATTCACTTGTGATGTTAACAACATATATAGCATGCAGTGTTAGAATTTCAACATCCTTATTAATCTAGCCACTCAAGAAACTGGCTACAAAATGAGGGTAATATCAAAGTTTGAAATATCTATCTTGGTTTCTCCCTTTATTGTTATTGCTTTCAACAATTTTGACTATTACAGCAATTTGGATGTAACTTCAGGTGGTGTCAAGTTTCGGCACTATATATATGTTCCCAATAGTTTTTTTAAAATACAAGAATAAAATAAATGATTTGTTAATGTATGCAATTAACTGATTAATAAACTGCTGACATAAATGAAAATTGTTCAAGAATTTTGAATTCCTTACCAAGCAAAGCCAAGTTCAAGCTAGAGTACTATTAGGAATCCTCTTAAGGACCTATGTAGGGTAGTAAAGGTCTAAGATCATGCCTACGTCCTATAAACCTGCTGTTAAGAAAACGTTAGGGATGACACGTCAGTAGCCGAAAGAAAAGTGTGAGAGAAAGGAAGGAAAGGTTATAAGGAACAAAAGAGTTGCAAATAATGCTACAAATGGGAAGGACAGTCACAGATGTTTACAGCCACAACAAGGTCTTCTACAGGAATCCAGTTTCAAATATGATACATACTATTACTCTCGTCAAAATATTGTCACTCCTTTGTTTCTTCTGATTTGCTACCTGTCAACATCATCATCATTTAAAGACTTCTCCCAGTGGCACTACTTTGGATTTTTTTTTATCAACTAATTAAATAGACCAATAACAAAGGAAATATTTGGCCCAAGTATGATCAAGTAGATCACCTTTCCGACAAGTCTTCAAATCGAGATTTGTCAACAAATCTTAATCATTATCTGGCCACAAATTATGATTTTTTTTTTATCTTACGAAGTCTGTCACCAACAAGCTCATTAGGAAGAGAAGCCTCTACATCCTTTGCATGACCACCAAAGAAAAATCTACTTGTTGAGAAGTTGGTTCAACATAATGGACTTATTTTATTTAGAAGAGAGAGGAGCGTGTGCATCCCTTTCTAGAAGTTTTACGATATGGGATTAAACTAAGACTAAACAAATATATACAAAGGGTGTTTTCTCTTACACTTCCTGCAAGCAAGGTTCGTAGTATCGGTATCACACCCTTCCCAAGAGTATCAGGATCGACAGTATCGGCAATATCGGATTGGAGTATCGAATTTTTTGTACCGGAAAATTAATTATTATAATTCTAGAAAAACATATTATATATGTTTATGCATAGTTTTAAATATTTCATGTATTGTGTCGTAGTTATTTTGAAATTATATGAAATAGTAATCACCCTTGCTGATTGGTTTACTTTGATAGACAAGTATTCTTCTTTTATATTTACAATCTTACTATGCTTTTACACCATTGTTGATTGGTCTTTTTCGTTCATTTTTTTTTGCCGAAATAACTGAAAAAGAGACCCAGATGTCGATATTGGTCAGTATCGATATCGGTCGGTATCGAATTGGGACATGTCAAACTGTATCGGTTTCGACCGTATTGGATTGGTATCTGCCTGTAATGCAAACTATCCCCACAAGTTAGAGCTGACATGTTAAGCATGCTTAGCTTTCAGAGAGCCTTAGTAAGAATATCTCCCATAATAAGCTAGAAATATGTAAAGATGGATATTGCGAAGCTTCCCCTAGTCCAAAATGAAATGACAACCCACCTCAATGTGATTGGTGCATACAAGACAACGTCAACGTGAATCACATCCTGCTTATCGTATTAAATAGAAGTCACTGAAGTGCATGTCGTGATCTAAACATTAAAGACCAGCCAGTGAAAGCGTCGCACCATTATCTAAGAGAAGCTTTTTACAAACATACAAGGGAAAATGCATAGGCATTCGAACAATACTAGGCATTAGTCGAAGCATGAGACTCTTTTGTCCACTTCTTGTGTATAGGTGACTAAGCTGCCTCCAAATAATGCACAAAATCCATTGGTCGACTGATGATCATCAATATATACACAATATATGTTGTAAGATAGAGAAAGAGAGCTGGTAGACAAGTCATTAATCAGGGAAATTCTTTAAATACCGAAAATACGCTCGACAACACGACGATGGGAGACCCAAACAACATGTGCAAACTCATAGTGGCAACAACAAATCAGATATCACACGAGTGTTCGCTAGGTAGATGAGTTTCCCAAAAGGTGCCCAATACATTTAGATGTATCAGGGAGAAGAAAGTTAAGACTTAAGAGGAGCAAGATTAGACATGAGAGTTTCAACAGATTTACATCCCAAGAATCTAGAATCCTTCAAGAGATCCAAACAATATTTGCAGCAAGTCATACGAAGAGAATGATGTGAATCGACCTATTCGATTCACAAAAGATTTGTAGAAAAGAGAAACAGAGAAAGATAATGATCTTTTTGTGAGAAAAGAACAAACTCCCAACTTTGGTGGACGGACAAAGTCTAAATCCTTCTTATTGATACTTGAGAGTTTCTTCTCAATACAAGCATGAAAAATAAAAGATGGCTAACCCTAGTTTATATAGGGAAAAACAAAGGCTTAATTAAGGAAGGGTTATTATTGGTGAAAGACCAAAATAATCCTTGGCTTAATTAAGGAAGGGTTATTATTGGTGAAAGACCAAAAATAATCCTTCCTGACTAAAATAGGAAAATGACTATTAAGGAAAATGACTATTAAGGAAGGGTTATTATTGGTGAATAATCCTTCCTTACTTTGTGGTCCGCCCACATCAATACCGCCCCCTAAAAGAGCCACCTTGTCCTCAAGGTGAAAATCTGGAAACTGCGTCTGTTGCTATAGCGGCCTCTTCCTCCGTCGGATCCTCCTCCTCGTCGGGCAAGATCATGATCTGCAGCAACTTGCTCGCACATCGATGACCGGGAGTGAACCTCTCGTCGCATCTGAAGCACAAGCCAGCTGCTCTTCTCGCCTTCATGTCAGCATCCGACAGGCGCCTCCCCGGTACTATGGAGCCCCCTGTCCCGCCTGCGGGTCTAGGTGGTATTGGTGCCTGAGCCTCCGCTGCTGGTCGTGGAAGTAATAGGCCCGTATGACTGTGCTGTCCCGATGCTCCCCAAGCGTCTTTAAGGCGCTTTTCTTCCGCCAATTTCTCCTCTGCCTTGTGGGCCAGACGGAGGAGATCTTCTAAGCACCGCGGACTCTGCAGCCTGAGCTCCGCTCGTATGGAGGGCTTTAAACCCTTCATAAACATACCTATTTGTAACTCGTCCGACACCCTCCGAACGCGTCCAAATAGTAGTTCGAACTTCGCGACGAAGTCTCGAACCGTCCCCTCCTGTCGTAGCGACGACCACTGCTCGTAGAAATCACCCGAAGCCGTGTCCTGGAAGCGGTCTAAAATGTTTCCCGTCAGCTCCGCCCAGCTGCTGAACGGGGTCCCCGCCGATCTCCACCGATACCACGCCAGGGCCTGGCCCTCGAAATAGATTCCGATGCATCTGAGTACCTCTGCTTCGGTCAGCTCCATGATCTCAAAATAGCGCTCCGTCCGAAAAATCCACTCGTCCGGGTTCTCACCCTCGAACGTGGGTAGCTTCAGTTTCTTCAGCCGGCGATCCGAGCTAAGGTCACCGTGCTGCATATCATCCCTGCCTCGTCCTCCTTCCCAGCGGTGTGTATCTCTCCGCTGGGTCTCGTACGGGCCTCTGTCAACCTCCTCATACCGCTCGTCAGCCCAGACCTGCTCACCCCACTCCTCCACCTGACCCCTGTAGTCACCGACTGCCCTCGCCCGTGGTGGTCGTCGTGGGGGCAGGTCCCCTCTCTGAAAATTGGCGGGATCCGTCGTTTCCCGAAAAAAATTGCTGCCTCCGGCGTGCCTCGCTCCTCCTGGCGGTTCCGCTCCTCCCGTCCAAGCCGGAACTCCCGCCAAGCCCCTTCCCGGACCCGCGAACCGATCTCCGTAGTTCGCTGTCATCGTCCGACCCCCGAAGGGGGGCCCAAACCCTAGGGCTTCTCCCGCATGTGGAGCCGATCCGCCGGGTCCGTACGGGTCGCCGGCGTCCGGCCACGGCCGCTCGCCGGCGGCTCCTCTGGCACCGACCGGCCAGGGGTGGCGGTCGGCGGCCGGCCAGCGAGCGCCCCCAACGGCAGCGGTCCCGCCCGGGCTCGCGCGGTCGGCGGCGAAGCCCCCGCGACCTTCGACCGCCGTCCGGCGCTGTTCGCCGGCCGCCAGGGCCCCGCCCGGCGGCGCGGTGGTGACGGCGGGTGCGGGCCATCGCCCGTTGGCCGGTCCTCCGTGATCTTCGGTCGTTTCCCCCTCCGTTTGAACAAACCCTAGTTGGTCGCCTAGGGTTTGGGTTGTCGCCGCCCCCGTTTGGCTTGTCGACCCGGCACCGGTCACCTTCTTTGAGATGTCTTGCAACAACTTCATCATTGCCGGAATCGACGTCATCTCCTCCCGCATGCTTCGTACCTCGGTCTGGAGATCCTCCTGTGTGGACGCTTGATCTTTGATTGCGGCCTTCAAACTTTCGATCTCGATGTTGAAATCCTCCCGAAGCCCCTGGATCTTCTCCTCGATCGTGTTCCTTGTGCCGGACGCCATGGATCGTAGAGAGCTCTGATACCAATTGATGTGAATCGACCTATTCGATTCACAAAAGATTTGTAGAAAAGAGAAACAGAGAAAGATAATGATCTTTTTGTGAGAAAAGAACAAACTCCCAACTTTGGTGGATGGACAAAGTCTAAATCCTTCTTATTGATACTTGAGAGTTTCTTCTCAATACAAGCATGGAAAAATAAAAGATGGCTAACCCTAGTTTATATAGGGAAAAACAAAGGCTTAATTAAGGAAGGGTTATTATTGGTGAAAGACCAAAATAATCCTTGGCTTAATTAAGGAAGGGTTATTATTGGTGAAAGACCAAAAATAATCCTTCCTGACTAAAATAGGAAAATGACTATTAAGAAAAATGACTATTAAGGAAGGGTTATTATTGGTGAATAATCCTTCCTTACTTTGTGGTCCGCCCACATCAGAGAATCACCCTTTGCAACATCAATGCTCAAGAAACAGCGCAAGGAGCCAAGGTCTTTGTTAAGAAAGTGATCGAATAGATGTGCCTTGACTTTAGATATGCTGGTGATAATACTATCATCAACATAAACAAGAAGAACAATATGGCCTGTGTCCAACCGTGAATGAAAATATAGTAGTCATCTGCACTATGAGTAAAGTCAATATTATAAAGGAATTGACTGAACTTGTCAAAGCAAGCTCATGGAGAAGATTTCTAAAGATGACATACGAGAGACTCCCCACACTCATCCATGTGTTCATTGCATATAATCAACCTCAAACAGGTTGCCATTAAGAAATGTGCTCTTGATATAAAGTTGGTGCAACGGCGCACAACATGAGAAAGTAACAACTTGACAACTGGAGTTTGGAAAGAATGCCTCTTCACAATCAATTCCTTATTGCTGGGTCTGAGTAAATCTACGAGTAGACAAACAAGCCTTTAACCTATTAACAAAACTCTCGTGATTATGCTCGACTGTAAAGACCTATCTACAGCTAACATGAGAGTGACCAGGAGTTAAGAGAACAAGATATCAACTACTACTAGATCACAGAGCATGCATAACTTCATCTATAGTATGTCGTCACCATAGATGTTGAAGTCTCTTTTACTGAAATAGGATGAGGAAAAGTGAAAAAAAAAATTATAAAAAGAAGGGGTGAGCTGATGGTAAAGAATCAAACTAGCAATAGGATGCATATTGCAAGTACGTGATATTTTACACAAGACTAGGAATATCATCCAGAGTAGGTATAGCGTTGGTAGGGTAAGAGGCGCTGGTGCTATGGTATCCTGTGATGGTATTTTTACCTTTGGACTAGGAAAGATAGTCCCACATCGGCTACACCAAATGGTGAGTATCTCAATATAATGCACTGCTTGTGTTGAGGTGTGCACATGAGGTGTGGTGGGGCACAAGTGTGTGTCTTGTGGGAGTATTTTCCTAGAAGAAAAAAATGATTAATTCCAACAAAGATGTAAGTTGATTTTTGTTGTGCGAACTCGGACTCGGATACGGAATCCAGGATGTCTCGTGCATGCACGGGAGTGTTCGGGGAGTAGGCGTGTATTGGCACACTTCTATGTTGATTGTGGGATGATCTAAAATATCAAACACTATTTTTGAGTATTGGTATTTTAGTCCCACATTGGATAGGAGAAGAGGTGAAGTCTCACTCCACTCTATAAATAGAACTCCTTGGCCTCCTTTGAAAGATGCACTAAAGAAGAGAGTTAAGGGAGTCCGTAAAGTCCAGGAAGCCCGTTCAAGTCTCAAATATTGACTGACGAGCGTTCCAGAAGTTCTCTAGAACTTGCTGGTTCCTGGAAGCGGATCGTATATAGGCGAATCTTGCTTTGAGCAACGGTGATCTTATCACCCCAGCAAAGCAGCCTTTCTCTTTCTTCTTTCCTTCTCTTCTTCTCTGATCTAATCAGATACTTCTTGTGGGCTTTCGTCGCTGCTGCTGCTAGCAACTCGATTTGTACCTTCTTAAAAGAAGATCTACTTTCGTTTGCTGTTGTAACGAAATCTCTTTAAATTTTCGTTACCCAGAATCCTCCAAGGATCTCTGTGGTGCACATTCTTTGAAGTGTTGCTACGAAACGTTGTTACTATTGAGACAACTGTTTCGTTTCTCTGTTTTCCATCGAAAATTACGCCTCAGGAATGACAATCTCAAAGCAAGATTAGAAGATGGAAAACTCTCATGCTTCTCTCATCGATACCAGCTTTAACAAGTTGGAGATATTCGACGGAGAACATTTCCAAATCTGGAAGGTCACCCTTAATCTTCAACTCGTAGACGCAGACCATGTGTTGATTGAGGATGAACCGACGATTCCAGAAGGAGGAACTGTAGATGCTATTGCTGCTGCACTCGTCAAACAAAGCAAATGGAAGAGAAAAAAACAGCATCTGTAAACTGCTGATTCTCAATTCTATAGAAGACTCTCTGGCAGAGTCATATTCCAAGAAGGTGAAGGCGAAAGAGATCTGGAATTCTTTGGGTAAGCTATATGAAGATGATGAGAACAGGTCCAAAATCTTCATCGTCGAGAAGTACCACAAGTGGCTCTTCGAAGACGAGATGGCGATGCTACCTCAAGTGAAAGAATTCCTGAAGTTGCGCCAGAAGTTAGATGACGAGAAAATGTCCCTCGTCGACAAGTTTGTCATTGGAGGGATAGTCTCGAAACTTCCTGCTGGTTGGAGCAACTTCTATGTTAGAATGCATCGGAAGAAGCTGAACATTAGCTTGGAAGATCTTCTACAAGAGATCCACGTTGAGGACGAAATGTGATCTCAACAGAAGATGGACTCTCTGTCCAAACAACTGGCTAAGGCCAACTTGGTGCAGACAAAAGAGTTCAAGGGGAAGTAGGTGGCTTCTCATCACAAGAAGAAGGACTCCACTAATCTGAAAATGAATGGTCCTTCGTTCAAATAACAGAAGTCCAAGTCCCACGTGACTTGCTTCAACGGTGGCAAGAAGGGCCACTACAAGAGTGAATGCAAATCCAAACCAAAATATCAGGTATGGCTAAACTTGGTTATTTTGATTATTTAACTTGGTTGCTATTGTTGCACAGGTTGAGTTATCTAGCGTGGTAGCTGACTAGTGGTCTGACACTAGTGCATCTGACCATGTGTGCTCTCGAAGGAGCTGTTCACCAAGGACGAGCCGTGTTATGACGAAGGTGTCGATGGCGAACATGTACCTAGTAGAATATCTGAAGATCGAGACAGTGGTTATGAACCACCGACAAGGACACTGGAATGTGTGTTACACTTACCAGAGATTTTCGAAGATCCGATCTCAGGAAGTCTGTTATCTGATACAGACTTGAAAGATGGATATTCGTACTAGCCAGATGATAATTTCTTGGCGAGGAACATGCTTCGAAAAGATGTTCGGTGCTGAAGGGATGTTCGAACTTCTGCTGATGGCGATGAAGCTACTTCATTGAAGGGACTGAGAGTTGTTCTATGATAGAAGCAGACTCGAGCTGTCCTACCGGGACCTTATCTTCAGAATGTGGGGGTAAGGAGGTGGAGGAATTTAAGGTCTGTGCAGATACAAGACTGTTGGGAAGCTGCTCAGACGATTGAACTAAAATACTGATCATATGGAGTTAGTACACTCAAATATCTGTGACTTTTATCAATTCTCCACAGAGGTCGGTTCGAAGTGTTTCTCGAAGTGCACGTTCGCATGACTTCTCAAGTAGAAGGATGCAACATTCGAGTAGTTCAGAGAGTTCAGGGCTGAAGCTGGACGTTAGACCGATCTACAACTACTCAGAAGTGATCGAGATGTAGAGTATATGTCTCATGAATTCACATCGTTCTGCAAAGAACATGAAATCATCAATGAGACTACTGCTCCGTATTCTCCTCAATCTAATGGAGTAGCGGAGAGGAAGAACAGAACGTTGACAGAAATGATGAACTCAATGCTGCTAACTGCGGGTCTTCCTAAATGCTATTGGGGAGAAGCTGCATTGACGGCCACTTTTATTCTAAATAAAGTGCCGTATGCAACTTCGGACGTAACTCCTCATGAACTCTGGTTCAAAGTCAGACCTAACTTGAATGTCATTCGAGTGTCGGGGTGTCTGGCTTATGTGAAGCTCCCAGATCTGAAGATTCAGAAGCTGGGAACAAGGACTACGAAGACGATCTTCTTGGGGTATGTCGAGAAGAGTGATGCTCGGAGATTTCTTGATATTGAGTCAAATTATATCATCGAATCTCGCGATGCTGAATATTTTGAAGACAAGTTTGTAAGGCACAAGAACATTGTTCTAACGGACATTCCGGAGAATGATAAAGGTGCAAAGGAGATTGAGATCGTCAATGAGCCAGTTGTCCAAGATGAAGTTGTTGCCGAGGAGACAACGATTGAACCAGAACTCGCTGAGGCGTCGTCGAAGCGAGCGAGGAGGCCGAAGAACTTCGGAGATGACTTCATCACCTATCATGTGGAAACAGATCCGCTTACCTATGATGAGGCGATGAAGACCAGAGATGCTGTTTTCTGGAAGGAGGCGATAGACAATGAAATTGAATCAATTACCTCCAATAACACTTGGGTGTTGGTTGATCTACCTGAAGGAGCAAAACCTATCGGATGCAAGTGGATCTTCAAGAAGAAGATGAAAGCTGATGGAACCATTGACAAGTTCAAGTCCAGGCTAGTGGCAAAGGGGTTTTCTCAGAAGCAGGGGATCGACTACTTTGACACGTATGCTCCAGTATCCCGGATGACCACCATCAGAATGTTGATTGCTCTCGCAACGATACATAAGATGGTGATACATCAGATGAATGTGAAAATGATATTCCTGAATGGCGAGCTGACCGAAGAGATCTACATGCAACAGCCAGAAAGGTTTGTCGTCAAAGGTCTTGAAGACAAAGTCTGCAAGTTGGTGAAATCTCTGTACGATTTAAAGCAAGCTCCTAAAATGTGGCATGAGAAGTTTGACAAAGTCATAAGGTCAAATGGCTACAGGGTCAGTGAAACAGACAAGTATGTCTATACGAAGTTTGCTGACGGAATAGGAGTCATCGTTTGTCTATACGTGGATGACATGCTAATCCTAGGTACGAATATAAGCTGTGTCACGGAGACAAAGAAGTTCCTCTCGACGAAGTTCAGTATGAAGGACTTGGAGGATGCTGATATTATCTTGGAACTCAAGATCATCCGGACAGACACTGGACTAGCGCTGTCACAGTCTCATTATGTTGAGAAGATGATCACTCGTTACGGGTATCAAGATCTTCCAGGGATCAATACGCCGTACAGGTGTGATCAGAAGTTGGAGCCAAACTCGAAGGAAAGTGTCAGGCAGTTGGAGTACGCTAGCGTCATCGGGAGTTTGATGTACGCTACTACTGCAACTAGGCCTGACATAGCTTTCGCTGTGGGAATGCTGAGTCGTTTCACGAGCAACCCAGGCATTGAGCACTGAAAAGCTGTAAAACGGGTTATGAGATATCTCAAGAAGACTCAGACATATGCACTCCACTACAGCGGAGATCCGCCGGTAGTAGAAGGCTTCAGTGATGCCAGCTGGTGCTCAGAAGTGGAGAGCGAGAGGTCCACACGTGGATACATTTTCACAATGGGTGGAGTTGTTATATCGTGGAAATCGAAGAAGCAGACTATGCTCTCGCGGTCATCCATGGAATCCGAGTTCTTTGCACTTGATACCGCAGCGGAGGAAGCAGAATGGCTTCGGAAGCTCATGTATGATCTTCCAGTGGTTGGGACGCAAATATTGACGATACCGATATACTACGACAACCAGACGACTGCGGCGGTGGCATCAAATGACCTCTTCAACGGGAAGAAGAGAATTATGCGGTTGAAGCACAGGGCAATACACGATCTCATCAAGAGGGGTGTTATTGCAGTGATTGATGTTCGGAGTCAGGAGAACCTGGCGGATCCGTTCACCAAGGGCCTCAAGCGCTAGCTGGTCGATGACACAGCTTGTAAAATAGGCTTGAAGGCATTCTGATATTGTGTTATTACATTCCTGCCATAAAGTTTTATGCTATTAGTTCAAAAAAAAATCTACTAGGCATCTAGCTTTTGGTTCAAGGAAGGACTATTAACCGGAAGAATATCAGGAACGGTGGGTACTTGTCCTCTGTGGCATGAAGAGGTTACGGACCTACAACCACTGTTGTCTACTGTTGTTTTCTGCGGAAAATGGATCCTGTGGGAAGGTTGGCTTAAAAGCCTTAATGAATTCTCAAGCAGAGTGAATGCATGGAGTACTTTACAGGAAGCACGGTAGCGCAGCACTACAAGGAGTGTAACTCCATGCTATAGTATAGGGTGACTCCACCATGAGGTTTCCGGTTAGGGGTAATGCCTCGACTTTGTGAGCCAAGTCACAGCGGAGTAGCATCGCAAATAGACAGGTAGCCTAATGTTGTATGATAATCGTAATAAAGAGAGGTAGACAGCACTACAAAGAGGATGATGTCCTCGTGTTACAGTGGCATGACACCACGAAGAGGTACCAGGTAGGATAAAACCTCGGCTTCGCAAGCCATGTCATAGCGACGTAATACCACACGGAAGCGCAAGGCTTCATGCTGGGTAGTTTGGCACTACAAAGAGGCTTGTGACCTCATGCTACAGTAGTATGACACTACGATGAGGTACCCAGGTGGGGTAAAGCTACGGCTTTAAGCCATGTCATAACGGCGTAGCACCTCAAAGAAGCGCAATGCTTCATGTCATGACTCTTTATAAAGAACTCACTATAGTGTATGGACAGAGATATCAAGCCGTCTCTTGAGGGTAAACTTGTAGACGCCCAAAAATTATACACTGAAACCAGGATGGCACAAAGCCTTTAATGTGCAGCCAGAAGCACAGTTGATGTCATTATGTGAGTAGAAAGAATTGCAGTTATGATGCAGAATTCAAGACTTAGTCCATTCTTGTATCATGCTGTTATTTAACCTATGCGGGAAGCTTCAAGTCGAAACGACATCTCTCCTAATGCATGATGGACAGTCACTGTGGGGAACGCTCAACCCATATATTGAGATATGTAGGGGATTGTTGGTATTTTTGCCTTTGGACTAGGAAAGATAGTCCCACATCGGTTACACCAAATGATGAGTATCTCAATATAATGCATTGCTTGTGTTGAGATGTGCACATGAGGTGTGGCGGGACACAAGTGTGTATCATGTGGGAGTATTTTCCTAGAAGGAAAAAAGATTAATTCCAACAAAGATGTAAGTTAATTTTTGTTGTCGGACTCGGACACTGACTCCAGGATATCTCGTACATGCACGGGAGTGTTCGGGGGGTAGGCGTGGACTGGCACACTTCTATGCTGATTGTGGGATAATCTAAAATACCAAACTCTATTTTTGAGTATTGGTATTTTAGTCCCACATCGGATAGGAGAAGAGGTGAAGTCTCACTCCACTCTATAAATAGAGCCCCTTGGCCTCCTTTGAAAGATGCACCAAAGAAGAGAGTTAAGGGAGTCCGTAAAGTCCAGGAAGCCCGTTCAAGTCTCAAATATTGACTGACGAGCGTTCCAGAAGTTCTCTAGAACTTGCTGGTTCCTGGAAGCGGATCGTATATAGGCGAATCTTGCTTTGAGCAACGGTGATCTTATCACCCCAGCCAATGTTGCAGAAAACGGCCTGGGCGGCCGACTGGTCGGGGACTAGTCGGCAGTCGGCAGTCGGCCGCCCCCGCCTCGACTAGCTGCCTAGTCGGCCCAGAAGTCGGAGAACGCCGAAAAAACGGGATCAGCCCAAAAAAAAACGGGTTGAGAAAGAGGAAACCCGACCCGTACCCAAATTAGGTTCAAAACCTAACATGTTCACAGCAGCCAACAGCAGCTGTTACAAAAAAAAAAAAGAGGAGAAAGAAGAGTTCGAAGAAGAAGAAGAAAGAGGAGCGACTTACCTCTGCGTCGACCGTCGTTCCCGTCGACTGCAGTGCTAGCACCGTCGTTCCCGTCAACTGCATGTATGTCTTTCTTCTTTTTCTTCTCTTCTTCTTCGTCTTATTCTTCTTTTTTGGCTTTGCAAATATGGGAAGTGAACAGCAGTGGCAGCACTTTTTTTTTTTTGTGAAGTGAACAGTAGCAGCAACACTTCTAAAGTATCCCCCTCCACACGTTTTTCTGTGGGTGAACAGAAACAGCAATAGCAGCACTTCTCAAATATTCCCCCCCCCCCTAACCACCACACGTTTTTCTGAATGAACAGAACAGCATTAGCAGCACTTCTCATGCACTGATGTTTTAAAAAAAACATTAACACTAATTTACAAAAATTGCCGACAGTGCACATATATATATAATGTTTTTTTTGTTTTTTACTTATTATTGATATTTGATATGATCCAATTGTTTTATAGATATGACTACTTCATCGTCCGCTTCCAATTCCAATGTTGGTGAAATGGCAAGTGATTTAAACATCCAAAATGGTCTCAAACGTGCATCCGGTGACATTGGATGGGATTATGGTGAACTTGTGGATGTAACGGCATTAGATCGAGTTCGATGCAAGAGTTTTGTTCAAAGATTGTGTCCGGAGGCATCTACCGACTCAAATGTCATGTAGCTGGTCGTGCCGGAAATGTAAAAGCTTGCAATAAAGCCTCCAAAGAAGCAATACAAGCATGTATAGAGGCACTTGATGGTACTAAGAGGCAGAAGACACAAAAGCAAAAACTTCGAAAAGAAGTTTCGACATCACATGATGCTATGGAAATGGATGCCGACATGGAAGTCACGAAACCAAAAAGGTCTACTATTGATAGATCTGTGGAGATCAACCCAGAAAAGAATGCCGAGTCCACAATGTTTACAAAGCAAGCTAATTTGACGATGTTGATGGACAAGAAGAAGGTGATGTATACCCAACAATACATAGCACGGTGGGTCATTGAGAGTTGCATTCCTTTCAACGTCATTCAAAATGACAGTTTCAAGCTAATGGCTGAGGCTATTGGACAGTTTTGTCCAGGATTACCTACGCCAAGTCGATATCGGTTGAGTGGCCCATGTTTGAATGCGGAGGTGTCGAGTTAAGAACTCTCTAAAAAGCATGAAGAGTGGGCCATATCTGGTTGTTCTATTATGACCGATGCTTGGACCGACCGCAAAAGGAGGAGCATTATGAACTTGTGTGTTCATTGTAGGGAAGGGATCTCTTTCATTTCTTCAAGGGAAGATTCCGATGCATCTCATACGGGGTCCTACATATTTGAGTATGTCGATAAATGCATTGACGATGTAGGACAAGAGAAGGTGGTGCAAATTGTGACAGATAATGTTTCAAACAACATGGCGGCGACGACTTTGATGGCTACCAAAAGGCCTAATATATTTTGGACTTCTTGTGCCACATATACGGTGAATCTTATGCTTGAGGCGATTGGTAAACTTCTAAGGTAAGTCTTGACTCATAAAGAACTAATTCATTATTTATTTACTTCATTACTTGATTGTTTCATTACTTACATAATTGTAAACTTTCAAGGTTCAAGAGTACAATGGATAAGACAAGAGCCTTAACTATCTTCATATATTCTCATCACTCAACCTTGAGTATGATGAGAAAGTTGACAAAAAAGCGTGACATTGTACGACCGTGAGTCACACGATTTGCAAGTAACTACCTTATTTTGCAAAGCTTGGTGGAGACGAAGGAACAACTAGGGCATATGTTTGCTTCCGAAGAATGGGTCCGGAATTCACATTCCAAAAGTGTGAAGGAAAAAGTGGCATATGCAACCGTTGTTAGCCTATCTTTTTGGAAGTCGGTGAACTCATGCTTGATTGTTTTCCGGCCATTGGTGAAAGTCCTCTGCCTTGTTGATAGTGATAGGTCATCTATGCCATAGTTGTATGGAGAACTTGAAGTGGCAAAAAAAGAGATCAAGGAGGAAGTCTATAGTGGACTTGAAAAGAATTATAAACCGATATGACATTATCGAGAGTAGATCCAAGGGTAGGCTTGATTCCAATTTGCACTAGGCGGAATATTTCCTTAATCCATACTATTTTGCAAAGAATACGATGGAGATCGGAGATGACGTAACTTGTATGGAAGCTATTCTTGATTGTATGGAGAAATTCTTTCCAGATGACTTGAACACTCAAGTGAAAGTGAGTGATGAAGAATTAATCATGTACAAGAATTTGATGGAAATGTTTGGAAGAAAACAAGCGGAACTTTCTTATCAAACTAAAGGTGTCAATGAATTTAATCCCGGTAAGTCTTGACTCCTAAACTCACTTGATTACTTTACTTCATTGACTAAGTACTTATTCACATGTTTTTGTATGATAATAAATGCTAGCCGGGTGGTGGAGTAATTATGGTAGCAATGCACCAAACTTGAGAGAAATTGGAGTACTTTTGAAGGGGTATGCCACTTTTATTTTTTATTTTTACATGTTGTTTTTGATATTCTTCATGTAACTAATTAGAATGTTCTATATAAATATTGTAGGTGCATACAAAAAAGTGAAATAAACTTGATTCGGAAAGATTGAACAAGTTGGTGTATGTTCAATTCAACTCCAAAATTCACAATAAAAAGAAAAGAGTAAATGATGATAAAGATGTTCTTCAAGCGGATGATTGTACTCATGCGCAACATTGGTTGGTTGATGGGATGGATGATGAGAGTGATGTTGATCCTGTCACTGGAGCTACATGGGAGGTACTTGACCAAGCGGTGGGAGCAAATGAACTACTTGAACCTAGGAGGAGCTCTAGGATCACGAGAGAACTTGATGAGGAAGAGTTTATCTCGGAGATCGATGAAGATGATGGAGATGATGACTTTGAGTCTGATGAACAAAGAGATGTGCCATTAGTGGATGAGCACGATGATATCTTTGATGATTGAGCACTTTAATCTATCTCCTTTTCTTTTTGTGAAATTTGGATTATGTACAAGACATTGTCACTTTGGAGTTTGGGTACTTAAGTTAATATTTTGATGACATATGATATATATTGCATAATTATATTTTTTATTGCATATATATATATATATATATATATATATATATATATATATATTAATAAAAAAATCCAAAACCGACTAGTCCCCGACTAGTCCGATTACTCCCTAGTCCCCGCCAACCGACTAGCGGCCGACTAGCAATTTTTACAACCTTGACCCCAGCAAAGCAGCCTTTCTCTTTCTTCTTTCCTTCTCTTCTTCTCTGATCTAATCAGATACTTCTTGTGAGCTTTCGTCGCTGCTGCTGCTAGCAATTCGATTTGTACCTTCCTAAAAGAAGCTCTACTTTCGTTTGCTGTTGTAACGAAATCTCTTTAGATTTTCGTTACCCAGAATCCTCCAAGGATCTCTGTGGTACACCTTCTTTGAAGTGTTGCTACGAAACGTTGTTACTATTGAGACAACTGTTTCGTTTCTCTGTTTTCCATCGAAAATTACGCCTCGGGAATGACATCCTGTTGAGACTATTTCTTGCTTCGTCAAGGGGGTTCAAGTGGTAAAAATGCCCCATTATCTCTGTATGAGGAATAGCCGAAGGATCATCTAGATAAGTATGGCAGTGGAGAAAAGAATGGCTGTTGCTCGAGAAAATTAATGGCGGCGAAATGTAATAATGAATATTCATATGGAAACAGAGGTATCCTTTTTGAGTGGGAGAATAGCCAACAAATATATGCTTAGAAAGTCGAGGAGAGTTTATCTAAACAGTAGCAAGCTAGTAAAAAAACATATGCAAGTAAAGCCTTAAGGGACCACCAAGAAAAGCTTTTTAGATGAAAATAATATAAAATGAAATTTGTGGCTGAAAATGGCAGAAGGCATGCGGTTGATCAGAGTACAAGCTGTAATAAGAACAAAGTTCTAGTACTTACAAGGAATATTTTACTCGAAAAATAAGATGCGAGCAACCTCCAGTTAATATTGCCTTTTACATTCGGCTGCACCATTTTTTTAGTATATGAGCATGTTGTTTGATGAATAATTCTGTGAGCTGTACAAATATCCTGGAAATCTTTGTTGAGATACTCAGGAGCATTATCTGTGTGAGTTATAATAGCGGTGGAGAATTGTGTATGAACTTTGTTAAAGAATGTCGAAAAAATAGAAAGAAATTCAGAATGATCCTGATGCAAGAAAAACTAAATCATGCAAGAATGATCATCAATAAATGTAGCAAAGTAATAAAATCCAAAAAAACTCGACAATTTATATGGTCTCCAAATATCATAATGCACCAACGAAAAAGGGCATTCACTTCTAGTTAATGAAAGTGTGAGAAGACAAGTACCCTCAGGTCTAGGGTCTGAACCTAGATCTGACACCATGGTGAGAAGTTGGCTTAACATAATAAATTTACTTTATTTTGGAGAGAGAGTAAATACATATATAGGTGAGAGAATGTTTCTCTTCCTAGAAGTTTAGTGATATGGGAATCAGGGTCGGCCCTGAGTTCATGGAGGTCCTAGGCAAACTTTCAAAATGGGGCCCATATATAATATAAAAAAAAAAAAAAAAATTGAAATTAAAAAGTAAATTAAAAACTACTACAACCAAGGATTGAACCTAGGACCTCTAGTGTACAAGTATAACATAATAACCACTACACCACAATTATTTTATGTTAAAAGATAGTCATGTTACAGATTAATTCTATTTTTGATACAAGATTATTAATTTATACATATGCTTAAATTAACTTTTTTGGGCCCTCATATTTCATGGGGCCCTGGGCGGTCGCCCTGGCCACTGCCCTGATGGGAATAAACAAAGGCTGTAAGATAAAGAAAGTACATAAACAGTGTATTCTCTTACACTATTAAATCTCATCCTGGTGAGTTTAGTTTGATAACTATGTATCTTGGTGAGTTTAGTTTGATAACTATGTATCTTAGTAACTGATATTATTGTGATTGAAAATAGAGATCAAGCCATGTCATTGTCGTGTTCTCTTTCACCTTCTTGCTAAGACTTTACAGACACTAAGACTTATCGGAGAAACTATCTATGTTGCAGAGGTGTCGTTTGGTGCGACATTAAGGTCTCGTGCTTGATCATGGAGAATGTAGGTTCAAGACTGGAAACCTCTACATATATTAGGAGTAAAGGATTTTTTTACTATCTTGACCCTCCTCTGACCATACATTGGCAGGAACCTTGTGGTACTGACATGCCATTTTAGACTATATTTGCTTTAGATGTCAAAATTAATGTGCAGAATAAGGGGGAAAGTTGATAATGAGTTGGCATCAACCAGTAATTCTGATGGTGTTGTCGATCTAGTTGCTAATTGAGGAGAAAGAGACGAGTACAAAAATAGTAGGAGAAATCTAGCACAAAATTCAAACACAAGAATTTGATAGCAAAGGTGCTCACAAAAAAGAGGAAATATATTAGTCCTGAGACAGATCAAAACATAGAGGAACATAGGCCAAGAACAAGGATATCACGCAAGACCTTCCAGGAGATTTGCTCTCTGTTCTGATCCTGAAGTTGTAGTCTAGATCAGAAGTTCACGCAAATAAGTTTGTCCTCTGGTGTCTAGATTCCAACTGAATACTATAAATATTTCAGACTACTTCTCTTTCCAATTACAAACTGAAAGAAAGTATTCGTTCTTCCATGCAAATGTGTTGCAATTGAGACCAAACGTTTACATTAAGAAAGAAGTAAAGTAAAAGAAAACAAAAAGTATCATTGCTGAGGTAATGAAGATCACTGTTGCTCAAAGCATGATTCGTCCTCACACGATCCGCTTCCACGAACCAACAAGCTCACAAAAGAACTTCTAGAACGCAAGCCGCCACCTCTGTACCCACTCACACGAACTCCTGAACTCTAATGGCAGCAACAACAAAATACTCTCTTCCTTTCTTAATTTCGAAATAAGTTCTCAAAGAGGCAGGAAAAGAGTATTTATAGAGTAGGGAGGAAACCCTAGGGAGGAAACCCTAACCCTGGTCCTGGCCGCCAACATATTACAGAAATATAGGAATGAATTAAATTCAAATCCCACAAAAAACATATATGAATATTTGACTCAATCTTTCCATAACCGTTCAAATCCCGCAATCACCGGAATTATGCGTCTTCAGCGTTCTCTGCGCATGTGCACAGCAGCACAGCCACAACTGCTCTTGTGTGCATAAACTAACAGTGCAGCAGCGCATACGCGTAAACGCGCATACCCGCATTGTCGTCGTGCGTAGCCCACGCATAGCCTCGCATCGCCTCGCATCGCCAGCGCATAGGTGAGTTCTTTTAAAGAGTCCCAACATGAAGCTGTGTGCTTCTGTGCAGTGTTGCGCCGCTATGACATGGAGGCTCCACCTCATCGTGGTGTCATTCTACTAACACAAGCCTCTTTGTAGTGTCATATTACCAAGCATGAAGCCTTGTGCTTCCTTTCGGTGCTACACCGCTGTGACATGGCTCGTGAAGCCGAAGCTTTACTTTTTTTTACCTCTTTGTGGTGTCACACCATTGTAGCATGAGGTCATCGGCCTCTTTGTAGTGCTGCCTACCACTCTTCAGTCTACAGCATTATGCTACTTGGCTATATGCGACGCCACTGTGACAGCCCAAAGCCGAGGCTTTACCCTCTCGAGGTATCTTATGCGGCATCACCCTAGTGTAGCATAGAGTACTACACTCCTTCGTAGTGTTGCGTTACCCGTGCTTTCCGAATAGCACGCCAGATATTCAAAATGTCCGAGAACTCGTTAAAGCGTCGAACCATCCTCCTACATGACTTGTTCTACCTAAAGAACAATCAGTAAAAAAACAATGGTTCTGGGTCCGTAATATTCTCTAAGTCAATGATCCTTCTTTCAACCAAAAGATAAATGTCTACTAGTTTCATCATGGTCGCCGTGGATCGCTTCGATACTCCGCGTCGAGGGTCCTCCAAGTCTTCATGGTAGAGCTTGAGGCAACTCGCATGAAAGACGGGATGAATCTTTGGCTTGGTGGGGAGCTCGAGCTTGTAGGTAACTTTGCCTACCTTCTTGACAACCGGGAAGGGGCCTTCAGCGAATTAGTCCCTTGTGCACCTTGCGGAACACCTTGAACTGTTGTGACTGATGCTTGATCATCACCAAGTCCCCTTGTACTCAACCGGCCTTCGCTTTGCGTCGGCCCATTACTTCATCTTGCGCGCAACCTTCTCCAAAAATGTCTTGGCAATGTCCACCTTCACCATGAAGTCCGAGGCAAACTGGTAGGCCACAAGGCTTCTACCTGGAGATCTCGCACTCAGCGTGTGTCAGGCGAGTGGCTGACGACCCATCACTAACTTGAACGAGCTGCTATGGGATGACTCGCTTCTCTGAAAATTATAGCAAAACTAAGCAATGTCCAAGTGATGCACCTAATCATGCTAGTTGGCACTCACAAAGTGTCGCAAGTACTCCTCAAGTAGAGAGTTGACATGCTCCGTCTGCGGGTAAAAACTGGTTGAGAAGCACAAATCTGACCCCAAGATTTTGAACACTTTCGTCCAGAACTTTTCCGTGAAGCGAGGGTCTCAATTGGTGATAATGCTCTCCGGGATGCCCCAAAACTTTACTACATGAAAAATAAACAATCGCGCGGCCTCCTCTGCCATGCAGTCCGTTGAAGCAACAATGAAGATCACGTACTTGGAAAATCAGTCCACCACCACGAGAATGGACCAAAGTGCCCCCGGATTGCTTCTCGTGGTGGTGGACCGATTTTCCAAGTACGTGATCTTCATTGTTGACCGGGAAGAGGCTCAAGTAGGCCCCGAATCGCTGATGATCCACCTTATCCTGTTGACACATAAGACAAGTGAGCATATAGTCTTCGACATCTTCGCACATATGAGGCCAATAGTAGGCAGCCTCCAGTAGTGCCAAATGTCATGTTCTGTTCCGGATGTCCGACCCACTTGGTATCATGGCATTCTTTGAATAGCCGTCTTAGCAAGCCACCCCACTTAGACACGACCACCTTGTCACCCTGTGTATTGAAGTCCGTCCCTAGGCCAAAACCTTCACGTTTTGCCTTCGCGAATGAGCTTCACCAAAGCCAGTGCCAATGGGTCCTCGGCCACACCTACCTTGACATGCTCAAGTATGTCTCTATTGAGCAAGCACACCGTTGCTAAATTGTAGTGTCCCGTCCCGCTCAGTTCAACCGGAGGAATCGAAACGCAACGGGGACTTGGCTATGCAACGGCTAGCTCAAAGTCCCGCTTGGTCGAGGCAACTCCTCGTTCAGGTGGGTGGCTTCGATGAACTTGCCTCATCTTGGTCTTCACACTAATAAATGGAAGTCTTCACATACACTGAGTAGGCTTGTTAATAAAAGAGGTGAACCCACATAGCTAAAGGAATAATCGCTAAGTCATGTATGTATAGAACATGGAAATGTCAACTTGTTGCTCAGATGTCTCTCCACAAAGTGTTTTCAAAGTTGGCACTGGGTCCTTCGACCGCATGATTGAGTTAAGTAGAATTCTGCCACGGGCTATCGACTTGATGTCATAGCAGGCATGTTTCACGTTCCCACGGTCTCAAAACTCGTAATATAGAGTATGACTTGGTTAGTACTGTTGCACGGAACACGGTCGGTTTATGGCACGGAATACGGTTGGTTCAAGTTGAGTATGCTGGAGGCCTATCAAGTAGTCGTTCTTGAGTTTGAGAAGTTATGGAAAACATAGAGATGCTCGAGACTGTAGGTCGCCGAGGCAGTCCCTGGTGAAGGGAGGTACGGTATGGAAAGAAAGATGAGGAATAGTTCAGAAGCATGTTGAGTCGAGTCTTGCATTGTCATTGGACAACTTGTGCACAAGGTATTGGTTCCTCGAAGGATCTCCGGGGCACTAGGTTCGTATCGGCCTAGGAGAAATTGCAGGTAATGCGGGCCTTTAGTGGACGTGTGGCTGACCAATGAAAAGCGAGCCGCTGATACGGAGTATTTCGAAACCTTAGGGGGAGACCGCGCCTCTCACACGAAGCTTTTCAATCTTACATTTAGTCCAAGATGGCTTGTGGTGACAGTGACTTTCATATTGTTTGAGTCGGCTTGATAGCGGCAATCCGCGTGCATGTCTTAGATTGAGTCAAGAAGTATATGCACGACACGAAAGAGTCAAGGAATGGGTAAACGGTATTAAGGAAAAGTTTGGAGCCTAAGATTTAGTTATAGCAGAAACACGTGCTTCAGCACGAGATGTGGTATCATGTTTTTAGTCGCTGACACTAAGTCCACAAGTCTATGATTGAGCAAGTTGCTCGATGAAATGGAAGAAGGCCATAAGGCAAGTATTGAGTAAATTGTACTAAGTTGCGAGAGACGACCTCGATGTTGTTACACGAATGAGTTTTATAGCACGAGTATGTCGTTGCGTCACAAAGTAGACCATGTGTATGCCATGAAACTGATCATAAGGCAAGATTAGAAAGACAACAAAAGAATAAGTTGCACTCACTAAAATAACATGTTAGTTTTTTATGGGTTAGCGAGATACTTCCCACCAGTACGGTTGGTACTGAACCCCACCAGTTTTCATGCACATGTTACAAGTATTTGCTCGTTCGAGGCGGAGTTCGCCTGGATGCGTCGAGACATGGAGTTCCTTAACGTTTCGAAGCGTACGGCCCTGCTATAGTCTTCACTATACAAGACATAATGAATGAATATCGCCTTCTTCCAGATGTATACCCCGAGGCATGATCTTTGGTAATTGGGAGGTGAGAGAGAGCTGAGTGATTGTATTCAGAGTGTAAGCTTGAGTGACATGTAATCCTGGTCTCGTATCTTCGTAATCTTATTTTAAATATCAATAAAGAGTTCTCATTTTATATATCATTGCGTTATTCAACTTCTTTGCTCGGGACTTCTGTGCGACGGCCCTGCCGCTAAGCTGCTGAAATCGCCTTGCGCGAGCAATTTAGGCTCGCGCGGCATCACGTCCTAGCGAGGACGATCGGTTCCGCGGAACCAGGACGTGACATAGTAGTATCAGAACACCGCTTTACGTCTTTTGACTTCGAGTGAATTCTTCTGAACTCTGATGTTGCTTTCATACTCGATATTGATAACCCTCTCTCTCAATGTTCCCCGGATATTCCATACAATAAGTCTATATATTTTGTAAAATCGCACGAAGGAAAATTTTGTTTGAACAAAGTTAACTTCACGTAAGGCACAGTTGGTTGAGTTGCGCTGGGCAATATACACCAAGACTTATGTCGATGTTAGCGAATTATGTACGGAATCCGAATTGATTTGGACGTGAATGAGTTGGACTCGATTTGAGTATGTGGGATAACTATCGAAAGAGGTAATCTCGTCGGTGCGATATATATGCGATATAGATGGATCGTGCTTGGATTGTTGAGGAATGGATCGTTTACAGATTAAAAGCATATCGATTGTGATTCAAAATTGGTTTCGAGGATTTGTCTAGTGACTACATCCCTAAGTGGTGTATGGGATAGCCTTGGGGATGTTGATCGACTAAGGATCAGAGTACCAATGAGTCTATCAGCAAGCGACAAATTATGCAAAGCCTTAGAAAGAGTGTTTCAAAGTTAATGTGACTTTAGATAGCTAGTATGAGTTTGATTCAAACAAAGAGAAAATGATGTGCATCGTTTCGAGATTGCGCTGAGTATGAAATGCAAAAATGATCGAGTATGTAGACTGAATCGAGAAAAAGTTAAGGCATAAAGAAATGGATGACTAAGTCGAGAAAATCGATGTGGATCGTATAAAAAATGTTAATACAGAACTGAAACGAAATTGAAAATTCTAAGAAAAGATGGCACGATTGGAGGATAGCGTGCATGGAAACGCTGATTTAAAGATACGAGAATGACTAAGAATTTGGGATAAATGTTACTCGATGACTTGAGTTAGTATAGAACGATACGATGGAAGGAATATATTGCTCGATGACTTAAGATAGACAGATAGACATATGTGATTTTGATTTGAACAAATTAATGACGTTACTAAATTGATCTCGAATGTCGAGGAAATGATCATATATCCAGTTGGATGATAGTATTAGTTGCACGACTCAAAATTCGTTGCAAAGGAAGATCGTCAGGTTATGTATATCATCGATAGTATTGAGGCGTATCAAAGATCGATGTGCGATAACTCGGAGGTACTCTGATTCGTGGAATGATGATCGTGTAAAATGTTATTGTTCAGATGGATTCTATACCTTGGGATTTTGACAGAAATGAATGTTTTGATGACTTGATAAGATAAACTTGAAGTTTATGTGAATAGATACTACTCGAACTATGCAAAACGAAATTTTTGACGGATTTGATGATCATTGATGTGAGGATTATATGACTCGAAAAACTTATAGTAGGCGAACTCGCAATGTTGCGATAAGATAGATTCACGGTTTGAGGACTAGTAGGTTTGAAAATTTGAGTGAAGTTATGATGGATGAATTATGATTGATGTTATGTGGCTTGTAATCGGTGGATTATGACTTGTGATTTTGTAGTCGAGGTATATGAGTTTGGATTGATAGGTTTATTGAACGAATCAAAAATACGATTTTGAGAGTTGTGACTTGTGTTATTGAACCATAGTGTAATTGAGGATGATCGTGAATGAAATTTCCCTATGATGGCTTTGTTGAATGACTCGAACCCCTTTGACTGAACGTTGCAAGTGCGAATAAGAAAAATCTATACTCGAAGTTTAGAAATCGGAGTGATGCGAGCTTGGGTAGGAAACCCTGTACTAACGACTATGGTTTGACCTTAGAATTGGGGGGGGGGGGGGGGGTTGAGTATTGTGATATTGGTTGCACGGAAATAGGACTCTGAATTTGCCTTATGAGTTAGCCTAGCGGTTAGGTAGACGTCCCTGTGCGGAGAGATAGAATGGTGCGATCGACCTTAGCGAGAGTCACCTTGGTAGATTATAGAACTGGGGTAACTAGTTATAAGAGTTGAGGCGTGAATATTGGATGGATGTTCTTAGATAGTTTTAACGATTAGTAGGATTTAAATGGGCGAAAATATTGAATATTGGCTTTGGATAAATGGTTTGCGAATCGAAGAAGTCAAGTGAGTTCTTGAGGATGGCTGTCAATTTCGATCGGATTCTCTATTACGAGGCTTGGCTGAAATGCATATATTTCGAAAATGCCTTAAATATGTGCACGATCCAACTCAAGTGGTATGTTGTATTCAAATGAGACTAAAGGAAAGATCGAGATGTGATAAGATACAATTTTGAAATTGTATGTACAGGAAAAATATTGATGAAGGATTGATCGGATGAGTTATCATATGTTAATTGAACAAATCGAATTGTTGGATCGGATTTTGAGTATAAGAAGAAAGCTGATGATCGAAGATGAATTCGTTTGTCAATGAAATCAAATGTGTTTCGAGGATTAAATGTAAGCAAAGTTTACTTGGACGGATTCAAGCGTTATTATCGGATAAGATTGTAGTCGGAAGATTGTAATCGAGTTGTTAAGGAAAGAGATTCGGATTTAAATTGGTAGTCGCAGGTTTGGAAATTTTCGAAAGAACGTAGGAGATACGAACGATAACTTTGGACGATAGTGAAATTTGTTAGCGAGACTTGAGTATCGATACGTGCGAATTTGATTGAGGCATTAATGTAGTCAGATTTGGAAGATTGGTTGAGAAGTTTAACTTAAAGTCTTGAGGATTATCGGAATTTGGTTAAAAGGGTAACACTGGGTTTCGACTAGGAAATGACGAGTGGCTTGAAGTGGTTATGTTTTGGTTTCCGGATGTTGAGTGATATCGCTCGGGTGGGTTTGCCCTAAAGTTAAGTTGCTCGTGTGGGTTTGCCCTAAAGTTAAGATGTAGCAGCACGAAGCGCATTATGGATAGAGACATGATTTGATGACTATGTTGCGAAATAGTTTGATTGTTTAAAATGACTTAATTGTTCGATGAAATTGACTAAGGCGCGGAGCGGGACTCTGAATGATAAACAAATAGAAAGTGTATTTGGGAGATCTTTGATGTATGTCAGATGAATGCTAGTCGAGTATAAGTGATAAGTTGACGAGTGTACACTCAGTAAGTTTCGAGGACGAAACTTTTTCTGAGTAGTGTATTATGTAGTGCCACATCCCCCTCAGTTCAACCGGAGGAATCGAAACACAATAACATTTGGACTTGGCTATGTAATGGCTTGCTCGAAGTCCCGCTCTGGGTGGCTTCGATGAACTTGCCTCAACTTGGCCTTTACACTAATAAATAGAAGTTTTCACTTAAACTGAGTAGGCTTGTTAATAAAAGAGATGAACCCACGTAGCCAAAGGAATAATCGCATTGAGTCATGTATGTGTAGAACATGGAAATGTCAACTTGTTGCTTAGATGTCTCTCCACAAAGTATTTTCAAAGTTGGCACTGGGTCCTTCGACCGCACGATTGAGTTAAGTAGAATTATGCCACGGACTATCTACTTGATGTCATAGCAGATATGTTGCACGTTCCTACGGTCTCGAAGCTCGTCATATAGAGTATGACTTGGTTGATAGTGTTGCACGGAACACAGACGGTTTATGGCACGGAACACGGTTGGTTCAAATTGGCTATGCAGGAGGACTATCAAGTAGTCGTTCTTGAGTTTGAGTCAAAGTAATGGAAAACATGAAAATGCTCGGGAATGTAGGTCGCCGAGGCAGTCCCTGGTGAAGGGAGGTACGGTATGGAAAGAAAGATGAGAAATGGTTCAGAAGCATGTTAAGTCGAGTCTTGCATTGTCATTGGACAACTTGTGCAAAAGGTATTGGTTCCTCGAACGATCTCCGGGACATCGGGTTCGTATCGGCCTAGGAGGAATTACAGGTATTGTGGGCCTTCAGTAGGCGTGCGGCGGACCACCGAAGAGCGAGCCGTTGATACGAGTATTTCGGTTTGGAACATTCAGAGGAGACCACGCTTCTTACACAAAGGCTTTCCGTCTTACATTTAGTCCAAGATGGCTTGTGGTGCTAGTGACTTTCATATAGTTTGGGTCGGCTTGATAGCGGCAATCCGCTTGCATGCCTTAGATTGAGTCAAGAAGTATATGTACGGGACGAAGGAGTCAAGGAATGGGTACACGGTATCAAGAAAACGTTTGGAGCCTAAGATTTGGCTATAGCAGAAACACGTGCTTCAGCACGAGATGTGGTATCGTGTTTTTAGTCGCTGACACTAAGTCCACAAGTCTATGATTGAGCAAGTTGCTCGATGAAATGGAAGAAGGCCATAAAGCGAGTATTGAGTAAATTGTACTAATTTGCGAGGCACGGCCTCGATGTTGTTACATGAATGGGTATTATGGCACTATTATGTCGTTGCGTCATAAACTAGACCAGGAGTATGTCATGAAACCGATCCTGATACAAGATTAGAAAGACCATAAAAGAATAAGTTGTACTCACTAAAATAATGTATTGGTTTTGTCTGGGTTAGCGAGATACTTCCCACCAGTACGGTTGGTACTGACACCCCACCAGTTTTCATGCGCAGGTTACAGGTACTTTGCTCGTTCGAGACGAACCTCACTTGGATACGTCGAGGTATGGAGTTCCTTGACGTTTCGAGGCATGCGGCCCTGCTAGAGTCTTCACCTATACGAGACATAATGAATGGACATCGTCTTCTTCGAGTTGTATGCCCCGAGGCATGATCTTTTGTAATTGAGAGATAGGAGAGAGTTGAGTGATTGTATCAGAGAGAGTGAGTTTGAGTGATTGTATCAGAGAGTCTGAGTTTGAGTGACTTGTAAACTTGGCATCGTGCCTTTGTAATATTATTTTCAATATTAATAAAGAGTTCTCTTTTTGTATACCATATCATTACGTTATTCAACTTCTATGCTCGGGACTTCTGTACGACGATCCCGTCGCTAAGCTGCTGAAATCGGCCGTTACGGAAATCGCCTTGTACGAGCGCAATTTAGGCTCGGGCGATATCACGCCCTAGCGAGGACGATCGATTCCCGGGACCGGGGCGTGACATAGTAGTATCATAGCACCGCTTTACGTCCTTGGACTTCGAGTGAATTATTCTGAACTTTGATGTTGCTTTCGTACCCGATAGTGATAATGCTCTCTCTCTCTCAATGTTCCCGTGATATTCCATAGAATAAGTCTATATATTTTGTAAAATCGCACAAAGGAAAATTTTGGTTGAACAATGTTAACTTCACGTAAGGCACTGTTGGGTGAGTTACGCTGGGCAATATACACCAAGACTTATGTCGATGTTAGCGAATTGTGTACGGGATCCGAATTGTTTCGGACGTGAATGAGTTGGACTCGATTTGAGTATGTGGGATAACTATCGAAAGAGGTGATATCGTCTATGCGATATAGATGGATCGTGATTGGATTGTTGAGGAATGGATCATTCACATATTAAAAGTGTATCCATTGTGATTTGAAATTGGTTTCGAGGATTTGTCGAGTGACTACATCCCTGAGTGGTGTATGGGATAGCCTTAGGGATGTTAATCGACTGAGGATCCGGGTACTAATGAGTCTATCAGCAAGCGACAAATTATGCAAAGCCTTAGTGTTTCAAAGTTAATCATGACTTTAGATAGCTAGTATGAGTTTAAGTCGAACAAACGAGAAAACGATGCGCATTGGATCGGGATTGCACTGAGTATGAAATGCAAAATGGTTGAGTAGGTAGATTGAATCGAGGAAAAGTTGAGGCGTAAAGAAATGGATGACTCAGTCGAGGAAATTGATGTGGATCGTATACAAAAATGTTAATATAGAAGGAAATTGAAAAATTCGAAATTTGACAAAGGAAAGATAGTACGATTGGATGATAGCGTGCATGGAAACGTTGGTTTGAAGATACAAGAATGACTGTAAAGATTTGGGATAGATGTTGCTCGATGACTTGAGTTAATATAGAACGATACGATCGAAGAAATATATTGCTCGATGACTTAAGATAGACAGATAGACATACGTGATTTTGATTTGAACAAATTGATGATGTAACTAAATTGATCTCGAATGTCGAGAAACGGATCGTATATCCAGGCACGACTCAAAATTCGTTGCAAAGAAAGATCGTCAGGTTATGTATATCATTGATGGTATTGAAACGTATCAAAGACCGATGTACGATAACTCAGGGGTACTCTGATTCGAGGAATGGTGATCGTGTAAAATGTTATTGTTCAGATGGATTATATACCTTGGAATTTTGATAGAAATGAATGTTTGGATCACTTGATAAGATAAACTTGAAGTTTACGTATAAATGGATACTACTCAGACTTTGCGAAACGAAATTTTTGACGGATTTGATGATCATTGATGTGAGGATTATATGACCGGGAAATTTATAGTAGGCGAACACGCAATGTTGTGATGAGATAGATGCACAGTTTGAGGACTAGTAGGTTTGAAAATTTGAGTGAAGCTATAATGGATGAATTATGACTGATGTTATGCGGCTTGTGATTTTGACGGATTTGATGATCATTAATGTGTGGATTATGACTTGTGATTTTGTAGTCGAGGTATATGAATTTGGATTGATAGGTTTATTGAACGAATCAAAGATACAATTTTGAGAGTTGTGAGTTATGTCATTGAACCATAGTGTAATTAAGGATGATCGTGAATGGAATTTCCCTAGGATGGCATTGTTGAATGTCTCGGACCCCTTTAACTGAACGTTGCAAGTGCGAATAGGAAAAATATATGCTTGAATTTTAGAAATTGGAGTGATGCGAGCTTGGGAAGGAAACCCTATACTAACGACTATAGTTTGACCTTAGAATTGGGGGGTTGAGTGTTGTGATATTGGTTGCACGGAAATAGGACTCTGAGTTTAGCCTTATGAGTTAGATTAGCGGTTATACAGACGTCCTTGTACGAAGAGATAGAATGGTGCGATCGACCTTAGCGAGAGTCGTCTGGGTAGATTATAGAGCTGGGGTAACTAGTTATAAGAGTTGAGGCATGAATATTGGATGGATGTTCTTAGATAGTTTTAACGATTAGTAGGATTTGATTGGGCGAAGATATTGGATATTGGCTTTGGATGGATAGATGGTTTGCGAATCGAAGAAGTCAAGTGAGTTCTTGAGGATGGAAATTGCACCTGTCAATTTCGTTCGGATTCTCTATCACGAGACTTGGCTGAAATGCATATATTTCGGGGACGCCTTAAATATGTGTACGATCCAACACAAGTGGTATGTTGATTCAAATGAGACTGAAGGAAAGATTGAGATGTGATAAGATAAATTTGTGAAATTCTATACTCAGGAAAAATATTGATGAAGGATTGATCGGATGAGTTATCATATGTTAATTGAACAAATCGAATTGTTAGATCGAATTTTGAGTATAAGAAGAAAGTTGATGATCGAAGATGAATTCGTGTGTCAATGAAATCAAATGTGTTTCGAGGATTGAATGTAAGCAAAGTTTACTTGGACGGATTCAAACGTTATTATCGGATTAAGATTGTAGTCGGAAGATTGTAATCGGGTTCTGAAGGAAAGAGATTCGGATTTAAATTGGTTGTCGCAAGTTCGAAAATTTTCGAAAGATAGAACGTAGGCGATGCAAACGATAACTTTGGAAGATAGTGAAATTCGTTAGCGAGACTTGAGTATCGATACGTGCGATTTTGATTGAGGCATTGATACAGTCAAGTTTGAAATATTGGTTGGGAAGTTTAACTTGAAGTCTGGAGAATTATTGGAATTTGGTTAAAAAGGTAACACTGGGTTTCGACTAGGAAATGACGAGTGGATCGAAGTTGTTATGTTTTGGTTTCCGATTGTTGAGAGATGTCGCCGGGGTGGGTTTGCCCTAGAGTTAAGTTGTTTGTGTGTGTGCGGCAAGGATAGTTACCTCGTGTTTTGAGATGTAGCAGCGCGAAGCGCATTATGGATAGAGTCATGACTTGATGACTATGTTGCGAAATAGTTTGATTGTCTAAAATGACTTAGTTGTTCGATGTAATTGACTAAGGCGCGGAGCACGACTCTGAATGATGAAACAAATAGGAAATGTGTTTGGGAGATCTTTGATGTATGCTAGATGAACACAAGTCGAGTGCAAGTGATAAGTTGACGAGTGTATACTCAGTAAGTTTCGAGGACGAAATTTTTTCTAAGTGGTGTATTATGTAGTGCCACATCCCGGTCAGTTCAACCAGAGGAATCGAAACGCAACGGCGTTTGAACTTGACTATGCAACGGCTTGCTTGAAATCCCGCTCGGTCGAGGCAACTCCTCGTTCAGGTGGGTGGCTTCGAAGAACTTGTCTCAGCTTAGCCTTCAATTAATAAATGGAAGTTTTCACAAACACTGAGTAGGCTTGTTAATAAAAGAGATGAACCCACATAGCTAAGGGAATATTCCCATTGAGTCATGTATGTCTAGAACATGGAAATGTCAACTTGTTGCTTAGATGTCTCTCCACAAAGTGTTTTTAAAATTGGCACTGGGTCCTTCGACCGCACGATTGAATTAAGTAGAATTCTGCCACGGGCTATCGACTTGATGTCATAGCAGGTATGTTTCACGTTCTCACGGTCTCAAAGCTCGTCATATAGAGTATGACTTGGTTAGTAGCGTTGCACAGAACACGGTCGGTTTATGGCACGAAATACGGTTGGTTCAAGTTGAGTATGCAGGAGGACTATCAAGTAGTCGTTCTTGAGTTTGAGTCAAAGTTATGGAAAACATGGAAATGCTCCGGACTGTAGGTCGCCGAGGTAGTCCATGGTGAAGGGAGGTACGGTATGGAAAGAAAGATGAGGAATGGTTCAGAAGTATGTTGAGTCGAGTCTTGCATTGTCACTGGACAACTTGTGCAAAAGGTATTGGTTCCTCGAACGATCTCCGGGGCACCGGGTTCGTGTCCACCAAGGATGAATTGTAGGTATTGCGGACCTTCAGTGGGCGTGCGGTTGACCATTGAAGAGCGAGCCGCTGATACGAGTATTTCGGAACCTTCTAGGGAGACCGCGCCTCACACACGAAGCCTTTCCGTCTTACATTTAGTCCAAGATGGCTTGTGGTGCCAGTGGCTTTCATATAGTTTGAGTCGGCTTGATAGCGGCAATCCGTGTGCATTCCTTAGATTGAGTCGAGAAGTATATACACGGCACGAAAGAGTCAAGGAATGGGTACACGGTATCAAGGAAAAGTTTGGAGTAAAAAACACGTGCTTCGGCACGAGATGTGGTATCGTGTTTTGAGTCGCTGACACTAAGTCCACAAATCTATGATTGAGCAAGTTGCTCAATGAAATAGGAGAAGGCCATAAGGTGAGCATTGAGTAAATTGTACTAAGTTGCGAGGCACAGCCTCGATGTTGTTACACGAATGGATTTTATAACACGATTATGTCGTTGCCTCACAAAGTAGACCAGAAGTATGTCATGAAACTGACCCCAAGGCAAGATTAGAAGACCACAAAAGAATAAATTGCACTCACTAAAATAACATATTGGTTTTGTATGGGTTAGCGAGATACTTGTAATGCCCCGCACCCCACGGTGCATTACGATGAGTCCTTGACTCGAAGAGTTGTGTTGACCCGAAGAATGCATCGAGTCGAATCGATGCAAGAGTTTCGTTGGCCCGAAAGAGAAAGCATTGAGTTGGTTCGAAGATCCAATAAATCGAATCGACGCAAAGCACAAGTCTAATTCGGACAAGTATTGATTTTAGTTGGTTTCGTGTGCAAGCTAAGCTTTTACGCTGAATTATAAGAGGTCGATCTTGTGCCTTATTTGCAACGGTGTCCGCAGAACCAAAGCATCGTCTCGCAATGGACTGAGGCATAGGCATGGTAGGCCCTATCAGTCGGGTAGTTCAACGGAGCACGAAGTGTTCGAATGGCTAAGTCAGAAGAGTTGGCCGTGTAACAAAGTTATGAAATCGAGCCGCATTGGCTCAGTGAAACGACAAGACATATCGGCATAAGGTGGGAGGACTTTGACCCTTCTTTCCTACTCCGTCACGCCTAATTAAAATTTACCGTTGTATGCTAAGTTAACCTATCAAGTCTACAGGTGTAGCTCGATTGAGAGAAATCGTAGTGCGTGTCGAATGCTAAGATAGAACAATTGAATTGAAATGTACATCAAATGTACGAGTCGCCATAGAACATCAAAATACTGCAATGGCGAGTGCCTCGGTGCGCAAGCCATAAGAACATAGGATAACTGTATCGGCGAGTGCCTCAGTGCACGAGTCGCTCGTGCCTCCATGCACAAATTAGAGGGCTAGAACATTGAAAGACTATATCAACGCGAGTGCCTTAGTGCACGAGCTATAGAACATTAAATACTCTAATGAGACGTGCCTCAAGTGCACGAGTCGGAGAGAATGAACATAAGTCTAGCACATTGAAACATCGTGTCGGACGTGCATCAAATGCACGCATCGTGTCACGCCCCGCTCCCAGAATTATGGTGGGCCGGGTACGTAACATCATCCCCAGGCTACGCGACATACGAATACGCCAATACCCATATTCGCGATTGTCGCCAGTAAGGTTCGTGCATAGGTAAAAGCAAGTCATACTTACCTAAATTTAAGTCAGCAATAATCTAAAACTAAGACATTCTAACTAATTGAACATAAACATAACTATTTCTACCAAGTACAATTTTGAGCCCAACTATAAATAATACAATTATACCTTAAACAAGTAGATAAAAAGAATTCTTGTTCCAACTTGAACGTCTCCAATGGTATCATCACGTCCTTGATCTCCAGTTGTCCTTCAGTACCTGATAGCGGCTTCACTTGGTACACTGCTACAAAACCTAGTGAACAATACTAGGTCGTTTAGAAACGACAAGCAAGTCCTCGGCCAAAAACGCTTAAGAAAATTATAATAAGGGGTGAAACATAAAGATTTTCTATTAAGAGAATTAGGAATATGCAATTTACATTATTATAGTTTTCATTCATTTAAGTAGTATAAACGTCCTTTTTGGCTTTATTTAAAATGGAGTAGTTTTCTTCTAGAATGAAATGAAATTTGAAGGACATGTTACTGTCGATGTAGATGTAAAAATTTTCGAGCTTCCCTTGAGCTTATCATAAATTTTGTCTCCCTTGGACAAAATTGAAATTGCCTCCCTTGGACAAAATTGAAATATGCCTCCTTTGGACAAAATTGAAATTTGCCTCCCTTGGATAAAATTGAAATATGCCTCCCTTGGACAAAATTGAAATTTGCTTCCCTTGGGCTAACCCTAAAATGCAATGCAATTTTGAGAACAATCCCTGAATATTCATAAAATAGTTTTCCATCAACAATCCCGTTAACCTGGGATCAGACTGTGAATTTGGCGGCACGATGCTTAGTATCCGACCTGGAGCCTCCCTTGGGCTTAACAATCACCTATTCGATGTTACTGTCGAAATAGATGTAATAATCTGGAGCCTCCCTTGGGCTTAGTTTGCCTCCCTTGAGCAAACGAAAACAAGAGCCTCCCTTGGGCTTAGTTTGCCTCCCTTGAGCAAACGAAAATACGTGAGCTAAGCCTCACAAACTCGATTCGCATGGCCTTACGAACGAGTAGAAAAATTACTGATCAGCTTTTTAAATTAATTATGCTATGGGACTATTTAGGAATATCCAGGTTGTTCTCTCCCACCCAATGCTTCATAGCTGTCTCTAAGTCTCTTTCCTAAATGACTTGAGATTTAAGGAGTAACCCGATTTTTCCGAAAGTCGGGAATTTAACTCTTGAATTTTCCAAAAATTTCGGCAGAACCTCCTTTGTATAGAACGACTCCGAAAATTCACAAGAGACAATATAAAAATATAAATCCGGGTTCGCCGACCCTTTTGGTGGAGCAACTCTCAACACCGGAACCACGCAGATAATATATCGGATTTGCCGACCCCTTCGGTGGAGCAACTCTCAACACCGGAACCACACAATAAAATAAAAGTGCAGTTTTAAAGTTTTCTTACCTTTGCAAGCAAGCAAGCAAACGATTTTTACCTTTTCCTTTTGCAAGCAAGCAAACTATTTTGGATTATTAGCAGTGCTCTTTCCTAAATGTTATCCAAGCTCAATAAAACACAATTATTAGCAACATAGTAATAGCAACATATAACTTTCAATTCTATATTTTAATTACGGATTCCAGTCCTAGTGCAAAATATAAAGGAAGGGAACCGGAGAAACATCAAGAAACCAAAGATACAAGTAGAGGTAAATTAGCACAGTGAAGAGAAAGGAAAATAAAAAGAAGATGAATCGAACTTCTGTTTTTCATAAAAATAATATTTTCAAAGGATATTTTGCTCACAAATTAATCTTTCATGTAAGAACTTCTCTGAGATGTATGGTTCATGTACCCTAAAGAACGTAGATTTTGCATGTGTTAAGCATTAACTCTCGCTATTCAACACGTATTTGTACACAACTAACATTGTCTTCTTATTAGATTCGATAATACTGGATAGAATCCCCAGATATTGATATTTGGATTTAAATTCGGAGCCCCAAACCCTGTAGCTTTCAAATTAACTTTTGGGTTAGTATTATTCAATTACTCTCTCCAAATGCAACAAGGAGGTGGAGAATACACAAGTGGCTTGAAATATGAGTTTGTGTTTCATGCAAGAATCTGACTGAATTAAAATATTGGCCTAAAAGTAATGCGTATTAACTAGAAACATAAATGTTAATAATAAAACATATTCTAGATAAACAGGAGATTCATCAAAATCAGCTACCCAACCCGTCACTTGGACCTAATCATGTTTGTTCTATTTACATGATGCACAATGCACTTCATTAGTATTATCAAAACCATATAAACATAATGAGAACATAGAAAATTCTAAGTACTATGGCATTTGTGATGTTACGTTCACGCCATCTATGAAAAAAAAAGGAACAGTATTCAGCTACAAGACAGAAAAATCAATTTTGTATAATATAAAATGTCTTAGGAAGGCGAGCAAATTGATCAAATATCCATAAAAATTTCTTGCACTTGTATATATATATATATATATATATATATATATATATATATACATACATTTGGTTATCAAATTGAATTTATGTGAGTCCGAAATTTCGTTTGAATCCAATTAGGCATATTTAAAACTGAATATAAATCTAGGGTTTGAACTATAGATTCTGAAATTGAAATATGAGAATTCGGAGAGGACTTGCCTTGGGTTCTTGAGTGGGACCTAGAATTTCTCCAAACTTCTTCTAAATTAACCCCCTAATATTGATAATTTTAGCAAATAATTAATTACAGAAAATTATAACCAAATTTTATCAAAGATGAACAAAATATTAAAGAAGGAAATTTATACCCAAGATGGAGTTGGGGCTAGAGCTTGGTTCTTCCATTCTTCTTCATCTTCTTCTCCAATTTCTTCTTTCTTAAAAGAAAAGGGGGTTTGGGTTTGGGTTTTAATGGTGGTGGTGATGTTGATGAAGATGGAGATGGAGATGATGGTGTTGGAGGTTGGCGGTGAAAGTGCTTGGGGGCGGCCGGCGGCGGCAGCGGCGGCAGCAGCAGCAGCGCAGTAACAGTAGCAGCAGTAGCAGTAGTAAGGGAAGGGAAGGAGGAGAAGAGGAAGAGTGGAGGAGAGAGATGGAGAGGAATAGGGAGATGAGAGTGAGAGAGATGGAGAGGAAGAGATATATAGAGGGAGAGAGAGTTCGAGAGAGAGAGAGAGATGACCGAGAGAGTGAGAGAGAGATCGAGAGAGGGAGAGAGGTTTCGAGAGAGGGAGAGAGGGTGCGGGTGAGGGCTGCCCCTCTCTCTTTCTCTAAATATATATATTATATATATATATTTTTTCCTTAGGGTTTCAAAATGAAAATTTCTAAAAATAAGAATGAAAAAAAATTATTATTACATCAATTATTGTTTATATCATAAAAAAAAAATTAGAGCAAAACATTTAATTAGATGGAAATATAATAAAATATTAATACATTAATTATTGAAAAGCAGCTATGACACATCGCGTATCATTGAACGTTAAGTCTTAAAGCATCGAAAGACATACTTCATGTGAGAAGTAAGCAGTTGTGGCACAAATGCTACGAAATTGCCAAATGTATAGTATGCTGCCTTGGAAATGTTTGGGACCTTCAGGTCGTTCATTGAACATTGAATTGAGGCGACGGTTGAAAAGAAAGAAAAGAAATACAAGATGATGTGAGAAACGTAAAATGATGTAAGTCTGAGTTTCAGACTCATACTATGTTTGGTTGTATGAGTAGATACGTATTGCATGATCAAATGGACTTTGAATATATCCCGTGCACGGGTTTGTTTCCTAGAGACAAGATCGTCGGGGCGCCGGGACTGTTCAACCTAGGAGTAATGGTTATCGTGCCAAGGGAGCGCGAGACATTGCAGGACCTTCAGTAAGGATCGTAACATATGCTGGATGAGTAGCGTCACAATGCCATTAAGAAAGATTTCTATTTTGGCATCATGAATGCCAGTCATCTTCATATAGATAGGGGCCGGTGGGCTGAATGGTGCAGGCACACAGAGATCCTGCACAAAGATCACTTATAACATGACAGGGAAATATGGTAGACGTATTCACCTTGCGTCGATGCAAGGGTAAGTTCGTCGAAGTTAATAAGAAGTCGCCACAAAACAACACGAGATTGCTATATGTTGCCTGTTTGCTTACGCAAATAATGATAACATGCTTGCCATGAAATACACGCTTTACTGCTTACAATATGCCATGAAACCGATCATAAGGCAAAGATAGAAAGATCACAAGTTAAGCTGCATGATTTATATATTTACTTAATGTCGGTTTAATAAAGTGGGTCTTATCAGAACGCGAGAGGATTAGTACTAATCCCCCACCAGATTGCTTGTAGTATGCAGGGAATGGATTGCTCGCGACGGAGCTTCGCTTGAACACGCTGAGGCATGAAATGTCATAGCGTTTTGAGGCGTGTGACCGTATTGACGCTCAGACTTGCAACATGATGATGCGGCCGAGATATAAAAGACATGGTATATGGAACGATGAAATCTTTTGTAGGCAAGAGAGAACTTGAGTGTTGTAAGCCAATCTGGCAGATTCATTTGGGTTATTAAAAGCCTTTGTAATTACGCTGCTTATTTAATAAAGAGAATTGTTTCGTATACTCTGTGTAACTCCAATGTGACTCTGTTTCTTCCGCTGATAATATTGAATCGAGATAACCATTTTAATGATTTGAATCATCTAGCCTTGTACGAGTGCAATTCCAGATTCGTACGGAATCACGTTCCAGCGAGGATGATCGATTCGGTGAAATCGATGCCAGGACGAGCGATTACCCGGGTCAGAGCGTGACAATACTTCCCACCAGTACGGTTGGTACTGACACCCCACTAGTTTTAATATGCAGGTTACAGATACTTGCTCGTTCGAGACGTAGCTCGCTTGGATGCGTCGAGACAGGGAATTCCTTAATATTTCGAAGCGTGCGGCCCTGCTAGAGTCTTCACCTATACCAGCAAGCAAACAGGTCGGGGAACAAGAGAAGGTCTGAACCGATTGATATTGAAGAATCAGCGGATGAGTTGTGGTTAGGGGTGAAATGCCACTCGAACCCAGAGCTAGTTGGTTCTCCCCGAAATGCGTTGAGATGCAGCAATTGACTAGACATCTAGGGGTAAAGCACTGTTTCGATGCGGGCCGCGAGAGCGGTACCAAATCGAGGCAAACTCTGAATACTAGATATGACCCCAAAATAACAGGGGCCAAGGTCGGCCAGTGAGACGATAGGGGATAAGCTTCATCGTCGAGAGGGAAATAGCCCGGATCACCAGCGAAGGCCCCTAAATGACCGCTCAGTGATAAAGGAGGTACGGGTGCAGAGACAGCCAAGAGGTTTGCCTAGAAGCAGCCACCCTTGAAAGAGTGCATAATAGCACGGTCTATAGGAATGCTAATTGGACGAGTACAGTTCCTTAACGGCTATGCGCCAGAGCACTAATTGGCTTGAAGTCAAGTGCGGATTCTGTCGCATTTGGAATAGTTGGATGCGAATCAGGAACCAAAGGTGGGCCTTCAAGAGCCGGGTTGGGACAGATAGCAGATGTGACATTTCACATAGGATACCTCTCCCCCTCCGATAAAGGGTATGTGATAGATCATATTCCTAGTGAGTGGATGGAGTAGGCTACCCAACTACAGTCGTGACTGTGCACAAAGCCTATCTTCTCTACGATCTTGAAATAGTTGAACGTTCCATACGTTGGAAGAATGTAGATCAGTTCTTGGTGTGCCGGATCTTGGGTAAGTTTCAACTTCCGATTGATGGTGTAACGAAATCCCTTTGAACTCTTGTTCTTATCCGATGCGCCAATAACAATAACAATGGTAGCACACTTTGACCATATTCACGAGAGTCCTCAGATCAGAAGTTCTCTAAGGCTAAGCTATGTTATGTCACCACACCGGAAGATGGGCCTATTGGATGCCACGAGGTGTGCAGGTCGTATCATATCATCATTTTACCTAGTGGATACGCTCGTCTAAGAGAGATTTGCGCTTGTCCTTGCGTCTTAGTCTGTTGTCGCTCGTCCTGCCTATCCTAGTTGCCTAAACTAGACGCCAAACGTGAGGCGAACGTGGCGTGAGGCGACCGAAGGGAGGAAAAGTGAGGTGCCTATGCGTGGTCAGAGGGTTATTCTTCTATTGATTCAGCGAATGAAAGAGCTAGTTCTGCAGCCAAGTCTACTCGCTTATCACCTGGTTGCTTTTTCTTTTTTATCTCCTGCCAGACACCTTCCCAGTGGGTCAAGGTGCTCCAAGGCTTCATGTACAGTTCGATTAGCTGGTGACTTTCTATACCTTGCCTACTCGCTTGGAGCCATCCCCATTGTCTGCCATCCTCTCTCAAGCCCAAAAGAAAAAAGATCTATCCTTTATTACATAACCTGAAATTCTTTGTGCTAAACAATCATTTGTCTGCCATCCTCTCTCTTAGGCTCCGGTCAGTAACATAATGAATGGACATCGCATTCTTCTAGTTGTATGCCCGGAGGCATAATCTTTTGTAATTGAGAGATGAGAGAGAGCTGAGTAATTATATTCAGATATTGTGAACTTAAGTGACTTGTAAACTTGACCTTGCGCCTTTGTAATTTTATTTTCAATATCAATAAAGAGTTCTCATTTGTATATCATTGCGTTATTCAACTTCTATGCTCGGGACTTCTGTGCGACGACCCCGTCGCTAAGCTGCTGAAATCGGCCATTATGGAAATCGCCTTGCGCGAGCGCAATTTAGGCTCGCGCGACATCACGTCCTAGCGAGGACGATCGGTTATGCGGAACCGAGGCGTGACATAAATCGCCCTTCCTGTTGAGTGCATCGGCTACATGATTCTCCTTATCCGGCTTGTGTTGCAGCTTCATATCGAAATCGATCAAGAAGTCTTGCCATCTTGCTTGCTGGGGAGACTTCTTCCGAGTCTGGAAGTAGCTCGTGGCAACATTGTCCGTCATGACCATGAACTTAGGCAAAGGAGATAGTGGCGCCATGTCCGCCAACAATGCACCACCACCGTCATCTCCTTCTTTTGTATCGTATACCGTCGCTCTGTGTCATTCAGCTTGCGATTCTGGAACGCGATGGAATGCCCTTCCTGCACCAACACCCTACCGATGGCGAAGTCGGATGCGTCAGTGTGCACCTCGAACGCTTTGGAGTAATCCGACAATAACAAGACCAATTCCTCCGTCACGACCAGTGTCAATGGGTCCTCGACCATAAAAGCACCCTAGAGGGAGGGTGAATAGGGTCAAGCTTACTAATCAAACACAATACAATTGCTAATTGACATTTTAAAAATTAAGATTACAAGAGAAGAAGCAATAAGAATATTGACACCCGATGTATCTTGGTATCCTCCGTGAGGCACTCCAGTCCCTGAACTCTCTCCGGATTTAATCCATTACAACACGAGCTTTGATCCGAAGGCTCGTCAACTTCTTACACAAGAGCTTTGCTCTGAAGGCTCTCTGACTTCAATACACAAAGGTTTTGATACGAAGGCTCTCTGACTTCACACAAGTTTGATCTGAAGGCTTGTACACTTCAATCTCTTTACAAGATAGTTTTGATTTTCTTACAACAAAGATAAAGATCTCACTTTTACAACTCAAGAACACTAACACAATTTGTGGATAGGCAAGTGAAAGCTTTGGTATAGCTGTTTGTGGATAGGCTTTGGTAGATTAGAAAGTTTTAGGCTCAAAGCATCATCCTTGAATGAAGGAGTTCAAGGCTATTTATAACCAAAGCAAGAGAAAGATCTGAATTGCAACTTTTTGTCAGCGAACGGAAGATCGTCGGTAATTCGCGAAATACAGTCGAATCATCCGCCTGCATAGAGCAACGGCTATAAAAAGAACCATTGGAATCACTCTTCGGACAAATTTTGACCGTTGGAATTCAAACGGTCACAACTCAAAAAATTCGTCGATGATCCGCGGACTTCCGTCGGATAATCCGATAGTTCACAGGTTTTTTGTGGTCTATTTGGATCATCCTTCGATGGTACGCAAAGATCCGTCGGATCTTCTGCCTGACTTCCCAAAAGTGGTCCTGGGTTATTTTCTACCCTAACTTTTAATTTGTCATCAATTTCTTGTGTTTACAATTATTCCTAAAACCCATTTACAGACTGTATATAGAATATAGCAGGTGCAGAATTCTTCACTTGATAGATGATAACTTTTTTCCTTGACGGCAGGTGTCCAAAGATATCCAGATTATGAAATCTGAATACCTTTAAGGGACTTCGCCCCTGAACCCCCACTGGGGGTGCTACCCCCTCGACCCCTGTCCACTGACCTGACAGCAGAACCCCCGAGTGCGTGGTCCCGGAGTTGTTGTTGGGCAGTTCAGAGAAAACTTGTGGGATACCGTCGCCTTTGGTCCATCATGATTTCTTTGTTGCATATGTCCATGTTGATCTTGCTTATTGTTTTTCTGCAAATACACGTTAGACGAACAAAGCAATATACATTGTAGCAAGGGTGATAAATTTAATGCTCATTAAGACTATGCTAAGTTTAAGTATAAATACTATAGTGATAGCATAAATATTAGTGATATCATAATGTTGAACTTAATCGAATAACCACCATCAAAAACATAGTTAGATCATTGGGCTAACAAGCTCCTCTTTTTATTATGGCAACTCGGTTAATTTTAAAATAGATATAATAGAAACTCATAGCACTAATATGTCAAACAATAAGCACATATCACCAAAAGGTATAAATAAAGTAGAAATGCTACAGTGATTGTATGAAAATTAGTGATAATAAAATGCCAAACTTAATCGATTAACTATATTCAAAAATATGATACAATCATTAGGCTAACAGGCCACACCCACCTTAACACGCTCAAGTATGTCTCCCTTGAGTGCATCGGCAACTCGGCCTTCCTGCTGAGTGCATCGGCCACATTATTTTCCTTGTCCAGCTTGTATCGCAGTTCCATATCGAACTCGACCAAGAAGTCTTGCCATCTTCCTTGCTTAGGAGACGGCTCTTCTGAGTCTGGAAGTAGCTCATGGCAACATTGTCCGTCAAGACTACGAACTTGGTGCAAAGGAGATAGTGGTGCCATGTCCGAAAACAATGCACCACCGTCGTCATCTTCTTTTGCACCGTAAACCGTCGCTCTGTATCATTCAGCTTGCGGCTCTGGAACGCGATAGGAAGCCCTCTTGCACCGATAGCGAAGTCGGATGTGTCAGTGTGCACCTCGAACGTCTTGGAGTAATCCAACAATGACAAGATCCGTTCCTCCGTCACGGCCCTCTTGAGTGCGCCAAATGCCTCCTCGCACTTGGATGTACAACTCCATGCCCGATCCTTCTGCAACAGATCGGTAAGCGGTGTTGCTATGGTGGAGTATCCTTGGATGAACCGCTAATAGTAGTTCGCCGGGCCTAGCAATAATCTCAGCTCCGTCGGCCTGGTGGGAGTCTTCTACTCCCGTATGGCCTGGACCTTCGTCTCGTCCATCTATATCTTGTCCTGCATGATCCAGTGTCCCAAGAACGACACTTCTTGAGCAAAGGAACGTTTTTCCAGCTTGACGAAGAGCTAGTTTTCCCTATGCAGTTAATAACCGATATATATCGGTTTTATATCGGTTATATATCGGTATCAGTCGTCAACCGATTTTTTTCAAAAAAAGGAAAAATATCGGTCCCGATAAAATCGGCCGATACGACCGATATTTACCGATATATCAGTTTGAGATATAACCGATATCTCACAGTTTGTTGTTTATATGTTACTTAGGTTACATCTTAAAGGGGGAGGAGAGAGAAAAAAAGAAAGAAAAAGGAACGACGGCTGCTGTTGCGCTCTTTAAACCTGCTGCTGCTTCTCCAACGGTAAGTTCTTCTCCTTCTTCAGTTCTTCTTCTTCTTCCCCCATCACCTGGAAAATCGCATTCAAATGCTCGATGTGCTCCTCCATCGCATTTGAGTGCATGACGTTGTCGTCGAGATAGACCGCGACGAGCCGATCAAAATAGGGATGGAAGAGCTTGTTCATCAAAGTACAAAATATTGCAGGAGCATTCGTTAGTCTAAAAGGCATGAATAAAAATTCATACGCGCCATACCTTGTGATGCACCTTCTTTGGCCTCGTCCCCTTCGGCTATCTGTACCTAATAGTATCACAAGCGCAGATCGAGTTTGGAGAAGTATCTTACGCCTCCCAGTTGATCGAACAAATCCACCACCAACAGGATATGGTATTTGTTCTTGACGGTCATCTTATTTAGTGTACTATAGTCGATGCACAAACGAAGGCTCTCATCCTTCTTCAGAAACAATACCGGTACACCGAACGGGACCTTAGACGGCCTAATGAATCCCACATCGAGTAGCTCTTTTAGTTGCCTCTTCAACTCATCGCGCCTTGGCGAGGCCATGCGGTATGGGGTCGTAGCAGGCGGCTTCGTGTCCGGATCTAACTCGATGGCATGGTCCACCTCCCTCCGTGGAGGTAGCCTCTTTTGAAGCTCTCGCGACATGACATCTCTGAAATCTGTAAGGACGTCGTCAATCTCGGACAGAAGATCCCCCTGCATGGGTGCCTCCGCTGTATTGAGTACCGCCAGGTAGGTCATCTCTATGTGCCTAACACCCTCCTTGAGTTGGATGGCAGAGAGAGCCTTCCCCTTCGTGGACTCGCCTCGTGCAACATTCACCATGCACGGGGAGGTCTCTTCCATGATCCCGACGACTCCCAAATATGGCATTGGAAACGCCTTTACCAAAGTGAGGAAGTCCATCCCGAGGATCACCTAGAAGTCGTCGAGTGGTGCGACCATGAGACTGGCGACACACGTCCAGTCTCCCACTTCGACCTTCACCCCTTTGTCCACCCCGCCTCTAAGTTGACTGCCTTCATCTTGCTCAAGTCTTTTCTAGCACCAGAACCAAACGTTGGACCTCCGTGTCCGATACGAAACTATGCATCGCTCTTGTTTCCACCATCGCCCTTGTGCTCTGGCTGTTGATCTTTACGTCCACATACATGAGCTCCCGATTCAGGCTTTGGCCACGACGGTCTTGCTCTTTAGAGCATTGAGCAGACACAAGGCTCCATATGAGCCCCCATCATTGGCTCCTTGTCCTCGGCCTCCTCGCCTTAGACTGCGTTCATCCGCTTGCCTTTATCCTTGCAATCGCGTGCGAAGTAATTTCCTCCGCACACGAAGCACACAATCTTGTGCTATGTCTGGAGATTCGCAGGATGCTTGTCCTTGGTGGTGGCCTTTGCCTTGGGCTTGGAGGCATCGCTCCACCGATACTCCATTAGCTTCTCGGCCGCTGAGACGGTCGTGTTCAGGTCAGGGACACGCTGCCTCTGTAATTCTTGTGTCGCCTATAGTTGCATACCGTCAATAAAGAAAAATAGACAACCTTCTTTGCCCATGTTGCAAATGACAAGCATGAGATGGATGAATTCCGCCACACAATCCTTGATCGACCCGGTGTGCTTGAGTTGACGCAAGCTCCTCCTTGCCACGAACTCAATATTCTTTGGGTAGAATTGAGACTTGATCTCCTTTTGAGATCCTCCCAAGTCTCGATCGAGCACAAATACTTTTCCTTCTCGATGCACCTGCGGCGCCACCACAACATAGCATCATCAATGAAATAAAAGGATGCAGTATTTACCTTATCGGCCTATTCCTCGATTCGAACCGCCTTGAGGTACCGTCTCGCACGCCATTGATGGATTTGGGTTATGGATACTTCATTTTCGGTGTCGCCTCCCTCCTCAGAGACCCACTACTGGCAGTGGCTTTCTCGAGGATTGTCGTCTTAGTCTTAAGTTCCTCACGTAGTTCAACAATCTCGCCTTTGCAGCCTTGCGTTCCTCCTCAAATCTGGCTTACATCTCACGAAGTTGCTATCGGAACATCGCTATGGTATGGCTAACATCGGTCTCCAACCCATGGACGAACTCCTCATGAGCCGTCGGGTTTTGCTCCACTTGCAACTCGAGGTCCATTACCCCTATCTCTAAGAGATCCATACCGGATGCCAACTCGCCAAAGGCTCCTTCTAACGACGGCTCCTTGCTTTTGCCCTTCCTGGAGGTCTTGGCTTTCTCCTTGGACGATGCGGGTTGCTCCTCGTAGACGATCTCGAATGTCGACATAGGGACAATCAACCTTTGCTATGATATTAATTGTTGCAGACAGTATATTTGCCTATACTTCAACCCGTGCAGCACACAAGCTTCCTACTCGAAGACCCACGCAAGCCTTCCAGAAAGATCTTAGCTAGAATGCTAAGTATTGAGAGACTAGTGGAACAATATTGGGACATGTAACAATTCCTTTATTAACTTGGAGAATACTTACAAGTTTTGGTGATGATGAACAAATGAGCATCCCACTTATTTATAAGGCCTCATAGGGCTTACAAGAAACTTATGGAATTGACATATTCCAAGGATTATTCTAGAAAATTCTAGAGCCTAGAGATTTACAACGACACTTCTAGAATATCCAGAAAGAACACGAGTCATCTAGAAAGATTTCGAGTCTTCAAGATGATTCTACCATCTTCTAGAGAATTCCGAAAGCATCAAACATAATCTTGGTCCGTGAAGGGTTATGCAAATCCTTCTTGGTGAAGCGCAAAATCTTGTGTGTTACACACTGCTACAATCGCCTGGTTGTTGTAGTAGATTGGTACCGTCATAATATGCGCACCAACCAGAGGAAAATCATACATAAGCATCAAACATAATCTTGGTCCGTGAAGGGTTATGCAAATCCTTCTTGGTGAAGCGCAAAATCTTGTTCGTTACACACTGCTACAATCGCCTGGTTGTTGTAGTAGATTGGTACCGTCATAATATGCGCACCAACCAGAAGAAAATCATACATAAGCCCCCGAAGCCATTCCTCTTCATCCGCTGCAGCTGCTAATGCAAAAATTTTGGATTCCATCGAGAAATGAGAGAGCATGGTCTACTTCTTCGACTTCCACGATATAACAGCTCCATCCATGGAGAAGACGTATCCTCCTGTGGCCCTTTCGCTCTCAACTTCTGAGCACCAGCTTGCATCACTGAAATATTCCACTATTGTTGGATAACCGTTGTAGTACAATGCATATTTATGAGTTCTCTTGAGATATCGCATGACTCTTTTTACACATTTCCAATGCTCAACACCTAGATTGCTCGTGAACTGACTCAGTATCCCTACGACGAAAGTTATATCAGGTCTAGTGGCACTCGTCGCATACATCAAGCTCCCGATGACGCTTGAGTACTCCAACTACATGACACTCTCCCTTGGATTTGGCTTCAACTTCTGAGCACTACTGTACGGAGTATCGATCCTTGGAAGATCCTGATATCCATTGCGAGTGAGCATCTCCTCAATATAATGAGACGGTGACAATGCCATCCCAGCTTTTGTGGGATGACCTTTATCCCAATGATAACATCAGCAACTCTCATATCTTTCATACTGAATTTAGACGAAATGAACTTCTTTGTCTCTGTGAGACATTATAGATCCGTACCCAGGATCAACATGTCGACTACATAAAGACGAACGATAACTCATCTCCCATTACCGAACTTAGTATAAACACATTTATCCGTCTCGCTGACCCTGTAGTCGTTTGATGTTATGACTTTATCAAACTTCTCATGCCACATCTTGGAAGCTTGCTTCAGACCGTACAATGATTTTACCAACTTGCAGACTTTGTCATGACTATTGACAACAAATCTTTCTGGTTGTTGCATTAAATCTTTTCAGTCAAATCTCCATTCAGGAACGCTATTTTTACATACATCTGATGAATTAACAACTTGTTAATTGTACCCATAGCAATCAGTATCCTGATGGTTGTCATCCGCGCTACTGGATCATACGTGTCAAAGTAATCGATCCCCTGCTTTTGAGAAAACCTCTTGGCTACCAGCCTTGCCTTGAACTTGTGAACAGTTCTATCGGCCTTCATCTTCTTTAATATCCATTTACATCCGATTGTCTTTGCTCCTTCAGGTAGGTCGACCACATCCAAGTATTGTTAGAGGTGATTGAGTCATACTCATGATTAACAGCTTCCTCTCAGAAGACATCTCTAGTTTTCATAGTCTCGTCATAGGTAAGCGAATCTGCTTCCACATGATAGGTGACATCATCTCTGAAGTCCTTTTGCCTCCTCACTCGCTTAGCCAACGGCTCTGCGATTTCTGGTTCATATGTTGAATCTTCAACGACAACCAATTCTTGAACTACATTATCATTAGTAGTGATAGTCTCCTCTACATCAACGCTATTCTCCGGAATGTCCGAGAGAATAATATTTTTGTGCCTTGCACACTTGTCTTCAAAGTATTCTGCGTCGCGAGATTCGATAATATGATTTGATTCAATATCAAGAAACTTCTAAGCATCACTCTTTTCAGTATATCCTAAGAATATAGTCTTTGTAGTCCTCGCTCCCAACTTCTGGATCTTTATATCCGAAAACTTCACATATGCCACACCACCCCACAATTGAATGACATTCAAGTTGGGTCAGACCTTGAACCAGAGTTCATAAGAAATAACCTCGGAAGTTGCGAACAATAATATGTTCAAAATGAAATTAGTCGTGAGCGCATCTTCTCCCCAGAAGCAGTTTTGAAGTCTCGCAGTTAACATCATTGAGTTCATCATTTCTGCTAATGTCACGTTCTTCCTTTCTGCAACTCCATTTGATTGAGGAGAATACAGAGCAGTCATCTCATTGACAATTTCATGTTCTCTGCAGAACGATGCGAATTCAAGAGATCGATACTCTTTGCCTCAATCACTTATTAGTCTCTTGAGTTGTTGTCTGGTCTGACGTTCAGTTTCAACCTTGAAGTCCTTGAACTTTATGAATGATTCGTCCTTTGATTTGAGCAGATAGACGGACGCATATTTCGAGAAGTAGTCGATGAAAGTTATAAAGTATTTCATCCCGACCTTTGTAGAGAATTGCTTGAAGTCACAAATATCTGAGTGCACCAAGCATTATCATTGTACGGTCTGCAGCGCAGTGGCCTCAGCAATCCTCCAAGCATTATCATTTTTTGGAATAGTAGGTTCAGCATCTGTCAACACATAATCAACGTTCACGAGTTGAAGACTAATACTGATCTTCCTCTTCTAGATATTGTAATGCTCTCCGTCAAACTTCTCAAGTTTGTTAAAACTTGTATCAAGAAGCTTTGTACGGTTGTCCTCCATCTTACTCTGATCTTGTTTTGAGATTGTTAGTCCCGATACCGATCAAAAGATAAAGGAACAGAGGCCAGGAACAGAGATATCACGCAAGACCTTCCAGGAGATTTGCTCTCTGGTCTAATCTTGAAGTTGTAGTCGAGATTAGAAGTTCATGAAAACAAGTTTGCCCTCTGGTGTCTCGATTCCAATTGAACACTATAAATATTTCAGATTACAACATCTCTTTCCAATTACAAACTGACATAAAGTAATTTGTTATTCCTTGCAAACGTGTTGCAATTGAGACAGAACGTCTACAATAAGAAATAAGAGAAGTAGAAAAAGACCAAAAGTATCTTGCTAGGATGATGAAGATCATCGTTGCTCAAATCAAGATTCGCCATCACACGATCCGCTTCCAGGAACCATCAAGTTCACAAGAGAACTTCTAGAACACTCGTCGTCACCTCTTTAGTGACTCGCACAAACTCCTGAACTCCAATGGCGACAGCAGCAGCGACAGCAAGATATTATCTCCCTTTCTCAATTTCGAAGTAAGTTCTCAAAAGGATATGAAAAGGGTATTTATAGAGTAGGGAGGAAACCCTAACCCTAATTCCGGTAGTCAATAGATTACGGAAAGATAGAAATAAATTAAATTCAAATTCCACAAAAATCGGATCTGAATATTTGACTCAATCTTTCCATAAGCGTTCAAATCCCGCAATAAGCGGTATTATGCGCTATCAGCGTTCTCTGCGCATATGCGCACAGCAACGCAGTTGTTCCTGCACACATAAACCAGCAGCGTAACAGCTCATGCGCACAGCAATGCAGCAGCGCATGCACGCATACGCGCATAGCCCGTGCATAGAACGCTCATCGTCAGCTTACAACCACACATGCAACTCGCGCAACTAATGCGCACAAGAGCCATGCGACGATGTTGACGTGCACCATCAAAACGCAACTTTGCGCACTTGAGCCCGAGTCCGAGTCCGAGTCCAAGTCCGACGAGGCTTAGCTCCTAAGAAAAATTTTCCAATAGTTTGACAAAAAGCATGAATGCTTCCTTGAGGAGTTTAAAGTTAATCCTACTAGGAAAACATCCAACATGGCACCCACTTGGACCACCGCCCCATGTGCATACCTCAACACCAAACATTGTATTATATTGAGATATCCACTTGGAGTGTTTTCCAATGTGGGACTATCTTTCTAGCTCTGAAGGAGGAAAACCTCCATGAGTATATGCAAAAACTCCAACAAAAGATGCCTTCGGTCAAGGAGAGAAGTGAACTTATGTGATAATTTAGCTGCCCTCGTATGATTCTAGTGTCATCAAAGCGCCACTTTGCGCCCTTGAGCGAGTCCTTCGGGGCTTAGCTCCTAAGAAATTTTTTCCAAGTGTGTGCAAAAAGTATAAATGCTTCCTTGAGGAGTTTAAAGTTAATCCTACTAGGAAAACATCCCACATGGCATCCACTTGGGCCACCACCCCATGTGCATACCTCAACACCAAGCATGGTATTATATTGAGATACCCACTTGGAGTGTTTTCCAATGTGGAACTATCTTTCTAGCTCGCAAGGAGGAAAACCTCCATGAGTATAAGGAAAACTCCAATAGAAGATACCTTTTGCAAAGAGAGAAATGAACTTATGTGATACTTTAGCTGCTCTCTTATGATTCTACCAGATTGCTTTAGAGCATGGATATCCTACCGTAACTAAAAGACAGGAAGCAAAAAGGATGAAAGTGGAAAAACCTTCAGTTCATCATGCAAGTTTTACATAAGTAGTACAATAGTAATCTTCCTAAATGCAATGCATCTATTACAGCAGTAAGCCAGTAACACCCATCTTGTACAGTCTTTGATAAGGATTCATAAAGAATGAATGATCAATCAGAAGAAAATCTTTCAACATAACAAAGTAGAATATATATATATATATATATATATATATATATATATATATATATATATATATATATACCTTCAAGGCATGTTGGACACATCCTCATCTTCTGATGATGTAGAGGTGTAGGGCACTCCAGCTATAACTTCTTTTGATGAGTTCCCTGACATGCACATGGAGTAAAATAACTTAGATCCACCCTCATAGTTACATCCATGGAGTTTGTCTGCTACCCTGATTGATTCTATATTGGTGTCATTATTACTTCTAAGTATTTCAGTTAACTCATGGAAATGACTTGAAGACTTATCGTGTCTATAGATAAGATCATCATGCTGCAGCTGAGGGGGATAATATGGTGGGTTCTGAATAAGAAATATGGTGGGTAAATGACTTCCATAGTAGATCTTTCTAGCACAAAATCAAATTGATTATGAAGTAACTCATATTCTCACAAATTCTTAACATGGCAAGTATATAACTTAATGACAATTATAAAATTTTGATACTTACTGGTTACTTACTGTTGGAATCATGAATTTGAGATAAACTAACCTTCTCCTTCAGCTAACCTTCTGCTTCAACTACTGGTGCATAAAACTCCTTGAACTCTTTCCAAAAGAAAATTTACCTCCACCTGAGTTGAACGGTTCAACTTAATTCTTTGCTACAGAAACATTAACGTGATTCATGTGGTTACCTAAAAAAAATCTAGAGGGTGAAGAATTTGGGAAAAATTAGTTGTATGGAGAAATTTTTACCAAATTTTCCTATACAGAGAAGTCGCCAGTCGGTCTGGCACATTTTGTGAGTTTTGAAATTTTTGCATATAAATCTTATACTTTCATGATTTGCATATAACTTTATTTTTAATTTGACCGTACCGATACAGACCGACATCTTTTCGTACAGATCTGGGATCTCTACGAGGCCTACATCGTTGGATCCGAAACATCGAACTAATGTGAGGGTATTTTTTGCGAGTTTTGCGACCTTTTTCTATAGTGACAGTGCCGCACAACTCACTCAAAATATTCTTATAGGGGTAGTTCGACGTTGCAGATCCAACAACGTAGGCCTCGTCGCGATCCGCACGTTAAAAATAGACTTATATGTAAATCATGAAAATATAAAAGACTTGTATACAAAAAAATTCAAACAAATTTGTATTCCAATGATACACCATTCGGTCCAGCATTTTGAAAATTTTGCATATAAATCTTTTATATTTTCATGGTTTGTACAAGTCTATTTTTTATTTTATAGCAATAATACGAGCTCACATATTTTCGTACGAATCTCGGATCGCGATGAGACCTACGTCTTTGGACCAGACAAAGATTGAAAATATCACAAAACTCGTTGAAAATATTCAGACAAGCTCGTCGTAATCCATACGAAAAAAATGTGAGTCCATATCGGTGCGGACAAAATAAAAATAGACTTACATGCAAATCATGAAAATATAAAAGACCTAGAAGCAAAAAATAAAAAAATATATATATTAAAAAATATGCCATATGTGGCATTTTGAATCTTTTTGGAAGTCTTGCAAAACGCCCTTTAATGATTTATATACAAGTCTATTTTCAATTTGACTGTAACAATATTAGCTCACATATTTCCGTGCGGTAGACCTAAGTCGTTAAATCCGTCTATGGGGACGCTCCAGAAAAGTGTCGCAGAACTGGCTAAATATACTAATATGTGTAGTTCCCCGCACGACGTCCGGAAAAGTATCACAGAATTCACTGCAAATACTCTCACATGGGTAGTTCGATGTTGCGGTTCTAACGAGATAGGTCTCGTCGCGATCCAAAATCCACACGAAAATATGTGAATCCGTATCGGTGTAGTCAAATTGAAAATAAGATCATGAAAATAAAATTATATGCAAATTCAAAATTGCGCCAGACCGATTGGTGCCAGTCAATTTGGCGCATTTTGTGCAGTTGGAAATGTGCCAGACTGATTGACTACTTCTCTCTGTATAGAAAATTTTGGTAGAATTTTCTCCCTACAACGAATTTCCCCCAAATCCTTCACCCTCTAATAATTTTCTGTTACCTAAATGCCTAAAGTCATCTTCCAAGCATTTAAAGAGTTATCTAGAGTTAAGAATGCTAGCATTTTCAATTGATTGGCTGACAATAATGCTGAGACATTAAATGCAGAACTCATGAGTAGATTAGTGGAAATGGGCCTTGTTAGTGTTCTGGAGCATATAACACAGTTTAAAGGGAAAGGTATACAGGTAACATCTCTCTAGTAGAACCGGATGTTCTTAGTGTTCTTAACGAGTGGCTATAGTTTCCTCTTCACCAATGTTTTGGTTGCTCTAAACACCATGTGTAACAGTTAGGTGTGTGAATGGAGTAGACACATAATAGATATAGCTGTAGCATTACTTTAGTTTATTTTCCTTTGCCGATACAAATAAGTATAGTATTCAAATGCCAAATACCCGTGTTTGGTTACAGCCTATGTTACACTGACATGGATATGACACGACACAGTAAGGATACAGTGACACGGCAAACGACAGCTATTTTGGTGTCCTGGCGATTTTGATGTGTCCATGATGTGTCCATGATGTGTCCAATACATGTTCGACATGACATAGCCCACATTTTGTCAGCCTAAGCTTTCTAGGAACATTCAATACAAAATTTGAGTAAGAATATGAGGAGGGATCAACATCCCCTCAATTTTGCATCCCCCATGCATCCCCTCTTTCGTATCCATTGGATTTTGTTTAAGTCATGTAATCTTAACCGTCATGTAATCTTAACCGTTGATTTATCAACGGTTAAGATTAGATGACTTAAACAAGATCCAACGGGTGTTATCATGGGGATGCATGGGGGATGCAAAATTGAGGGGATGTTGATCCCTCCTATATATATATATATATATATATATATATATATATATATATATAGAGAGAGAGAGAGAGAGAGAGAGAGGAGGAATCCGCATCCCCTCATTTTTTGCATCCCCAAGTATCCCCATGTTAACAACCGTTGGATGTTGTTTCAGTCATCTAATCTTAACCGTTGATTTGAACCATTCAAATCAATGGTTAAGATTAGATGACTTAAAACAACATCCAATAGTGGATAGCATGGGATGTTTGGGAATGCAAAAAATCGGAGATGTGGATCCCTCCTCATATATATATATATATATATATATATATATATATATATATATATATATAGCTTGGGAGACTCATCACTCGAGATAGATTGAGGAGGTTCGGGGTTACAGTGGATAGTCAGTTGTGCGTTCTATGTGCGGAATATAATGAGAGTATGTCGCATCTATTCTTTCAGTATCAGGCTTCTTGGGAAGTTTGGGAGCATCAGAAAGGTAAATTGGGAATGGCTGCTGGGGGAGAACGGGATCTACTCAGTTATAGAAGGCATCAGGAACGAACGGGACAGAGAAGCGAGTTGGGGCTCGGAGGCTCGAATTCGGATTGTTGCGACAGTATGGCATATCTGGAAAGAGCGGAATAACCGTATATTTGAGGGGTTGAATGCCCCCATGATTGGATTATTTAGCAATATTAAGCATGATATAAGGTTGACATCTGTACAGTGGGTCTAAACATGACCGCTGGTCTGTATTTTTCTTCTCTTTTAATGGAATTACCTTTTTCCAATATATATATATATATATATATATATATATATATATATATATATATATATATATATATATTGGACAGGTAATTGTGTTACATACCCCTTGCCCGAAGGCATACAAACTAGGCCCGAAGGCCCGCACCCGTATTTGTATCTCACCGCATCCGGCCCGGCCCGAAGGCCTATACCAACACTTGTAACTCACTGCATCCGGCCCGCACTCACATTTATTCCTCCACATGGAATTAAATGTGCTTCTCCCGTTGCTCGAACCTACAACCTCTTGGGAGGATGTGCCTCACTCTAACCACTTGAGCTAGAGGTACATATATATGTTGCATAGGCATGAATATGACCTGACATGGTAAGGACACAACGACATGAATATATCACCTATTATGGTGTCCAATACGTGTCCGACCAGACACAACCCTAATTTTTTGATTGTTTGTGCCTCCTAGGATGTGATACTACTAAGTAGGACCTGGAAAATAGAAAGGAAATTAAGTTCAGTCTGTAGTTGAGAAAACATGACAAATATCAAGGTATTACTAGAGTACTATCCAGATTTGTATCCATATCTAAGCAGGACAAACAATGAGCACAATATATGTTGGCATACAGACACAAAGTCATTCTTATTTGATTAATTGTAATTGTCTGCACCTTCTCTGCTACATCAATTTTCTTGCATGATGATTAGTATAGGCTAATCTGCCACATACCAAATCTGCAACCATTCCCACATTCGCTATTGCCGTCTATGTTGCATGGACACAATGCCAATTTTGGAGCGTCGTGGTCTGTTTTAGAGTGTTTTTTGTGTCAAATACGCGCTCGACACGACCCTGACACGGAACTGATTTTCGGAGTCCGTGTGCTTCCTACTACTTCAACAACGTCTATTCAGTATAAAAATAACCAGTCAAGGTTTTGAAGCATATACCGTATGAATGAGCCTTTGAGCCAAGCATCTGAGACAGACGCAACTTCTGTAAATGGAAGCATCAGAACGGTTGGATTCTTCCAAACCCTCCATGGACAAACCATAAGCAATCAATGTGAATGAAATTCTTCCAACTCCGACTCCAAAGCTGGAAGCCTCTTCCCTCTTAAACTGAAGGATCACTCCACGCCTGAAAGAGAAACAAATTCTTCCCAAGCAATTATTCAACAAATTGAGCATAATTATTTCAATAAACCCAGCAAGACTCCAATCTTCAATACAAGAAAATTACATAAAATTATTCAACAAACAGACTCAAACTTCAATGTAATAAATCACTGAACAAAAACCCCATAAACCCACCAAAAACCAGATCTTTAACTATTTTTCTACGGGAAGAGCTAAAACACAAAATTAGACCTATATGGGATTTGGAAGGAGTAATCTTTCAAATACCCAGATCAAAAAATTCAAATTAAACATTTTCTAATTTTAGGAAGGAATTCAAAAAAGCAATCTTAAGCTACCAAAATCGAGTCAAAATCTATTCAGAAACAGAGCAAGATCTGCAAAAATTCTGAATAAATAATAAGCAAGAAGAATAGTACCAATATAAATGGAATATTAGGAAAGAGAGATTTCACAATAGGTAAGGACTTGGAAATTCTTTATTTATATTCTTTATTCTTATATCAATAATAGTTCTAAACTCGGTGCGCACTCAAGCTTCCAAGGGACACGTGGCTTGAAAATGTAGAATTTTGTACTTTTTTTTATTTTTATTTTGCCTGTTTTTTCGGTAGTTTGCACTTTTACTTTCACTTTTTTACCGCTTCTACCAGGCTTTGCTACTTAAAGATTTTTCTCTCTGAAAGCGTGAAGTGGGCCAGACCGATAAGGACCCATAGTTGATTGGATTTAATCAGATCTGGTCGGGCCAGACAAGGCCGATCATTAGTTGCAGGCCAGTCCAAGCCCGACTGAAAACCCAAACCCCAAACTCAGTCCACAACCTGGTGAGAGACGGTCCAGGCTAGATTGGGATGGGTCCAGTTCGGGTGCGGCCGGGTCCGATAGGGACTGGATATTCAAAAAAATGGATTTTGGGCTTGGACTTGGACTTGGACTTTGGAATATTTATAAAAAAAAGTAGTAGAAAAAAAAAAGAAACAATCAACGAAAATATAAAAACAAAATATTAAATTTTATTCATTTGAAATTTTTTATAACACTTTTATTTATTTTTAGAAAAGTTGAAATAGTGAAGTACAAATTGTATGATATTTACTTTTATTTAATTTTAGAAAAGTTGAAAGAGTAAAGTACAAATTGCATGATATTCAGTCTTCGGACTTCGGTCTTCATGTCCAATTATTTTTGCATCTTTGATGGCGGTCATCAATATCATCAAATATTCAATTTTTAGAAAAATGGATGTATACTTTTCAATACTTCATCTTTTCATTCTACAGATTCTATAGCATTTTTCTTTATTGAAAAGCTTGAGAGTCAAGTTAATTAACGTCGACACTTTCATTTCTTAAGTGCTGACTTCATTTTTTTCCACTAACCCAATATCGAATGTAAACGCAGACTTCTAAAACATCTGCTAACATCCTGAATCTCCTCTGGCTTAGCATTTTTGAACATGCACTAAAACAAGATTATGATGCTATAGTGGACACAGGGCCATTAGAAGGAGAAATTATTAGGTGCTCCCGGCTCACCATTGGATGTGCTGAGTGGTGAGTCCGGTCCAATGAATAATGGACACTTGACAATAACCATTTTACTCAACACTTTCCACGTCAGAACATGATAGAAAAACATAACGAAAAAGGCTAACAAAATCAATAATATTAATATTAACATTAAAATTAAAATTAAAATTAACATTAACATTAATATTGCCAGTATAATTAATGTTAACAATAATATTAATATTATATTAAAATTAATGTTAACATTAATATTAACTTTAAGATTAACATTAATATTAAGATAACATTAACATTAATATTAACAGTAATATTAAGATTAACATTAATATTAACAGTAAAATTAATATTAACAATAATATTAATATTATATTAAATTAATATTAACATTAATATTAATATTAATATTAATATTAGTATTAATATTAATTAGTATTAATATTAACAGTAATATTAAGGTTAATATTAATATTAATATTAATATTAATATTAAACTAATTTATGAGGTGGAAAGTGTTGAGTAAAATGATTATTGCCAAGTGTCCATTGTTCATTGGACCGGGCTCACCACTCAGCACTTCCAGTGGTGAGCCGGGAGCACCTAATAATTTCTCCATTAGAAGATCATGTGCCAAAGGAGAAAGTATAGGATAAGTTATATATTTTTTCCACCACTCTAAAATTAAAAAATATGATTCAGAATCGTCGTCATCTTTATCATAGAGTTCAAATACTTAGAAAATTCTTGAGTTGGGAGGAAAGAATATTTTTGCTTCTTCTTTTATAGTATACTTTAGGCATAAGATAATTTAGAAATTAAACTAGAGTTGCTACTACCTTGAACAGTTTAACCAAGTCAGTTTGTCATAAATTTTTATTCATAAAAACTAATTAGAACATCTAAACATTCTTTAATTTCTAGTTTTAAACTACCTACTTCCGTGTTCTTATTTTTGTGAAAATCATCTAATTTTATTTTAGGATCTAAAACTGCAACTGAACAATATAAAAGATTTATGTCAGGCTATATATTAATGATCTACGTTAAAACTAAATAAGAAGTTGGGTATTAAACTTTGAATAAAATACATGTAATTAGGGGTATGCATCGGTCGGTGGCCGACTTATTTGGTCACAGCCTCACCCGAACCAAAGTTATTCGGTTTGGAAATAATCCCAACCAAACCAAACCAACCAACTAGTTGGTTCAGTTTGAAACCGATCGACTTGGTTCGGTTGGCTCGGTTTGACTGATTGGTTTTGATTACAGTAATGTTCAGAGCGTCAACAACTCCCTCCTTTTCAACAGCAAGTGCATACAAAACAACTCCGACGTAAAGCACCTTGTTCTCGCCAGCCACTGCCAGCCTAAACCATCGAAAGGCAGGTCAGCTACTGCCCCTTCATTTGCTAAACGAAATTCTCACCTCCAATGAGATACCATCGGAATTGACACCTTCCAGTGAGAAAGCAATATGATTACAACCGGCACCAAGGAATTCTAGATAAATAAGTCCCATAATAGAATACTATTACTGCAATATCTATTAATTGTTTGAGAAAAATATGTATGAGATAAGCATGATACCTTCTTTCAAACATTCTAATATATGAGAAAAAAAAATACATGAGTCCACTTTTTTAAAACAGTCGGTAGCGGGTTCGATTTTAAACGATTTTTGAAATGACTAAACCGTAGTCGAACCAAGCCGAGTCGGTTATTTAAAAAGTCCAGTTGAACCAATAGGTTCGATTGGTTGGTTTGGCTCAAATGTGCACACCCCTACATGTAATATTGCAAAACAATTCTGAAAATTCAAATTTTAAAGTAACAACTAACCAATTATTCTCAGTTAATTAGTAATCACTACTTGAACTTGCATTAATATAGTGTGTAATAACATCTTTGTATTTAATACATGATTTCAACATCAAATAAATAGAATTTCATCTATGTGATCCATTTTATCAAATCTCCTAAATTTCAAACCATATTGTGAACATAACATTTAAACTCTTGTTAGCTACTTAGTGAAGTGGTCAAACCAATTAGACATGTCTTAACACTTTATAAATTTGCTTGAAAAAAAAAAATTCTGGTATAATTAAATTAACAATAGGACAAACAGATCTTACATAAAAAAATGTTCTTCTAATATATGTAGAAATTGAGATTTCAAAATATTTATATAAAAAGTATTATTACTAGTGTTATAAAAAAATTATTATGAATATTTATTAACGTAAAAATTTTAAGATAAGTAGAAGAAGCTCCAATATGGTGATATTCCAGCTATCTTGAACAAATAATTTGTTTTTATAAAATCCTATTTTGCATCTAAATAATATGTCATGATACAAGAAAAATGATAATTTTGTTTACTAGTCCATATATATGAAGTTAAAGAAATTCAAATTCTTGTTTCAAAGCTATTTTTGAATATTTTATAAGCTTCTTCCATACTACTAGCTCTATAAAATTTTGTAAAATAAGGATTTATTATACTACTTGCATAGTCTTAAAATACTTCACCCTCACTAAAAGTGAAAGGTTGTTCATCACAAATAATATATTTTGTTAAGTTAGTTTGTTACAAGTAGAGAATAAGTAAATGATCCTAATGAAGATCCTAGATCATTGATGCTTAACTGTGTTTGTGTAGCATCAATTGTGTCCTTACCATAATAACTTCCATAGTATCTCTTTAAAGTTCACGTGCCTTCATTTTTGTCTATTTAAAATTTTTTCGTATTTGTTGCATTGTGTAGCTCTAGGCCTTGGTTTTTTATGTTGGGATCTAATATTTCCTTTCTCTGATCATTTATGACATAATTTAGTAAAATGATTATAATAATTTATCTTGATCTACTGGAACAGAACTATTAAAGCTTCTATTTTCAGGAGGTGACACTTATGTCGATGATTTTTCGTTTTCGAGAAGATTAGCATAATACTTGCAATCAAATTATTATAACCATTGTAACAATGATCCAAAAAAAACTATCGAAGTGTTGGTTAGAACCATAATTAGGATCCATACTTTATTTTTTTAAAGTTAATTAGTTTAAAATGTCAAGATTAGCTACTTATATATATACTATAAAATATACTTAAATCTCAACTTGATTTTCTCAAAATTTGGTTGTAAAATTGTTGCAGCTTGGTAGTAGTCGATAAAGTTGAAGCCTCTAAAATCTTATTTCTCAAACTCCTACGATTTTTTTATACTTCAATCTTCAGAAAGTAGCTAATTCACCGTGTGGAACAGAATATTGATTGAAAGTATTAGAAGGAGGGACGAAATTTTGTTATGGTAAATTTGGATGAATTAAATCCTATTCATATACTTTTTTCAGGTGCTAAATAACCACAAATGCGCTTGCAATATAGCTGTTATAGGGGTACTTTGATCCTTTTTTTTATCAAAATGCCACTAATCTACGTTTATAAAAAATTAAGTAATAAATATATTTTTGTAAAAAATAATCCCCAAAAAGACTAAAATACCCTCATTAAATGGTTGTTGGGGGTATTTGACCAAAATATCCCCTAACATTCATAATTGTAGGAACGAAAATGTAAAACGATATACTCTAGAGAGGGGGTAAATAGAGTAGGCAGCGAAATATTAACTATTAAAAAATGTTAGCAACAAGATCACATAAATATATCACAGTTATAAGTAAGTAAAAGTAAAGTACAAAGAGCAAACTCAAAGACGGCGATGTATACTAATATCTCTCTTATGAGGACTAATCCAGTCGAGAGAACTCTAGCTCCAAGTTGAAATCCACTATGGAAAAATCATAAGTTTTTATCCGAAGCCCTTGTAACTTCTACAAACGCGAGCTTTGACGAGGTACTCGACCAACTTCAATTATGAAGTGTCTCACTTCTATCAAGCATCTTGATTACAGTCACTCTGAACTTCTAGACCGTACCGTACTGGCAAATCGACTAGAGTATTGCAATTGGTTTGGGATTTGAAATTGAAAGCTTAGTGGAGCTTTGGAAGATCGTAGTAAGCTTAGAGAGGAGATATGAAAGTGAATGAGTATTTTGAAATGGTAGAATTTTTTCTCTATTTATAAGATTTCCAAAGGAAGAATTCGGGTAGAATTCAGACAGAATTCTATGAGAGAATCTCGGCATATAGCCGTTGCATTCGTAGCTGCGGGAAGACTGGGTTTAAAATAAAACGTTCAGGAAAGCCGAACTCGGGCAAAATTCAGGGCAAATTCGTCCAGAATTTTGTTGGTTCAGAATGTGTTAATTTTTGGGTTTGCAACTCAGTGTTTTGGGCTTTCGAATTTTCAAGCAGTTAAAAAGTAGTTTGGACTTTGTGAGTGAGCTTGTTTTCAAAATGAAAGGGTATTTTAAAGACGTTTCTTGGGTAGCCTATTTGCCAGTACGACGCGGTGTACATTTATTCCTAGACTTAATAAAATGCAAAAGTACATTGATAATTGAAATACAGACGCGACGACAAATACAGCTCCAAGTCTTGAACGGTAGCAGACACATGCTGTCTCAGTTTGTCCAAGTAGCCCTTATATCGAGACAGGATTAGATCAATTATTAAAATACGGTTCGACCATGACCAATGGGCCAACAATCTCTCCTATTTTGATATTTGACAAACCTTGACCGATATAACATCTTAGTCTTGATTTGAAAATCTCAAAACGTATATTTAGTACTGTACTATACTGTACTGTCTCCTCTTGGCAGATATCATCCTGAAAAAGATGTTAGATCATTTTTTTCTCTCGTTGTCACTTAGCAAAATAATTACAAAGAGATAAGCTCTCCCGCAATTTATGCTTAAGAAACAAGCAGTGAAGAAAAACGGAGATAATATATAGAAAAATAACATGAATTTCACAAACAATTTATAATTTGAAGCAGTAGCTAAAGATAATGCTAAGCATAAGTGCATACCAAAAGAGACGAGCAATATAAATAAGTACTGAAAGAAAAATACATAAAATCGAAAGGAGTTTGGAACAACAAACTCAGCATCCAAAAGTCATACATAGAAGTGCATAAAAAGTACTATCTTGGAATGTAGGAACATTTCTAAAAAAACATAGACATAAGCAGAGTCTAATAATAAGATAATATCTAGACAAAAAACTGTAGCGTCTAGATCAAATCCTCATCCAGTTTGAATTATCATCAGCATGAGCAGCAGCATCACCATGTCCGGAAGGTCCAGCACCAGAAGTACCAGAAAAGGGAACTCTTGTTCCTTCAATGTCTCGGTCACATATGCTTGCAAAGAGTTGTGCGTTGAGTATGCAGCAACTCATTCAAATGCTGGTAAAGGCCCTCAAAGGACATAAGATAAGTCTGAGGTGGAGGAGGTGGTGCAGTAGGAGGAGCAGGAGGGACAAAGGCACTACGATGTGAAAGCTGCAGATGTTTGGGCTCAGAGTCACGAGCAAAAGAGGATAAGTCAATCTCAAAATACTGAAAGATAATAGGTATGATCATCGCGTAGAGAAGATCCTGTTCATCTCACGACACCTAGCCATCATCTTGATAATAGTCTTAGGGATAAAAAAGGGAATCTCATGACGAATGTGGTAGATAACAGACAATTCAAGACTGCTTACGTCGTCTTTTGAAGTGGACTTGGGTAGTATAGTGGAAAAGATGATCTAATGTTACTCATAGAAGTACAAACTCAAGTTCATAGCTTTAAGCTTGCTGGGACGGACGGGATCAGGAGTCACATATTTGATTCTTGAAATTGGTCAAAGTTATGTTGTCGGGAAATTCAAAATCAGTGATATCGGTAAGCGGCTCACCTACGTTTGAAATTTATAGGATCGTCTCTAGATCTTTATCATTGAAATGAATATCAATACCGGCGACACGGCTTGAAACAAGATAGTCATCTTCAACAAGAGTAAAATTATAGTAAAATAACCTAATTACATTGGTGGCAATAGAAAAATAATGTATGACAAAAATATGCAATCCCGAAGCTTCAAAAGATGGTTTATGTGACAGAAAGATCGTCCATTTTATCGATGCGCCGGTGCAAATATTACAAATTGAAAAATCCGCATACCATAGTAAGAATTGTTCTAGAGTTTCAAAAAAATTCATTGAACGTCCCGTCATTCGTTTGGACGGGCAAAAAGAGAGATCCATGGATAGGATCAGAAGACGAGGCCGTATCACTAGCTGTCTTTTTTCTCTTGAAAGGATTTCTAACTCTAGGCCTGATTTTTAATGAAATAGATAGTTTCTACGAATTTGAAAAAAAAAGATGTAGAGATAGAGGAAATTATACCTTCTCAGATTAGAGTATGTGGAAGAGTAGGAAATTCCAAGCCCGATTCCAAAGTTTCAACACAAAATTCCAAAGAAGTAGGGAGAAATCAAGAGTGGAAAAACTAGTATTTTGGATGTTTTTCGTGGCTGTTATGCTACTATTTTGAGGAGGAAGGAGGAGATAATAAAAAGTGGGGCCTTTCAGATTCTGTTTAAACCCGACGACAACCGAACTCGGGCAGAATTCTGATCGAGTTCGCCTAGAACTCTTTTGATGTCATTTAGTACAAAATTTAAAAATGTCACTTTGAATATCTCATTCCATTTTAATTATTTAATTCCAAAATTAGTAATTTTAAATTTTAATTAATATAATTAAAATTATTTTACGAATTAAATTTTGTTATGCAACGACTGTCTCAGATTAGCTGTAGGGGTACTGTTTCATCTAACGGAGGTCCACCGGGGGAAACTTAAGTACCGCTTTGCTTTAGCCGTAGTCGTGGTGATAGACAGACCCTTTGTAGGCTTGTCTCGAAAACAGTTTTTGCATATTAAAAAATAATTAATAAAATAAAATTAATTTTTTTGACATTTAAAATTTTTAATTCTCGACGTAAATAATTGAATCTATCTTTCGCTAAAGGTTTTGTAAAGATGTTAGGCAATTGTTTCTCTGTGTCTATGTATTCTAAACTGATGTCTTCATTTACTTGATGATCTCTAAGAAAGTTATGTCAAATCTTAATGTGCTTAGTGCGAGAGTGACATATAGAATTCTTAGTCAAGTTTATAGTGCTAGTATAGTCAGAAAAAATAGGTATGTGTGTGCAGTGTAAATCAAAGTATTCTAGGGTTTGTTTTATCCATAAAATTTGTGCACAACAACGTCCTACGATAATATACTCGTCTCAGTAGTTGATAATGTAATAGAATTTTGCTTTTTGCTAAACCAAGAGACTAGATCCTTACCTAGAAAATGATACGTACCACTTGTACTTTTTATATCCACTTTGCATCCAGCATAATTAGCATCCGAATAACCAGTTAGGTCAAAGGACGTAGTTTTGGAATACCATAAGCCGACAGAAGAAGTACTCTTAAGATATCAGAAGATACGCTTAACTACGCACAGGTGTGATTCCTTAGGGTTAGCTTGAAATCTTGCACACAAGCAAAGATTAAACTTTATATCAGTACTACTAGCAGTTAAATAAAGTAAACTACCAATCATACCTCAATACTTACGTATGTCGACATGTTTGCCTTGTTCATCTACATCAAGCTTAGTTGAAGTTGCCATTGGAGTGCCAATGGGTTTGACAGATTCCAGATCGAACTTCTTTAGCAAATCTTTTGTGTACTTGGCTTGGTTGATGAACGTCCCATTATTGGTTTGTTTGATTTGCAGTCCAAGGAAGAATTTGAGTTCTCCCATCATGATCATCTCAAACTCATTTTGCATACACTTAGAGAATTCTTTACAGAGAGATTCATCAGTAGATCTAAAGATAATATCATCAACATAAATTTGAATTAAAAGAAGATTTCCATTTAAAGACTTTATAAATAGTGTAGTCCTTTTGAAAAACCATTATCAAGTAGAAAAGAGCTTAGACGGTCGTACCAAGAACGAGGGGTTTGTTTCAAACCGTATAAGTCTTTCTTCAACTTGAATACATAACCATGATTTTTGAAATAAGTGAAATCTGGAGGTTGAGCTACATAAACTTCTTCTTTTATGAAACCATTAAGAAACGCACTCTTTACATCCATTTAAAAAAAGCTTAAAGTTATGAAAATATACAAATGCACATAACATACGAATGGATTCTAATCTCGCAACAGGGGCATAGGTCTCATCGTAGTCGATACCTTCCTCCTGGTTGTATCCTTGAGCTACGAGTCGAGCCTTGTTATGAGTGACTAAACCATTCTCATTTAATTTATTTTAGAATACCTAGCGGGCGCCAATGATCGGATGATCAATAGGCTTGGGAACAAGTTCCTAAATTTGATTCTATTCAAATTGGTTTTGTCACGCCCCAGAACCAGAATACTGGAGAGCGGGGGAATGACTCAGCCAGCTACGTATTACGCGTAGATGAATATCGTATAATACGATCAATGCTATCTAAAAGACGAGGGGGTACATACTACATGAAAGTCTCACTATGGTCACTTCACATCTATTGTCTCAATCATTCAAACAAGAAACAGTAATAGAGAACATATAAGATAAGGCAGTAAGGCGTCCCAAACGCTTAGTCAAAATGTTCTTGATATCTGGCTTTACAAAACATAGCCAGATGATGTAGCAAAGTATACACAATTGTTTATCAGCTGCAGCCTGACTTAGTTACAATTACGTAAAAGTAAATACAAGACAATCCGACTAATATGTCGGTGCCAAACGGCAAAGTATAAAGTAAGTAACAAAACGAGCGAGGAATTAAGGAACCCACTCGAGTCCTCCTGCGATTATTCCTCTAGTATTGACCATCTTGGAGGTGGAAGTAAGCTGAATCCTCGGGGACCGGCTCCAAATCTGGTCATGCAAAACCAGAGAGGTTAGACCTCAAATAGCAAGTACCACAAGAGAGCACGCATGAGAATTAAAACCAGTGATGAGAGTTAAGGATATAATACATAGGTCTCTGTTTGCTACTGGGATTCACACAACATCACGACACTTCAAACCAACTTTCCAACCAAACAAGGACAGAAGTTGACCCGTCGTGCCCTGACATTCTGATCATCTCAATTAGTAAATAGAGTAGGTACAGTACACAAACAAATCAATTTAAACGGCCATGCAACTACTACGGCTTGCTACTGTGAGTTCCAAGTTATCTTAGAATTATGCGATAAGGATTCCTCAGTTCTTACTATGTGCAAACAAGGCTACTTTACCCAATCAATCAATTGCGTCAATCATGAATTAGATGAGTCCCAGTGGGACGCCCGTCATCAATATAGAATATACAATAAATAATATAAGCAGATACCGCTCCCTGTCCGTGTGGCAGATTTGCAGTATCTGTGGGAACCAGCCGGCCTGTCGGGCGCTAATAGTCCCAAAGAGGGCTGCCATATAAGAACTCAGGAATCCATTCTCTCCATGCTATCATTATTTTATTTAACTTAATAGCCTCTATGTTGAGTGAAATCCTATGCCGTGGATCATGGTCATTCAAAATGAGTACTTCCGTACAAGGTACGATATGCCCAACTCTACAACGATATCCGTACGGTTAGGCTGTAGGTCTTACATAGCGTAATGCAGCAATCAAAACTAGCCACGGAATAATCATGCCTTGACCATAAAGTACACATACTGCTTCTGTAAAATAAATAAACAAATAAATAAATAAATAAATTGAAGCCTGCATGTGCCTGTATGCCAATATTCGGGATCAGCCAGTCGATTACAATAGTTCATAGTTAATATGAACGTGTCTCATTCATTCAATTCAATAAGACGACTAGCCAATCTCTTAGTTCCAACTAGGAATGCATGATCAATTACTAATAACAATCAATGTCAATTCGTAACAAGGCATGAAAGTCAACTATTATTTAGTATGGTCGAGTCTACAACTTCAGGATTAAATTCCAGTCATTCGGGGTATCTATAAATTAATTCACGACACATGGTACATTCCACGTAATAATCTATATTAAAGAAAATATTAACTTATCATGATTATATCAAGTTCATGCCAAAAGGCGTAAGGATATAAGAGGAGAATTATCATACCAACATAAAGTGAATAAAGTATAGGGCAATAGGAATACCAAGGTTGAATTACGCCAAGGCTAGTTATACCATGATTAGTCTACGCCAAAGTTTTTACGCTAAGGCAAAATACGCGCGTAAAACAGGGTATGCGTAAAAGTGTAACGTCACGCGTAAAACTCGCGCGCGTAAGGGTCAAAGTATACGCAGGAATGAATACGTGTAAAGGAAGTACGCTAAAAAATAAAGGAACAAGTTGCGCGTAAAAACTTGTTTTACGCCGAGCCAAGAAGTACGTGTAAATGATTAAGGTTTTACGCAGGAAACACTGTGCGCATAAAACATTACGTGCGTAAAGTATCGAGCCATGCGTAAAAGTTGCTCGTGTAAAGAGTCAAGTTTTACGCCTGAAACGTTGTGCACGTAAAAAGAATACGCCAAGTCAAGTAGACTTGCGTAAGACAGTTTTACGCTAACACGAGTGATCGTGGGCGTAAAGCTCGGCACTACGCGGACACGCATAACGTGGGCGTAAAACTCAATATTACGCTAACACGTAACAACGTGGGTGTAAAACTCAATATTACGCTACACGTAACAACGTGGGCGTAAAACTCAATATTATGCTAACACGTAACAACGTGGGCGTAGAGTTCCTTCTGAACTCCAATTCCCATGGAACCTTCGTTCCAAGCCAGAAATGGGGTTCCCATGGGTCAGAATGGCGTATAACACAATCTCAACAATCTGGAATGAACAAAACTTGAAAATAAGGAAGTTTGACAGGTCAAAACCACTGAAATTTGAAAAATAGTAATTTCTAGATCTACTAAAAATAAAACTTTAAAATGAAAAATGCCAAGTTCTAAACTCTCTTAGGATCACGAGAGGGAGATAAATGAACCATAAAAATATGGGTTCTCATGTGGAGCAAGATGTACTTGCCTATGGGTCTTGGTAGGTGGAGAAAGTTATGAGGAAGAAGAAGAGAAATGAGAAGAAGTAATGAAGAGAGAGAAAGGGGACGGGGCTTAAATGGGGGTGTTGGGTTCGGTTCATGATGAACCATCATAAACTCGAAAATAAACCAACCTAGGCCGAACCTAAAGCAAACTAAAGCAGAGAATAAAAGCAGAAAGTAAAATACAGAAAATTAATTAGCATGAAATTAAAGGAATTTAAATACAGAACAATACATGATAAATATTAAATAAATACTTTCGAGCAGTACACGTATTAGAATACTTATTCTGGGAACGAGGAGTGACATCTCTACCCTCCTTAGAAAAATTCCGTCCTCGGAATTTCAAATCCAAGCAGGATAGAGACATCAAAGCCAAACTAATCTAAGTACAAGCAATTTAAGCAAGCAATCATTTTACAACGTCCATAGCAAGTAACATATCTATATTTAACAATCTACGATATCAAGTAATTTCTACTCATAGGACGACAAGCATGCGAAGTTAAGACAATCAAGATATACAGAAAGAGATATACCTTGCGAGTCAAACAGGTACGGATACCGTGATCGGATATCATCCTCATATTCCCACGTTGACTCTCCTAAGGAATGATGACCCCAAGCAACCCGGACAAGGCTAATTGTTCGGTTCTTGAGTATCTTCTTCCTTCGGTCCAAGATGGACACCGGCTGCTCCTCATAAGACAGGTTGGTACCAACAACCAGCTCAGAATGATCGAGGATATGGCTTGGGTCCGATACATACCTACGCAACTGAGATACATGAAATACATCATACACCTCTCGTAATGAAGGTGGAAGGGACAAACGATAAGCAACATCGCCTACCCTATCAAGAATAACAAATGGACCTACGTATCGTGGACTCAACTTCCCGCGAACGCCAAATCTAATGACCCCACGGGTAGGTGAGTTCCGCAAGAACACATGGTCCCCAACAGAGAATTCTAGCGGCCTACGATGCTGGTCTGCCTAATGACGATGCCGATCTTGCATAACTCTAAGTCGCTCCCTAATTTCCTTAATCACTTCAACTGTCTGGATAATCATTTCTGGGCCTAGCATCTTCCTTTCCCCGATATTATCCCATGCTAGTAGCGACCTACACTTCTTACCATATAGTGCTTCAAATGGCGCCATCTGGATACTGGCTTGATAACTGTTGTTGTACGAGAACTCGACTAAGTACAGGTGGCTCTTCCAAGATCCTCCAAAATCTAGGGTGCAAGCTCGCAACATATTTTCTAAAGTCTGAATTGTTCTTTCTGATTGCCCGTCCGTCTGTGGATGGTAAGCCGTGCTAAATCTTAAATTGGTACCCAGACTATGGTGTAAACTCTTCCAAAAATGTGATGTAAAACGGATATCTCTATCTGATACAATACTGACAAAGACTCTATGCTGCCTGACTATCTGTTGCATATACAACTCTGCCAACTTTTCTGTAGATTGCCCTACTCTAAAAGAAAAAAAATATGCCACCTTCGTAAGCCGATCTACTATCACCCAAATAGCATCTTTACCACTTGGTGATCTCGGTAAACCGGTCACAAAGTCTATGGTAATATGCTCCCACTTTCATTCCGAGATAGGAAGCGATTGCAATAATCCAGCTGTCCTTTGCTGTTCTGCCTTCACTTGCTGACATATCAAGCAACAAAAAATGAATCTAGCTATCTCCCTCTTCATTTCGTTCCACCAGAAGTGTTGCTTGATATCTTAATACATCTTGGTCCCTCCAGGATGTATAGAATACTGAGAAATGTGAGCTTCCATCATAACCTCATGTCTGATATCTCTACTAGACACACATAGACGTGATCCAAACCTAAGGGTACCATCTTCATGGATTTGCATCTCCTTTCTGAGTCCTGACTCACATTCTTCCCTAAGCTTCTGAATTCTTGGGTCCTGTGCCTGAGTTGTCTTGATCCTATCTACTAAGTCAGATTGAACTTGTAGACTCGCCAGAATTCCTACATCACTGGAAAGTATAACCTCGATGCCCATTTCCTGAAGATCTTCTAAGATATGCTTCTGTGTTGTCAACATAAACGTGTCGCCTCTCTTGCTAAGAGCATCTGCTACCACATTAGCCTTGCCTGGATGATACTGAAGCTCCATGTCGTAATCCTTGATCAACTCCAACCATCTTCTCTGTCTCATGTTCAGTTCCTTCTGAGTAAAGATGTACTTCAGACTTTTGTGGTCCGTGTACATGTCTACTCGATCACCATATAAGTAATACCTCCATAGCTTTAAAGCGAATACTACTGCCGCCAACTCCAAGTCGTGAGTTGGGTAATTCTTTTTGTGGTCCTGAAGTTGCCTAGATGCATACGCTATCACCCTCCCATGTTGCATGAGGACGCACCCAAGTCCTTTACCTGACGCATCATAATATACAGTAAAACCTCCGGGCCCAATTGGCAATGTAAGAATAGGCGCTGATATCAACTTCTGCTTCAGATTCTCAAATGATGCCTAGCATTCTGCCAACCAGACGAATGGCACGTCCTTCCATGTCAAGCGGGTCATGGGTGCTGAAAGTCTTGCAAAGTCTGATACGAATCTTCTGTAATAACCCGCCAATCCCAAAAAACTCTGCACATCTGCTACGGTCTTGGGTACTGGCCAAATCTCTACTGCTTTTACTTTTTTGGAATCCACTGCTACTCCAGCTCCTGATATGATATGTCCCAAAAATAAAATGTGATCCGTCCAGAACTCACAGTTGCTGAGCTTGGCATACAACTGGTTCTCTCTCAGAACCTGTAACACTTTCCTGAGGTGATCTTCATGCTCTTCTTCACTATCAGAGTATACGGGAATGTCGTCGAGAAACACAATGACAAACTAATCTAAGTATGGCATAAAGATGCGGTTCATCAAGTCCATAAATATTGCTGGAGCATTGGTCAAACCAAACGGCATTACCAAGAATTCATAATGCCCATACTTTGACCTGAATGCTGTCTTGGGAATATCCTCCTTCTGAACTCTCATTTGATGATACCCTGAACGAAGATCTATCTTGGAGAAAACTCTAGCTCTGCTCAATTGATCAAACAAGTCGTCGATCCTGGGTAGTGGGTACTTGTTCTTTACTGTCGCCGTGTTAAGCTTCCTGTAGTCAATGCACAACCTGGATGATCCATCCTTCTTCCCCATAAGTACCACTGGTGCAGCCCACGGTGATATGCTAGCTTGGATGAACTTCTTCTCCTTTAGTTCCTCTAGGTGCTGATATACCTTGGCCTGCTCCGAATCCGCCATTCTGTAAACTCGATCTGATATCGGTTTAGTCCCAGGTACCAATTCTATACTGAACTCAATATTTCTAACCGGTAGTAGACCTGAAAGTTCTTCAGGAAATACGTCCAGAAATTCTTCAACTACCTTTGGAACTTGGACTTCTTCCATTGCCGTTACTACTCCCTGCTCTTGTTGAGTTACCTCTGATCTGACTAAGGTGAACCTCTTTACGCCTGGAATGATAAAAGATACACTCCCTCTACGATAATCTATTGTCGCATGACTGTCTTTCAGCCAGTCTATGCCTAAGATAACGTCAAAATTTCTAACAGGAAAGTCTATCAACCTGGCGGGTAAGGAATGCCCGTAAACTACAACGCTACATGCTAGAATAACTCTACTAACTCCTACAAGCCCATTACCAGTGAGTATATTTAACCTCCCTGGCAATGCCTCGAACTCTATTCTTAGCCGTGTCGCAAATTATGCAGATATAAATGAGTGTGATGCTCCCGAATCAAACAATGCTACTGTGGAATATGAGGCGACGAGGATGTTACCTGCCACAACATCTCCTGATTTCAATGCCTCTTCCAAGGACAGAGTGAATGCCTGTCCTCGACCTCCTTGTTGGTTCCCATGCTGCGGCCTAGCCTGGTGCTGCTGCTGGCCCCTGCCTTGGTGATGCTGGGGTGGTCTATACTGGTGTTGCTGCATCGGCGATCCCTGCTATCGAAATATCTGAGCCTGCGACATGAACGGGCGCTGTGCCAACGGTCTCACTGCCATCGCTGGTCCTCGATACTGGCCTGCCCCTGGTGCTGACAGAGCGGGAAATTATTGTACTGGTCCTTCTGACCTCGAATTCATGGGACAGGTGGTAACCCGATGATCTAGATTTCCACATATCAAACACTGCCCGTTCAATGTCCGACACATATCCCTAGTGTGCCCTACCTTCCTACAATAAGTGCAGCCCTCTAGGGGTTGCTGGTTCTTTCTTTGTTGCTGTTGCTGCTATCTTGGTGCTGGCCCTCGTATTGCCACATCGTGAATACGAACGCCAAGGGACGGTGTTGTTGTTCGGGGCGCTACTCCCCCTCCTCCTTCAATCTGACTGTGGGATCTCTTCTGACCTTCAGTCATTGCCGTGATCCTCTGAATGGTGATCTCATGCCTTCGGGTTGCCGTCAATACCTCATTGAAAGTCTGATAGTTATGCCCGTCTATCAATTGCAAGAGTTCTAGATAAAACCCTTGCTGGAACCTCATAGCCCTCTAGCTCTCCGGTGCTACCATCTCTGGAGCGAACCTACTCAATCTGCAGAACTTCGCTGCATAAGCATCTACCGTCTTGCCGGCCTGCTTGAGATTGATAAACTTCTGTTGTAGCTCAAACTATGCCATAACTCCATAGTACTTCATCTTGAACTTTGTGGTAAAATCATCCCAAGCAACAGGACGTCTGATGCCTACTTCCTCTGATTCCCACCAATCACGTGCGAGATCCTGAAGTAACAACTTCACTTGATCCACACGTTCTTCCGCCGGCACCTTAGCTGCTGTCAAAATAGCCTTAATATCCTTAAGCCATGCATCTGCTGAGATAGCATCTTCTGTGCCCTCAAAACGATGGAAGTTATACTTGCAAAACCTGGTTGATGCTCCTGAATCTGTTCTCGCCCCTCTTTCCAAAGTCGTCTGCAATCCCTGTTGAGTAGTATATTCTGCTCTTACAACTGAGCGTGCATGAGCTGTTGGACCAACATCTGGTGTTGCTGAGTAGCCATCATCCCTCTCATGATCTCCAGAAGGGCTGGTGTGTCTACTTCCACAGGGGTAGGTGGAACTATTGGCGGCATTAGAACCTCCGGATACTGTGGTCCAACTGATGGTTCCACTATCACTTCTTCTTGGATAGTCTCTTGAGGTAGTACTGGCCCTTGTTGCTGACCAACCTGGTCATATTGTCCATGCTGCCCTGTTTGTTGCTGTCCAGCTCTGACGGATGCGGACGAGGTTCCCCTGAGGAAAGGGACAAGAGAACAATCAAACGATCGGAAAGAAAAAATCAATGAAGTCAAAAGATACCAGAATGTCAAGCTAGGGTTGAGAACAATGAATCATGAGATCAAGGGAGAACATGTGTGATTGAGACATCCTATAAATTAAAATACCCCATAAGTCTAAAATCAGACATGTATGGGCCACTATTAAAACTTTGTCACGCCCCAGAACCAGAATACTGGAGAGCGGGGTAATGACTCAGCCAGTTACGTATTACGGGTAGATGAATACCTATAAAACGATCAATGTTGTCTAAAAGACAAGGGGTGCATACTACATGAAAGTCTCACTATGGTCACTTCACATCTATTGTCTCAATCATTCAAACAAGAAACAGTAATAGAGAACATATAAGATAAGATAGTAAGGCGTCCCAAACGCTTAGTCAAAATATTCTTGATATCTGGCTTTACAAAATATAGCCAGATGATGTAACAAAGTATACACAATTGTTTATCAGCTGCAGCCTAACTTAGTTATAATTATGTAAAAGTAAATACAAGACAATCCGACTAACATGTCGGTGCCAAAAGAAAAAGTATAAAGTAAGTAACAAAATGAGCGAGGAAGTAAGGAACCCACTCGAGTCCTCCTGCGATCATTCCTCTACTATTGACCATCTTGGAGGTGGAAGTAAGCTGAATCCTCGGGGACCGACTCCAAATCTGGTCATGTAAAACCAAAGAGGTTAGACCTCAAATAGCAAGTACCACAAGGGAGCACGATATGAGAATTAAAACCAGTGATGAGAGTTAAGGATATAATACATAGGTCTCTGTTTGCTACTGGAATTCACACAACATCATGACACTTCAAACCAACTTTCCAACCAAACAAGGACAGAAGTTGACCCGTCGTGCCCTGACATTCTGATCATCTCAGTTAGTAAATAGAGTAGGTACAGTACACAAATAAATCAATTTAAACGGCCATGTAACTACTACGACTTGCTACTGTGAGTTCCAAGTTACCTTGGAATTATGCGATAAGAATTCCTCAGTTCTTACTATGTGCAAACAAGGCTAGTTTACCCAATCAATCAATTGCGCCAATCATGAATTAGACGAGTCCCAGCGGGACGCCCGTCATCAATATACAATATACAATAAATACTACTAAAATCTTCTCAATTAGCGACGTATATTTAGCGACGTTAGTTTAACGTCGCTAAATTGTGTACATTAGCGACGTTTTATATAAATGTCGCTCATAGTCGCTACTAGCGACGACCTAAGCGACGTAACAACGACGTTCATTAAGCACATGACCCAGTCTTCGTGAAACGTCGCTGGGACGTCGCTAGTAGCGACGCATTTAGCGACGGTAGTTTAAGCGTCGCTAAATTCTAATTATATCCCCGCCCCAACATTTTATTTCCCTCCATTTTCCTCTCTCACTCTCTCTCCTCCCCGGCGCTCTCACTCTCTCCGGCGGCGACTCTCACTCTCTCCGGCGATGACTCTCACTCTCTCCGACGACTCTCCTTCCTCTCTGGTACGTGACTCTCCCCCTCCCTCTCTCTCTCTCTCTCCGTCTGTTTTGGTTGTTGGTGGTTTGGGGGGGTACGGGTGGCTCGGAGGGAGGTGCAGGGGGGATACGGGTGGTTGGGGGTGAGTGGGGGTGGCTGGGGGGTGGGGCAAGGGGGACGAGGGCGGCTGGGGGAGGGGAGCTAGGGTTAGGGTTCGGGATAGGGTTCATTTCCCATTCGGTGCTCTCACTCTCTCCGGTGCTGTCACTCTCTCCGGCGACTATCCTCCCCCCTCCGGCGCTCTCACTCTCTCTCCTCCCCCTCCGGCGCTCTCACTCTCTCTCCTCCCCCCCTCCGACGCTCTCACTCTCTCCGGCGCTGTCACTTTCTCCGGCGACTCTCCTCCCTCTCCGGTACGTGGTACTCTTCCCCTCCCTCTCTCTCATTCTCTCTGGCGCTCTCACTCTCTCCAGCGCTCTCACTCTCTCCGGCGACTCTCCTCCCCCTCCGGCACTCTCACTCTCTCTCCTTCCCCCCTCCGGCGCTCTCACTCTCTCTCCTCCCCCCTCCGGCGCTCTCACTCTCTCCGGCACTGTCACTCCCTCTGGCGACTCTCCTCCCTCTCCGATACGTGGTACTCTTTCCCTCCCTCTCTCTCACTCTCTTCGGTGCTCTCACTCTCTCCGGCGTAGGGAGGATGAGGGCGGCTGGGGGAGGGGAGCTGGGAGTAGGGTTCGGGTTAGGGCTAGGGGTGGTGTGGGGGGGGTGGCTTGGTCAGGGGCACCGATAGTGCCGAAAAATCTGATAATTTAGTAATAATTATTTGTTTTTCGACACCGAAAAATGTGATACTACAATTCGAACGTACCGATAGTGCCGATATTTGTAACAAGTAGTTTTGTTGGTTGGTTAATTGGTAACATGGTGATCGGGACATATAGTCCCTGCAACCATTCGACTGGCGAGGCAGAAACTATGGTACGACATGGTGATCAGGACATAGTCCCTGCAGCCATTCGACTAGCGAGGCAGAAACTATGTAGCCGTAGATAAAGTTGACTGTCCTGCGACCCTCATCCCTCGACAATGATAATACGACAACCTATCACTATATCTTATATAGTAGTAGATGACGTTTTAGTATTACATTATGTGAGTTCATCTTGATTCTGTTACATTCTTCAGATACTACATACTAGATTTGATAAGAACGTATACTACACCATATGTACAAAACATAGATGATTCACACTAATGTATGCTATAATGTGTTGTGTTCTGAGCCATCCGTTCTCACACTTAAAACACATATGAATTAGAACTGTGTGTCAATCTTTGTTTTTGTATTTTCGGCGAAGCCAGGGATTAGATTCTATATTTTGTATTTTGGATTCTGTATTTTGGCTCCAGCTCCAGTTCCATTTGCATAAATCTACGGTACGACATGGTGATCAGGACATAGTCCCTGCAGCCATTCGACTGGCGAGGCAGAAACTATGTAGCCGTAGATAAAGTTGACTGTCCTTCGACCCTCATCCCTCGGCAATAATGATACGACAACCTATCACTATATCTTATATAGTAGTAGATGACGTTTTAATATTACATTATGTGAGTTCATCTTGATTCTGTTACATTCTTCAGATACTACATACTAGATTCGATAAGAACATATACTACACCATATGTACAGAACATAGATGATTCACACTAATGTATGCTAGAATAAATTTTGGGTTGCGTTCTGAGCCATCCGTTCTCACACTTAAAACACATGAATTAGGACAACCAACCGGAGAGGATACTCTGAGAGATCCATCTGAGTAGGACGTATACTATGAGAGATCACCTTTACAAGAATAATATTAGTAGTGGGATTGAGTATTGGAGGAGATATTATCATAGTGTACGTCCTACTCAGATGGGTCTCTCATCGTTACTATTTTTTTTGACAGCATGGTAGATGTGCTCCGTCAACAGATTCTTGCTCTGAGCCAAAATTTTGCCCTGGAGCTCAATTGGACATCCTTCGTATAGAGCTCGAGCGAGAGGTTCCTGACAGCATGGTGGTCTCCTTTGTCAAAGGATTCTTGCTCATCCCACAACCTTTGTGGGATGAGCACGAATCCTTTGACAAAGGAGACCACCATGCTGTCAGGAACCTTTCACTCGACCTCTACACGAAGATGTCCAATTGAGCTCCGGGGTAAAGTTTTGGCTCAGAGCAAGAATCTGTTGACGGAGCACATCTACCATGCTGTCAGAAAAAATAGTAACGATGAGATACCCATCTGAGTAGGACGTACACTCTGATAATATCTCCTCCAACACTCAATCCCACTACTGATATCATTCTTGTAAAGGTGATCTCTCAGAGTATACGTCCTACTCAAGGATGTCCACTCGAGCTCTGGGGCAAAGGATTGACTCAGAGCGGATTTCTGGACAGAGATGACGAAGAAGATGGCTGCCAAAGCTTATGTAAGTTTTCTAATTCTTTATACATATTATATTTTTGTCATTTTGTATTACTGATACTCTGAGTAATACGGAATGGTCCGATATATACCGATACTCTGAGTATCATACCATTCTTATGTGTATCGGTATCGCAATCACAATACTGATACTCGAGTATCGTATTGATACTTAAGTATCACATCTGATAGTTCTCTCATTTATTTGTCAATTACTGTATTTCAGTTCTAGTTAGTTTTATGTGATTCTCTGATAGTTCTCTTATTCATTTTCAACCGCTCTCCCCTGTGAATATTGATTTTACCAGATGGCACCCATGACCCGAGGAGCGGCACGTCGTTTGAGGAAAACAGTGAATGCTGAGGTGGCTCCTCCTACTGTTAAGGAGGAAGTGGCACCGGTAGCTAGTGAGACCGGGAGTTCTATTCATCCAGCACTGGTAACTAGTGAGACCGGGAGTTCTATTAATGCAGCACTTGCAAGGGACTACATCCATCCAAACGCCGTCGATCCCACTTTTTCGAGGTGGTTGCGTGATCGTATCACTGAGCGTTTGCGTGAGCTGCGTGGTTCTTATTAGCTATTAGTACTTATTTGTATTGGACTATTTGTATTATGGGTTGTTTTTGTATTAGACTATTTGTATTGGACTACATATATGAATTAGTATTGTGTCAATCTCTAGATTGTATTGGACTACGACATGGTGATCAGGACATAGTCCTTGCAGCCATTCGACTGGCGAGGCAGAAACTATGTAGCCGTAGATAAAATTGACTGTCCTTCGATCCTCATCCCTCGGCAATGATGATACGATAACCTATCACTATATCTTATATAGTAGTAGATGACGTTTTAGTATTACATTATGTGAGTTCATCTTGATTCTGTTACATTCTTCAGATACTATATACTAGATTCGATAAGAACGTATACTACACCATATGTACAGAACATAGATGATTCACACTAATGTATGCTAGAATGAATTTTGGGTTGTGTTCTGAGCCATCCGTTCTCACAACAGGATCCTCCGTTCTGATCAAGCCTCTTCCTTTCTCCTCTAATCCACCATAGCTCTGGACCCATCTGCTCCTCCCTAGTTTCCTTCTTCTTATTTGACTCTCTCAGCCACATATGATATCCAGCTCAAGTGTAGAGGCGGGGAAGAAGAAGTGGGTAGGAATAGGAGGCCGGGGAAGCAGCACAGCCGGCGGCATGACCTGGAGGAAGTACATAGGTTTTCTTCAACATCCATAGGAGAACTATAAGGATATATCTTTTCACAATATGTTACCTTGTCAAAGGCCCTTAATGTGAATATCACGTTATCGCGGTGTCGAAAGATCAACATGTCATAATTTTCTAAGCCGTGTGCTTTGACATAATTATCCCAACTCTTTGATTATGTCAAAGCACACGGCTTAGAAAATTATGACATGTTGGTCTTCCGACACCGCGATAACGTGATATTCACATTAAGGGTCTTTGACAAGGTGACATATTTTGAAAAGATATATCCTTATAGTTCTCCTACGGATGTTGAAGAAAACCTATGTACTTCCTCCAGGTCATGCCGCCGGCTGTGCTGCTTCCCCGGCCTCCTATTCCTGCCCACTTATTCTCCTCCGCCTCTACACTTGAGCTGGATATCATATGTGGCTGAGAGAGTCAAATAAGAAGAAGGAAAGTAGGAAGGAGCAGATGGGTCCAGAGCCATGGTAGATTAGAGGAGAAAGGAAGAGGCTTGATCAGAATGGAGGAATGGATGGATGGATGGAAGAGAACTAGAAAGCACTGATCCTTCCTTCAGTTTTTTTGTTGAGGATACTGAGTTTGTACGTATTTGCGGATATTGATTTGGTTTGTTGAGGATATTATATATTGCCATTCGACTGGCGAGGCAGAAACTATGGTACGACATGGTGATCAGGACATAGTCCCTGCAGCCATTCGACTGGCAAGGCAGAAACTATGTAGCCGTAGATAAAGTTGACTGTCCTGCGACCCTTATCCCTCGGCAATGATGATACGACAACCTATCACTATATCTTATATAGTAGTAGATGACGTTTTAGTATTACATTATGTGAGTTCATCTTGATTCTGTTACATTCTTCAGATACTACATACTAGATTCGATAAGAACGTATACTACACCATATGTACAGAACATAGATGATTCACACTAATGTATTCTATAATGTGTTGTGTTCTGAGCCATCCGTTGTCACACTTAAATAGATATGAATTAGTACTGTAAAGCATTGGAGAGAGTGAGAGCGTCGGAGGGAGGATGAGAGAGAGAGTGAGAGAGTAAAATAGGGGAAAATGAATTGGTGGGGGAACCCAGGGATTAGATTCTGTATTTTGTATTTTGGATTCTGTATTTTGGCTCTAGCTCCAGGACATAGTCCCTGCAGCCATTCGACTGGCGAGACAGAAACTATGGTATGACATGGTGATCAGGACATAGTCCTTGCAGCCATTCGACTGACGAGGCAGAAACTATGTAGCCGTAGATAAAGTTGACTGTCCTGCGACCCTCATCCCTCGGCAATGATGATACGACAACCTATCACTATATCTTATATAGTAGTAGATGATGTCTTAGTATTACATTATGTGAGTTCATCTTGATTCTGTTACATTCTTCAGATACTAGATACTAGATTCGATAAGAACGTATACTACACCATATGTATAGAACATAGATGATTCATACTAATATATGCTAGAATGAATTTTGGGTTGTGTTCTGAGCCATCCGTTCTCACACTTAAAACACATATGAATTAGAACTGTGTGTCAATCTTTGTTTTTGTATTTTCGGCGAACCCAGGGATTAGATTCTGTATTTTGTATTTTTACTTTGTACGTATGTGGGGATATTCAGTTTTTTCGTTGAAGATACTGAGTTTGTACGTATTTGCGGATATTGATTTGGTTGTGTTGAGGATATTATATATTGACATTGTTCGTTGCGGATAGTATTTTTTTAATATTTTTTGTATATTCTGGAATGTATTGTGTGTGCCGGTGTTGAGTGTTCTACCGAGGGGGTCGGCGAACCCAGGGATTGGATTCTGTATTCTGTATTTTGGCTCAGGCTCCAGCTCCAGCATCATTTACTTTCTGGAACCTATTTTTTTAATTTAGCGATGTTTTTAGCGACGTTAGTATTCGTCGCTATATATTAGCGACGCAAGGAAATGTCGCTAAATTCTGACGTGGCAACACATGGCACCAAATCTGATGTCAGCTCGTCGTCGTCAAAACGTCGCAAATCTGTCGCTAAATGGCGACCACGCTATAACGTCACCTTTTACGTCGCTGATTAGTGTCAAATAACAAACGTCGCAAATAACGCCGCTAATTAGCGACGTCATTGACGTTGCGAAATAGCATCGCCCCAGCGACGTTTTGCGATGTTTTCTCATTTAGCAACACATTTTTTTTCGTCATTCCTGAAACATCGCCATAAACGTCGCTAAATTGATTTAGCGATGTTTTCGCTGAGATTAGCGACGTATTCGCTGAGATTAGCGACGTATTTAGACGTCGCTAATCTGACAAATTTTTGTAGTAAAATAATATAAGCAGATACCGCTTCCTGCTCGTGTGGCAGATTTGCAGTATCTGTGGGAACCAGCCGACCTGTCGGGCGCTAATAGTCCCAAAGAGAACTGCCATGTAAGAACTCGAAAATCCATTCTCTCCATGCTATCATTATTTTATTTAACTTAATAGCCTCTATGTTGAGTGAAATTCTATGCCGTGGATCATGGTCATTCAAAATGAGTACTTTCGTACAAGGTACGATATGCCTAACTCTACAATGATACCCGTGCGGTTAGGCTGTAGGTCTTACATAGCGTAATGCAGCAATCAAAACTAGCCACGGAATAATCATGCCTTGACCATAAAGTACACATGCTGCTTCTGTAAAATAAATAAACAAATAAATAAATTGAAGCCTGCATGTGCCTGTATGCCAATATTCGGGATCAGCCAGTCGATTACAATAGTTCATAGTTAATATGAACGTGTCTCATTCATTCAATTCAATAAGACGACTAGCCAGTCTCTTAGTTCCAACTAGGAACGCATGATCAATTACTAATAACAATCAATGTCAATTCGTAACAAGGCATGAAAGTCAACAATTATTTAGTATGGTCGAGTCTACAACTTCAGGGTTAAATTCCAGTCATTCGGGGTATCTATAAATCAATTCACGACACATGGTACATTCCACGTAACAATCTATATTAAAGAAAATATTAATATATCATGATTATATCAAGTTCATGCCAAAAGGCGTAAGGATATAAGAGGAGAATTATCATACCAACATAAAGTGAATAAAGTATAGGGCAATGGGAACACCAAGGTTGAATTACGCCAAGGCTAGTTATACCATGATTTGTCTACGCCAAAGTTTTTACGCTAAGGCAAAATACGCGCGTAAAACAGGGTATGCATAAAAGTGTAACGTCACGCGTAAAACTCGCGCGCGTAAGGGTCAAAGTATACGCAGGGATGAATACGCGTAAAGGAAGTACGCTCAAAAATAAAGGAACAAGTTGCGCGTAAAAACTCGTTTTACGCCGAGCCAAGAAGTACGCATAAATGATTAAAGTTTTACACAGGAAACACTATGTGCGTAAAATATTGCGTGCGTAAAGGATCGAGCCATGCGTAAAGTTGCTCATGTAAAGAGTCAAGTTTTACGCCTGAAACGCTGTGTGCGTAAAAAGAATACGCCAAGTCAAGTAGACTTGCGTAAAATAATTTTACGCTGACACGAGTGATCGTGGGCGTAAAGCTCGACATTACGCCGACACGCATAACGTGGGCATAAAATTCAATATTACGCTAACATATAACAACGTGGACGTAAAACTCAATATTACGCTAATACGTAACAACGTGGGCGTAAAACTCAATATTACGCTAACACGTAACAATATGGACGTAAAACTCAATATTACGCTAACACGTAACAACGTGGGCGTAGAGTTCCTCCTGAACTCAAATTCCCATGGAACCTTCGTTCCAAGCCAGAAATGGGGTTCCCATGGGTCAGAATGGCGTATAAAACAACCTCAACAATCTGGAATGAACAAAACTTGGAAATAAGGAAGTTTGACAGATCAAAACCACTGAAATCCGAAAAATAGTAATTTCTAGATCTACTAAAAATAAATTTTCAAAATGAAAATGCCAAGTTCTAAACTCTCTTAGGATCACGAGAGGGAGATAAATGAACCATAAAAATATGGGTTCTCATGTGGACCAAAATGTACTTGCCTATGGGTCTTGGTAGGTGGAGAAAGTTATGAGAAAGAAGAAGAGAAATGAGAAGAAGTAATGAAGAGAGAGAAAGGGGATGGGGCTTAAATGGGGGTGTTGGGTTCGGTTCATGATGAACCATCATAAACCCGAAAATATACCAACCTAGGTCAAACCTAAAGCAAACTAAAGCAGAGAATAAAAGCAGAAAGTAAAATACAGAAAATTAATTAGCGTAAAATTAAAGAAATTTAAATACAGAACAATACATGATAAATATTAAATAAATACATTCGAGCAGTACAAGTGTTAGAATACTTATTCTGGGAACAGGGAGTGACAGGTTTAGTTCCTCTTGTATAGCATCTAACCAATAGTTATCACTACATGTTTCTTCAATAGTTTTAGGTTCTAGCTGTGAAATAAATGTAACACAAGAAGCTATATCTCTGGTAGAGGAACGAGTACTTATGCCCTGGATGATCTCACATATTACCAAGTCCTTAGGTGGTCAGTCATGAATTTTATTCTTTTTGCCAGACTTTCAAGGTAGCTGGTTCCGGTTTCAGGTTCTGTAGATGCCTTGCTTGGTGTACTGATGTTTTCATCATCATTGTTGTTTATCGTCTGTTGGTTTAATTTGTCGAAGGTAACGTTCATTGATTCTTCGATGATCATTGATTTCTTGTTGAAGACTCGGTACCCTTTGCTTTTGGCCGCATAACCTAAGAAGATATCCTCATCGGCCTTTTCGTCAAATTTATCCAGATTATATTTAGTGCTAAGAATAAAACATTTACAACCAAAGATTTTGAAATAAGAAACTGTGGGTGTTCTATCAAGCCAGAACTCGTAGGGAGTCTTCTTCGATTTAGGTCGAATTAGACCCCTATTGAGAACATAACAAGCTGTATTGACAACTTCTGCCCAAAATATTTGGGTAGACTAAACTGGTTCAAATTACTCTAGCCATTTCAGATAGAGTACTGTTCTTCCGTTCCACAACTCTGTTTTGTTGTGGAGTCATAGGGGAGGAGAACTCATACAAATATCCATGTGTCACATAATTGCTCAAATTCTGCATTCTTGAATTCGCCGCCATGATCAATTTGAATACGAGTAATCATGAATCCTTTCTCATTTTGAACTTTCTTACAAAATACGATAAATTTAGATAATGCGTCATTCTTGAGTGCGAGAAAATATACCCATGAGTATATAGAAAAATTATCTACTATTACAAATGCATATAACTTACCACCTAGGCTAGCAATTCTACTAGGCCCAAATTCATATGCAGTAATTGTAGAGGTCTAGTGGTACTTACAACATTTTTGGACTTAAATGTTGTAACTATCACTTTTCTAAAATAAGGGTATTTTTGACTTTTGTGAATTTGATTATTTTAGTATCATTTAATTAATTAATTTTTGTTAATAATATAAATTGGTAAAATCTTAGATGATTAGTCATGACCAAGGGAGACTTAGTTAGTGAGATTAGACAAACTTTAAATCCATTTCTAATTAGTTATTTAGGCCTCTAATCTAACTAAAAACCCTTTAGAATTGATTTGACTAAAACACTAAGTTAAAAGGAGCCTTTTTCCTTGAAACTTGTCATGACAACTTAAAAGGACAAATTGGACCTTTCCCCTTGAACCAGACCCTAGTACAACACATGTATGGCCGGCCCACTATCCTCCCTCTTGCCTATTAATAGCACCACTTCATCTTCTTCCTCCTTCCATTTCATTTCTAACCATAATTTGTAGTTCTTCCCCAAATTTCCCCATATCCCAAATTACCTCCAAATTCCCTCAAACCAATTGCAATCTCTTCCCCTTGAAGAGAAGAAGCCTCTATTGGCTAGCTTGGGAGCTTTTGGAGAAATTTGGCCCTTGGAGCTTGAAGAGGATCTAATCTAGAGATTTTTACATTAGAAATCCATCTCCCAATTGGTATGAGCCCTCTAAACCCTTTAAATTTCATTTCATTAGTGTAATTACATTCATTTAGGACCCCCATTGCATTAGGGTGCCATTAGAGAGGAGTTGAGGCTCTCCTCTTCCTATTTGAAGGGTTTCTCCATTTCATTTTGATACCATTTGGGGAAAATTCGAAAATACGATTCTAGGATTTGTGAGATTGATAAATTAGGTCATGTTACTGTTGTAGATGATGTAGGTATGCCTTGGTTCAAGTTTGAATCCATTTGGAGTGCGTATCACGAGAGTATCGGATATGCACGTTAAGTGTTTGACAAAATGACCATTAGAGTATTTGATGCTCTAATTTTAGTTTAAATGTTGTTTTAGGTTGGTAAATTGCTATAAGTTATCCATGGTATGTTTGTCTAGTGATTTAGAATGGTTTGGATGTGTTGAATGTCAATGGGAGTTTGGGATATATGTATATAGCTCTATTTTGATCTTTATGTGGACTGTTAGCACTGTGGATGTGCAGTCCACATTATATATTTGTTCTTTCCTCTCCTATTGTTGTTTTAGAGGGACATTGAGGTAATGTCTAGTTAAGGGTTCTATCCTACATGTTTGATTTTAGTCCCTATTACTGTCCTGCATAGTCTTATAATGTTCGGTCATTTGCATATTCAAATGTTCTGTCCATGATTACCTGTACAGTCCTTTACTTATGTTTTGTCCACTGTGAGGTTGAGCCCTATCTGGGGAGTGACCTTCCTCCTTGCGTATTATCAGTCCATTTTATCTATACTAGACTTATAGCATCTGTCATCTTGATCAGTCCCAATAGAATGTATCCATTTTTACATTCCTAAATCTCCATATTACCTTATTTTGTTTAGAGATGAACATATGTTTCAGTTATTGAAGTTTGCACAGTCCATTACATATCGTTGTACCAACTAAACTCAATCTCAACTGTCCAGTCCCTGTTCTTCATTTTGAGTTCAGTTATTGATCTATATGATCAGTTCCACTTGCTATTTAGGCCACTTGGGATCATTCCCTGTTGCCTCTTGTCCAAGCAATGGACAGATGAGGGAAAAGGTAATGACTCGAGACTCATGCATGATCATATATTGAAATTACATTGTATCAGTCCATAACTTGAACCCAGCCCTTACTTTCAGGTATTTGATTCATTCAAGCAAAGGCTCGAGCATGGGATTACTTTAGAGTATCAATTCCATTTTTACTTTTTAGTTCAGTCCTACTTTATTCTCATTGTTTCAGTCCAGCAGAGAGGGGAGTAGATGGCTCAGTCCATTTACATTAACGTTCATCCTTTGTACCTTATTATTCAGTCCAGTTATGTATTGTATAGCATCATTCTCATTGTATCAGTCCTATGTTTGTGTTTCAGTTCATAGCCATTTGTTTAGTCAAATTGTTTAATTTCAAACCATTGTATCAGTCTTCATTCATTTAATGCTCAGTCCTCTATGGACTTGTATCCATCTTTTACATCCATATGTCTGTACATATAGTATAGGGTCAGCCCCTTTGTTTTACTTTAGATTTAGCATCGAGTTCAGGTGGTAGCAGTAAAGGGTTCAGTCTTGCCTAGTTGCTTTTGTTCAGTCAATTATATTAGTGTATTAACCTTTGATTATTTTGAACTCAGTCCACCTGGGTTTTATATGTAGCAGTCCCATTGTACTTCATGTTCAACCTTATTTAGACCCCAAATGTTCTGTACTCATTGTTGGTGCTTTCTTTACATGGAGAGAGCTTGCTCTCAACATGCCTTGTAAAAGTTTAGTCCCACATCGGAAATGCACCATGAGTTATCTCAACATATATACTTGGTTGTGTTGTTGAGAGATGCACATGGGGTGGTGACCCTAAGGAGGGAACCATGTGGGTGATTTTACTAGGATATAAGAATAAGGCTCCAAGGATTAAGTATTAATGCTTTTGTCATTCTCTTGGATTAATTCCATTTGGAGCTAAGCCCCTAAGGGGCTTAGCGACTCGGACTCGGACTCGGGCTCGGGCTCGGTCTCGGACTCGGGCTCATGGGCTCATGGACTCGCACCAGGCTGACTGTGCAGACTACAAGTCAGTTATGGAAAGACTAATTTAATGGGATTAATTCAGATCCACTTTTTGTGGGATTTAATTCAATCTTTCCATAAGATTTGAATTAATTTCATTGCCATCTTTGTGGGATTTAATTCAATCTTTTCATAAGATTTGAATTAATTTCGTTGCCATCTTTGTGGGATTTGAATTAATTTCGTTGCCATCATTGTGGGATTTGATTCAATCTTTCCATAAGATTTGAATTAATTTCGTTGCCATCTTTGTGGGACTTAATTCAATCTTTCCATAAGATTTGAATTAATTTCATTGCTATTTTTGTGGGATTTAATTCAATCTTTCCATAACTGAAAATGCGGTTAGGGTTTCCACCCTCTCTATATATATACTCTCTTCTGGCCTCCTTTGTGAGGTACTACAAATTTTATAAGTCAGAAAAGAGAGAGAGAGGAGCTGCTGCCGCCATTGCAAGTCCATCCGAGGAGTCAGAATAGAGGTGACTTCGAGCGTTCCACAAGTTCTTCAACTTGCTGGTTCCTGGAAACAATTCATGTAGGGTGAATCTTGCTTTGAGTAACGGTGTTTTGACACCCCAGCAACTTTTCTTCATCTCATCTTTTTCTACATTATTGTAACTCGTTCTGTCCCAATTGCAACACGTTTGCAAGGAAGAACGAGATATCTTCTCTTCTCTATTTTCCTCCTTCATATTGTAATTTGGCTATTTGGTTTTTTGCATCATCGTAGATCTTGAGTTTGATCACTGTAAAGTTTTTTGTGTGACATCTCAGATCTCGATTGTATCAGTTTTCCATCTTTGGTCAAGCCCCGGGACTAACAATCTCAAAGCATGATCCTTGTAGATGGAAAACATTAATGCTTCGCTCGTCCAATCGGACTACTGCAAGTTGGAAAAGTTCGATGGAGAGCATTATCAAGTCTGGAAGAGGAAGATTTATATAACTCTTCAACTCAAAGACGTTGATCATGTACTGTTGGAGGAAGAATCTTCTGTTCCAAATATTGGGTCTACTGCCGCAATCAATGCGGCTACCAAACTCCAGGCCAAATAGAGAAGAGAAAATAGCATCTGCAGGCTTCTCATCCTGAATGCTATGGAGGATTCCCTGGCAGAATCCTACTCGAAGAAGGAATTTGCCAGAGACATATGGGAGTCTGTGGAAAAACTGTATGAAGAAGACAGGAACAGGAGCAAGATGTTTGTGGTTGAAAAATATCACAAATTGCTCTTTGAGGACGAGAAGTCCATGTTGCCACAGGTGAAGGAATTTCTGAAGCTGCGTCAGAAACTGGAAGACGAAGAGATGTCCCTTCCCGACAAGTTTATCGTTGGAGGGATCGTCTCAAATCTTCCTGCTGGATGGAGTACCTTCTATACAAGGATGCTCAGAAAGAAGCTAGACATTAGCTTGGGAGATCTACTTCAAGAGATCCATGTTGAGGATGAGATGCGTTTCCAACAGAAGATGGACACTCTGTCCAAACAGTTGGCTAAGGCCAATCTAGTACAGATGAGAGATCCCAAGGGGAAGCAGGCGGCTTCTCACAAAAAGAAGGACTTCACCAATCTAAAAGTGAAAGGTCCTTCATTCAAGCAACAGAAGTCCAAGTCCCAAGTGACTTATTTCAATTATGGCAAGAAAGGCCACTACAAGAGTGAATGCAGATCCAAGCCTAAACAATCAGAGAAATGTGAGCCTAGTAAGGTTTTATTGGTGTCTAACATTGTTGCTATGATCGCACAGGTAACAACTGTAGGGGTTGACTCTGACTGGTGGATAGACACTGGTGCGACTTGCCATGTCTGTTCTGACAAAAAATGGTTCGTCACGTACCAGCCGATATCTGAGAAGGTTGTCATGGCGAACCAGGCCCAAGCTGAAGTTCTGGAGATCGGGACTGTAGAGCTGAAACTCACTTCTGGGAACACTCTGACACTTCAAGGTGTGAAGCATGTTTCGGTGATTGCCAAGAACCTGATCTCTGGGAGCCTGCTCTGCAACGCAGGCTTAAGGATGGACATCATTGCTGGTCAGATGGTGATGTCCAAGAGGGAAACATACTTCGGGAAGGCTTATCAAACCGAAGGAATGTTTAAAATTCAGCTTGTCAACCAGTTTGATGACATTAATGCAGTTGCATTTTCTGATTATTCTCTTGAGTTATGGCATAATAGACTAGGACATGTTCATTGTAAAAGAATTAACAAAATGTCTAGTCTAGGACTTATCTCCAAATGTGGGGGTAAGATGGAGAAGTGTGAAGTATGTGCTCAGACGAAGATCACAAGAAAACCCTTTCATCGGGTCAATCGAAGCACAGATCTTCTGGAGTTAGTACACTCTGATATATGTGACTTCAAACATTTCTCTACGAAGGCCGGGATGAAGTATTTCATAACCTTCATCGACGACTTCTCAAAATACGCGTTCGTCTACTTGCTCAAGACTAAAGACGGAGCTTTTGAGAAGTTCAGAGAGTTCAGGGCCGAAACTGAACGGCAGACTGGACAATAACTCAAGAGGTTGAGAAGTGATCGAGGTGGGGAGTACAGGTCTCATGACTTTGCATCGTTCTGCAAAGAACAAAGAATCATATGCGAGACTACTGCTCCATATTCTCCTTAATCCAACGGAGTAGCAGAGAGGAAGAATCGAACATTAACAGAAATGATGAATTCAATGCTGCTTACTGCAGGTCTTCCAAAATGCTACTGGATAGAAGCTGCATTAACGACCACTTTCATTCTAAATAGAGTGCCATATGCAACTTCGGATGTAACTCCTCATGAATTCTGGTTCAAAGTCAGACCAAACTTAAATGTCATTCGAGTGTGGGGGTGTCTGGCGTATGTGAAGCTTCCAGATCTGAAGATTCAGAAGCTGGGGACAAGGACTACGAAGGCGATCTTCTTGGGGTATGCCGAGAAGAGTGATGCTCGAAGATTTCTTGATATTGAGTCAAATCATATCATCGAATCTCGCAATGCTGAATACTTTGAAGACAAGTTTGCAAAAGACAAAAACATTATTCTTTCGGACATTCCGAAAAATGATGTAGGTTCAAATGAGACTGAAATCTTATATAGGCCAGTAGTCCAAGAAGAAGCTGTTGTTGATGAAACAACTCTTGTACCAGAATTCACAGAGCCGTCAGCAAAGCTAGCGAGGAGACCTAAAGACTTCGGAGATGACTTTGTCACCTATCATGTGGAAGCAGATCCACTTACCTATGATGAGGCGATGAAGACCAGAGATGCTATCTTCTGGAAGGAGGCAGTGAATGACGAGTTTGACTCTATCACCTCCAATAACACATGGGTGTTGGTAGATCTACCTGAAGGAAAAAAGCCCATCGGATGTAAATGGATCTTCAAGAAGAAGATGAAGGCAGATGAAACTATTGACAAGTTCAAGGCCAGACCGATAGCCAATGGATTTTTTCAGAAATAGGGGATAGACTACTTTGACACGTACGCTCCAGTAGCTCGGATGACCACCATCAGGATGTTAATCGCTCTAGCAGCCATACATAAGTTGGTGATACATCAGATGGATGTAAAGACAACATTCCTGAATGGGGAGCTGACCGAAGAGATTTACATACAACAGCCAGATGGATTTGTCGTCAAAGGTCTTGAAGACAAAGTCTGTAAGTTGGTGAAATTATTGTATAGTTTAAAGCAAGCTCCCAAGATGTGGCATAAGAAGTTTGATAAAGTTATTAGATCAAACGGCTACAGAGTCAACGAGATGGACAAATATGTTTACACAAAGTTCGCTGATGGAAGAGGAGTCATCATTTGTCTGTACGTGGACGACATGCTAATCCTAGGGACGGATATAGGCTGTGTCACGGAGACAAAGAAGTTCTTCTCAACCAAGTTCGGTATGAAGGACTTGGGGGATGCAGATGTCATCTTGGGCATAAAGATCATCCGGACAGACACTGGAGTAGCGCTGTCACAATCTCACTACATTGAGAAGATGCTCACACGCTATGGGTATAAGGATCTTCCAGGGATCGATACGCCATACAGGTGTGATCAGAAGCTGAAGCCAAACTCGAGGGAAAACGTCAGACAGCTGGAGTATTCTAGCATTATCGGAAGTTTAACGTACGCAACCACTGCCACAAGGCCTGACATAGCTTTCGCCGTGGGAATGCTGAGTCGGTTCACAAGCAACCCAGGGGTTGAGCACTGGAAAGCTGTAAAACGGGTGATGAGATATCTCAAGAAGACTCAGACATATGTACTGTACTACAATGGGTATCCGATAGTAATGGAAGGCTTCAGTGATGCTAGCTGGTGTTCAGAGGTGGAAAGCGAGAGATCCACAGGTAGATATGTCTTTTCCTTAGGTGGAGCTGCTATATCGTGGAAGTCGAAGAAGCAGACTATACTCTCTCGTTCCTCCATGGAATCTGAATTCTATGCACTTGAAACTGCAGCAGATGAAGCAGAATAGCTTTGGAAGCTCATGTATGATCTTCCAGTGGTTGGGGCTCAGATACCGGCAATACCGATATACTGTGACAACCAGGCGACTGCGACGGTGGCATCAAATGACCTCTTCAACGGGAAGAAGAAGACTGTGCGGTTGAAGCACAGGGCAGTACACGATCTTATCAAAAGAAGTATAATTGCAGTGATTGATGTTCGGAGTCAGGAGAACATGGCAGATCCGTTCACAAAGGGCCTCAAGCGCCAGTTGGTCGATGACACAGCTTGCAAAATAGGCTTGAAGGCATTCTGATAGTGTGTCTTTGTAATCCTACCATAAAGTTTTATGCTATTAGTTCAAAGAGAAATCTACTAGGCATCTAACTTTTGGTTCAAAGGAGGATCACTGACTGGGAAACTATCAGGTAACAGTGGGTACTTGTTCTCTGGAACATGGAAGGGATACGGATCCATAACCACTGTTGTCTACTATGTATTTTCTACGAAAAAAAATAGATCCTGTGGAAGGTTGGCTTAAACGCCTTAATGAGTTCTCAGGCAGAGTGAATGCCTGGTGTGCTTTACAGGAAGCACGGTAGAGCAGTACTACAAGGAGTAAAACTCCATGCTATAGTGGGGTGACTCCACCAGGAGGTTCCCAGGTCTGGGATAATGCCTCGGCTTTGCAAGCCAAGTCATAGCGGCGTAGCACCGCAAATATGCAGGTAGCCTAATATTGTATGACGTAATTAAAGAGTTGTAGACAGCACTACAAAGGGGAGGATGGCCCCATGTTACAGTGGCACGACACCATGATGAGGTACCCAGGTAGGGGTAAAGCCTCGGCCTTGTAAGCCATGTCGTTGCGGTGTAACACCGCAAGGAAGCCTTAGGCTTAATGTTGAGTAGATTGGCACTACAAAGAGGCTGAGACCTCATGCTACAGTAGTATGACACTACGATAAGGTTCCCAGGTAGGGGTAATACCTCTGCTTCAGGCCATGTCATAGCGACGTAGCACCGCAAGGAAGCGCAAGGCTTCATGCCATGTCTCTTTAATAAAGAACTCACCTATAGTGTATGCAAAGAGATATCAGGCCGTCTCTTGAGGGTAAACTTGTAGACGCCCAAAATTATACACTGAAACCAGGCTGGCACAGGGCCTTTAATGTGCAGCTAGAAGCACACGTAATTATACTTTGTGAGTGGAAAGAATTACAATTGTGGTACAGAATTCAAGGCGTAGTCCATTCTTGTATCACATTGTTATTTAACCCATGCGGGAAGATTTAAGTTGTCAGCGACGTCTATCCTAATGCAAAATGGACAGTTACTGTAGGGAACGCTCAACCCTAGACACATATATATGTTGTGATATGTGGGGGATTATTGGTGCTTTCTTTATATGGAGAGAGCTTGCTCTCAACATGCCTTGTAAAAGTTTAGTCCCACATCGGAAATGCACCATGAGTTATCTCAACATATATACTTGGTTGTGTTGTTGAGAGATGCACATGGGATGGTGACCCTATGGAGGGAACCATGTGGGTAATTTTACTAGGAGGTAAGAATAAGGCTCAAAGGATTAAGCATTAATGCTTTTGTCATTCTCTTGGATTAATTCCATTTGGAGCTAAGCCCCAAAGGGGCTTAGCGACTCGGACTCGGACTCGGGCTCAGGCTCGGGCTCGGACTCGGACTCGAGCTCATGGGCTCATGGACTCGCACCAGGCTGACTGTGCAGACTACAAGTCAGTTATGAAAAGACTGATTCAATACGATTAATTCAGATTCACTTTTTATGGGATTTAATTCAATCTTTCCATAAGATTTTAATTAATTTCGTTGCCATCTTTGTGGGATTTAATTCAATCTTTCCATAAGATTTGAATTAATTTCGTTGCCATCTTTGTGGGATTTGAATTAATTTTGTTGCCATTTTTGTGGGATTTGATTCAATCTTTCCATAAGATTTGAATTAATTTCGTTGCCATCTTTGTGGGACTTAATTCAATCTTTCCATAAGATTTGAATTAATTTCATTGCTATCTTTGTGGGATTTAATTCAATCTTTCCATAACTAAAAAGGCGGTTAGGGTTTCCACCCTCTCTATATATATACTCTCTTCTGGCCTCCTTTGTGAGGCACTACGAATTTTATAAGTCAGAAAAGAAAGAGAGAGGAGCTGCTGCCGCTATTGCAAGTCCATCCGAGGAGTCAGAATAGAGGTGACTTCGAGCATTCCACAAGTTCTTCAACTTGCTGGTTCCTGGAAGCAATTCGTGTGGGGCGAATCTTGCTTTGAACAACGATATTTTGACACCCCATCAACTTTTCTTCATCTCATCTTTTTCTACATTATTGTAACTCGTTCTGTCCCAATTGCAACTCGTTTGAAAGGAAGAACGAGATATCTTCTCTTCTCTATTTCCCTCCTTCATATTGTAATCTGGCTATTTGGTTTTTTGCATCATCGTAGATCTTGAGTTTGATCACTGCAAAGTTTTTGTGTGACATCTCAGATCTCGATTGCATCAGTTTTCCATCTTTGGTCAAGCCCCGGGACTAACACTCATATAGGTATCAGTCTCCATTTACAAAAATCCTATTATCCATACTTGCTGTCATATGTGCAAACCCCTTACCTGGTTCATATGATATACATAGGCAGCCTTGGGTCAGGTATCTATCCACATTGTGTTTAATGAGTTCAGATCCTTTTGGTTTGGGTGTCAGTCCATGTTTCCATTGCCTAGGTAGCTTAGCACATTTGATCTCCTGTATCATATCATTTCAATCAGCCAAGATAATAGAAAAATAGTAGGTTGAGCATATCTATAGGTAATAATAAGTTTATTTCATTAGTGTTTTAGCCTCTAAGCATACAAATTGTTCTGCCCATATTCACTATATGCTCAGTTCCAGGTCCTTAATGTAGCCCCATGCTTCCTTTAAATTTCAGTCCTCCATGACACTAGTATCAGTCATGATTCATCCCTATGTGCACTTATATCAGTTATGAAGGATTGTTTCCAGTTTCTTATTTTTTTGTATCAGTCATTACATGAATTGGTGTTCAGTCCTAGGATGCACATTACCTCAGTCTCACTCATGCTTCAGTTCCATACTAGATATAGGTTCTGCTATTACTATTGTTCAGTCCCTTTTTGCAGTCTAATAGCAGTGAAGGTTGCTTAGGTTTAGGCTACTTGGAAGACCTGTATCTATGGTTAGGACTGTATTGCATATGGCATCAATCATGTGAGAGTGAGACTCCTTTCCACTCATGCTTCAGTTTCATAATCCTTGTCCATATTCCATCTAAAGTTCAGCTTTAGTATACACCCAAGCTTTTCATCATTTCTATAATTCAGTCCAATAGCAAGTATGTATCAGTTGAGTATATAATGGTTGTTAATAAGAAGTTGGGAGGGTATCCTATAAAGTACTATAGGGTATGGAGTTATAGATAAGTTAAATTCAGGAATAAAATGTGGCTTTGATACTATACTAGCCTAGCTCTAGAATAGCCTAAGTTAGTCAAACCTTAGATTTAGACTATTTGAACCAAGGTTGACCCAGAGTTGACCAATTGAGCTAGTTTGACTAGTGTTAACCCAGTTTGACTTCATTGACCTAGAAATGGCATAGCAGCATGTATATATCACATTTAAATTAATTGTTTAATCTAGAACACTCCGCAACCTGTAATTCTCATCATAGGTCTCTGTGACTCCAGTTCAGATACCGATACACAGCTGTTGTTCCGAATATCAGGCGAGTACATTCTCTGATTGTTTTTATCATGATAGTATCTATATTGCCTGCTCTAGACTACTTTACTTGATGCTGACATATTGATTTCACGGACCAGTACTATATGGATCTTGTCATGAGATGTTATCCCCTTAACGGGTGCATCGGGTATTTCATGTTCATGTACTTTATCACGTACGTCTTGTACTCTTTGTATTCGTATTATTCATGTACACTCATGTACTATCATGTTCACGTGTGCTTTATGTTCAAACTAACAATCATGTACGTAACGTAATATGATCGGATCCTTGTATATTGATTGGGGTAGGGGGAGTAGAAGTGGTTATGTGATTAAATCCCTCTAGTGTACTCATGTATATGTCGATTATACCTTCACGTATAATGGAGTTATCGTAGAATACTCATGTACAACCTAAACCAATCACATAACTGTCTTGTGCTCTAAATCACTTATATTTACTATAGTTCATAGATTCTCTATTTTATTCATGTATTCAGTTTCTTTATTATATTCCTATATTTCTATTACAACACATCATGTATATTATTCTATTGCTAGTTCTATATTTCGTACCATGTATTGGAACTGCTTTCAGAGTTATGTACTTTGCTCCTGACTGGATATATTGACAAATTTTACAGAGAACTTGGAGGATTACTTGGATCGCCAGAAGGATCCAGCTAGCCTAGAGAAGACACTAGTAGTGCCTAGATTAGACTGTTAGAACTTTTGTCTGTATTGTCTCCAGTTATTTCTGAGATGTTATATTAATTCATGTATACTTTGAGATACTCTGTTGACACTTAGAATTATCTTTTTTGGGTTGTATTGCACTTTGATTTTCTATCTATTCCATATCGTGCTATTATTCCTCTTTAGTTAGTTTGTGATTGAGTTGTATCTTTCTGAGTTTGTCCTCCATATGGAGAGTATATACTAGACAAGTACATTATATTATGTTAGCTATTATTGAGACCTAGGACAACATTCTACTACCGACACTACAATGTAGGCTGGACATACCTACGGTCTCGTGCCCTTCACTAGATGCGGGTCGTGACAAGTTTTTAGTGGTGGCCCATACAGGTTGAGATTCGCATTGATACGATATCGTGGTAGTAGAACGACTTAGTTGTGCTACTGCGAGCCTGCGATAGGATATAGGAAATAAGATATTAGATGAGAGGACACTCAATCACTATTAGAACTTCTTGAGAGATTCCTAGGACGACCCTTGAGAATCTTATTTTGAATACCAATTCGATACCCCTTCCTCTTGTTCCTGTTCATCCTTGTTTCTTGTTATTAAATTTAATTGTTGATGGTTCATTGTTGATTTTGATTTTTATATCGAGATGAATTTTATGGCCTGGATTATGGTATCTTCTGATGACATATGTTGACGAGGACAACAAGGAAGGTAAAACATCTACTTGGTTATGGAGCCTGGAGTTTATCGCAGCCATATTTGCCGGCATGGCAAAAACGTAGGGACCTGACTTCGGATATATATATCTTAGTTATGAAATTTAGAATTACTACTAGACGGCACAGCAAGAATTTTAGACGACATGATTGTAGAGGTGCATACCCTAGTTATGGAATCTAACGTTTATCGCAGCTATGTTTACTGGCATGGCGAGGATTCTGAGTATCATGATTTTGGACAAACGTATATGATTATCAGATTGTATCTTAAAAAAGGTTCTTAAAGTATCAACTCTATCATTTCACTTATGTTATTATAAGATTCTGTCCCATCATCAATTAGCTTAGGAATAGTGATACTTTCAGTTACTTTCAGTCCAGTTCTTTGTAGAGCTTCATTTCATTTATAGTCCTTTCATGGTGTGATAGATTGGTAGCTTGCGTTGGGTCTGTGCCCTTGAGATGATAGTTTAGCATTGGTATTAGAAAAATAACCCATTGTAGATAGTTCTCTTGTTATTTATAATAATTACCAATTTTCATCAATATGTTGAATGATAATCTGTCTTACAGCCTTTTGATGATTTTTTGTTCCCATCTATCTTTCCAGTATGGCACCCATGACCAGAGCCCGTCGTCTGAGAGCGGCTGCAGTTCCTGACAGGACTGAGAGCGTGCTTCCACTTCCTATTGCTCAGGAGGCAGTGACCCCTCCCACTGACCCGGGGGTAATTGCACCTCCTATCATTGAGAAGGTGGCAGGTGCCCTACTAGAGAGTCTTCCTCTACCTCCTGCCTTTCAGGAGATGGCTGCAGCTTCGTCTGAGACCGAGAGTCTTCCACCGCCTCCTCCTCTGCCTCCTGGAGTGGTACCCCATACCATATTCTCAGGAGGTTTGCCACCTGATAGAACTCAAATATCTGAACTTCTCCGGGATGTGTTAGAGACAGAGAATTCAGACCGAGATCCTGAGGGAGCAGAGCTAGAGGATCCAACAGTTATGGGACCTAGTAAATTCCTAAAGAGGAGAGCCTAGTTCCAAGAGTGTGAGGAGCAGTATCCACCCAGGGCCTCAAGAGTACCCAGACCTTCAGCCTATGCCATCCTTTCTAGTTCGGATTCCTGCCCAGCAGAGGCCAGTTGAGCGAGTGTCTACTTGTGCTTACTGCAAGAAGCTTGGGCATGTATGGTCCGACTGTAGGAAAAAGAAAGGGTTGTGCCTATTTTGTGGGTCAGCTGTACACATGATGCGAGACTGTCCTATTGCACCTATCCTAGCTGAAGCCCTGACTCAAGGAAGGGCTCCCAGTCACTACACTCAGTTGGAGGTGAGTATTTAACCTAGATTTTAGTATGTCTTTTTTAGATGAGTTGATGATGCGTCCCACCATTATTTGTGTGCTTCTTGATACCTTATGAATTGCCTTGTGCTATAGTGTGATTAGTGTAGCTAGATGAGACCCCAAATTGATATTGCGTGTCATGACCAATAATATCATATCTATGTATGTTGTTTCTTTCAATAGGATTGTATGGCTTAGATAAGATTTTCTTGGACCATGATTGTCGGGGGCATGACCTTAAGAAGAGCACAACCAACTTAAATTTCGAGGATAAATTTTTTCTAAGGGGGTAGGATTGTAACTACCACTTTTCTAGAATGAGGATATTTTTGACTTTTGTGAATTTGATTATTTTAGTATCATTTAATTAATTAATTTTTGTTAGTGATATAAATTGATAAAACCTTAGAACCACATTGATTAGATGATTAGTCATGACCAAGGGAGACTTAGTGAGATTAGACAAACTTTAAATCCATTTCTAATTAGTTAGTTAAGCCTCTAATCTAACTAGAAACCCTTTAGAATTGATTTGACTAAAACGCTAAGTTAGAAGGAGCCTTTTCCCTTGAAACTTGTCATGACAACTTAGAAGGGCAAATTGGACCTTTCCCCTGGAACCAAACCCTAGTCCAACACATGTATGGCCGACCTACTATCCTCCCTCTTGCCTATTAATAGCACCACTTCATCTTCTTCCTCATTCCATTTCATTTCTAACCCTAATTTTTAGTTCTTCTCCAAATTTTCCCATATCCCAAATTGCCACCAAATTCCCTCAAACCAATTGCAATCTCTTTCCCTTGAAGAGAAGAAGCCTCTATTGGCTAACTTGGGAGCTTTTGGAGCAATTTGGCCCTTGGAGCTTGAAGGGGATCTCACCTAGAGATTTTTATATTGGAAATCCATCTCCCAATTGGTATGAGCCCTCTAAACCCTTTAAATTTTATTTTATTAGTGTAACTACATTCATTTAGGACCCCCATTGCATTATGGTGCCATTAGAGTGGAGTTGAGGCTCTACTCTTCCTATTTGAAGGGTTTCTCCATTTCATTTTGATACCAATTGGGGAAAATATGAAAATAGGATTCTAAGATTTATGGGATTGATAATTTAGGTCATGCTAGTGTCGTAGATCATGTAGGTATGCCTTGGGTCAAGTTGGAATCCATTTGGGGTGCGTATCACGAGAGTATCGGATACGCACGCTAAGTGTTTGACAAAATGACCATTAGAGCATTTGATGCTATAATTTCAGTTTGAATATTGTTTTTGGTTGGTAAATTGCTATAAGTTATCCATGGTATATTTTTCAGTGATTTAGAATGGTTTGGATGTGTTGAACGTCAACGGGAGTTTGGGATATATGTATATAGCTCTGTTTTGATCTTTTTGTGGACTGTTAGCACTGTGGATGTGCAGTCCACATTATATATTTGTTCTGTCCTCTCCTATCGTTCTGTTTTAAGAGGGACACAAGGTAATGTCCAGTTAAGGGTTCTATCCTACATGTATGATTTCAGTCCTTATTACTGTCCTGCATATTCTTATAATGTTCAGTCATTTGCATATTCAAATGTTCTATCCATGATTACCTGTACAATCCATTACTTATGTTTTATCCACTGTGAGGTCAATCCCTATCTGGGGAGTGACCTTCCTCCTTGCATATTATCAGTCCATTTTATCTATATTAGACTTATAGCATCTGTTATCTTGATCGGTCCCAATAGAATGTATCCGTTTTCACATTCCCAAATCTCTATATTACCTTATTTTGTTCAGAGATGAACATATGTTTCAGTTATTGAAGTTTGCACAGTCCATTACATATCATTGTACCAACTAAACTCAATCTCAACTGTCCAGTCCCTTGTTCTTCATTTTGAGTTCAGTTCTTGATCTATATGATCAGTTCCACTTGCTGTTTAGGCTACTTGGGATCATTCCCTGTTGCCTCTTATTCAAGCAATGAACATATGAGGGGAAAGGTAATGACTCAAGACTCATGCATGATCAGCCATTGAAATTACATTGTATCAGTCCATAACTTGAACCCAGCCCTTACTTTCAAGTATTTGATTCATTCAAGCAAAGGCTTGAGCATAGGATTACTTTAGAGTATCAATTCCACCTTACTTTTTAGTTCAGTCCTATTTTATTCTCATTGTTTCAGTCCAGTAGAGAAGGGCGTAGATGGCTTAGTCCATTTACATTAATGTTCATCCTTTGTACCTTATTATTCAGTCCAGTTATGTATTATATAGCATCATTCTCATTGTATCAGTCCCATGTTTGTGTTTCAGTTCATAGCCATTTTTTACTTCAATTGTTTAATTTCAAACCGTTGTATCAGTCTTCATTCATTTAATGCTCAGTCCTCTATGGACTTGCATCCATATTTTACATCCATATGTCTGTACAATATAGTATAGGGTCAGCCCCTTTGTTTTACTTTAGATTTAGCATCGAGATCAGGTGGTAGCAGTAAAGGGTTCAGTCTTGCCTAGTTGCTTTTGTTTAGTCAATTATATTAGTGTATTAAGCTTTGATTATTTTGAACTCAGTCCACCTGGGTTTTATATGTAGCAGTCCCATTGTACTTCATGTTCAACCTTATTTAGACCCCAATGTTCTGTACTCATATAGGTATCAGTCTCTATTTACATAAATCCTATTATCCATACTTGCTTTCATATGTGCAGACGCCTTACCTGGTTCATATGATATACATAGGCAGCCTTAGGTCAGGTATCTGTCCACATTGTGTTTAATGAGTTCATATCCTTTTGGTTTGGGTGTCAGTCCATGTTTCCATTGCCTAGGTAGCTTAGCACATTTGATCCCCTGCATCCTATCATTTCAATCAGCCAAGATAATAGAAAAATAGTAGGTTGAGCATATTTATAGGTAATGATCAGTTTATTTCATTAGTGTTTTAGCCTCTAAGCATACAAATTGTTCTGCCCATATTCACTATATGCTCAGTTCCAGGTCCTTAATGTAGCCCCAAGCTTCCTTTTAAATTTCAGTCCTCCATGACACTAGTATCAGTCATGATTCATCCATATGTGCACTTGTATCAGTTATTAAAGAATCTTTCCAGTTTCTTATTTGTTTGTATCAGTCATTGCATGAACTGGTGTTCATTCCTAGGATGCTGTAGAGAATAATAATTGTTGTATTTTTATTGATTGGCTACTCCACTACTTATAGGGAGTCTAGCTCCTCTTCATACTATATTTTTCCAATGTGGGACTAAATCCCTTATTAGTTCTCAACACTCTCCCTCAAGATGGGCGATAGACATTAATCATTCCCATCTTGTTACATAGCTTCGACAGACTTAATAAACATGATCAATCTTTTGAGCGAACATGATCAATCTTCAGTATCCCATGTTCCAGCTTATCTTTGATGAAGAATCGATCGACCTCGATGTGCTTCGTTCTGTCGTACAGAAATGGATTGTTAGCTATACTTATTGCAGCTTGACTATCGCTCAGAAGACGTAACGGTGCTCCCTTGTCCAGCTTCAACTCTGTCAGCAACGCTTTCACCCACAGTAATTTCGACACTCCTAAGGCCATTGCTCTGTATTCTGCTTCAGCTGTAGATCGTGCTACCACTGACTGTTTCTTGCTTCTCCATGAGACCAAGTTTCCTCCTACAAAGACACAATATCCCGTGGTAAACCTTCGGTAGACCTTCTATCGTCTATGCAGCTCGCCCAGTCTGTATCGCAGTATCCCTCAACTTCTATACATCCATTCTTCTTGAACCATAGCCCTTTCCCCGGCGTCCCTTTCAGATATCTCAAGATCTGAAACACTGCATCCATATGACCTGTTCTTGGATCATGCATGTAGCAACTTACTACACTCACCGCAAATGAGATATCAGGGCGAGTGTGCCCCAGATAAATCAATCTCCCTACAAGTCATTGATATCTTTCACGATCAACTGGCTCTCCTGCTTCTGCTCCCAACTTGCACTTCTGGTCAATTGGAGTGACTGCTGCTTTGCATCCCAGCATCTCTGTCTCCTTCAGCAGATCTAGTGTGTATTTTCTCTGTGAGAGAATAATTCCTTGTTCGCCTTCACACACCTCGATACCTAGAAAGTACCTTATCGCTCCTAAATCCTTCACTTCAAACTCCTTCACAAGTTTTTACTTCAGCTTAGCGATCTCGACTTCATCATTACCTGTGATTACTATATCATCCATGTATACAGCAAGTATAGTGATGTGGCCTCTTGTATGCTGAAGAAAGACCGTATGATCTGTATTTGCTTGATGGTATCCCATGCCTGTAACAGCCTTTCTGAATCTGTCAAACCAGGCTCGAGGAGATTGCTTGAGCCCATATAGCGACTTCTTTAGTTTGTACACTTTTCCATGCGACGTCCCTCCATCTGATTCTATAGCATGGCACCCTGGCGGGAGTTCCATGTACACTTCTTCTTGTAGGTCCCCATGGAGAAAGGCATTCTTCATATCTAATTGGTATAGCTTCCACCCATAGTTTGCTGCAATGGAGACCAGAGTTCTTACTGTGCTCATTTTCGTTACTGGAGCAAACGTCTCATCATAGTCGATGCCATATGATTGTGTGTATCCCTTTACAACCAACCTCGCCTTGTATCGTTCCACCTTTCCTTCTGACGTCTCATTTACTGTGTACACCCATTTGCATCCCACAGTTTTCTTCCCTTTGGGTAATGGAACCAGCTCCCACGTCTTATTTTTCTCCAGTGCCCCAAGTTCTTCCATCATAGCAGCTTTCTACCTTGAATCTTTCTTTGCTTCCTGCCAACTTTTGGGCAACGAAGTAGAGTCTAATGATGCAATGAAGGCTCGATAATTCGAAGAAATGTTAGAATAAGACAGGTAGTTGGCAATATCATGTTCATAATCATCAAAACGACTAGGAGCCTTACCCGCATTGATGCGAGAAGATCTCCTTAAGGGAGCAATAGGTGGTGGAGAGATCATACCATCAGAGTCAGAGAGATCTGCATCAGAATCAGATTGATTCTGTACGGGGGCAACATCTTCAAGAGTTGGAGCAGGAGTAGACGAGGGACTTGGTACAGTATGCACAGGGCATGGTACAGGCACAATACTGGACTTCTGCTGTCTCCTTCTGTAGACTTGGAGCTCCTTTTCTATTATCTGCTGCTCCCCATGTTTAACATATGTATCTTATTCATCTTCTGTATCGGAGTCACTACTTTCTCCCCCTTTCGTCCAGTTTTCCACGACCGGGCATGGGACCGATCCGACTACTACAGATAGGCTTATTTTCTCTCCCTCACATCTAACACCCTCTGTGTTAGGTGTGGCACCAAACGCCGAACCGTCATCCGAAGCATAATATGGTTCCAGTTCCCTGAATGTAACATCCATGCTTACAAACATCTTTCGCTCAACTGGGCTCCAACAGGTGTATCCCTTCTGAGTTGTCGTGTACCCGATAAAGATATATTTAACCGCTCTAGGATCTAGTTTGCCAACGCCTGGCCTATTATCTTGGACAAAACATACACACCCAAATACTTTCGGTGGAACAGTGTACGTGGTTGCACCAGTAAGCATCTCCAACGGTGTCTTCAGTCCAATACCTGAGATGGCATTCTGTTGATGAGATAAGAGGCCGTTAACACCGCCTGCCCCTATAAGTGTTTCGGGACATTCATAGCCAACATTATCGTCCGTGCGACCTCCAGCAGGTGTCTGTTCTTCCGTTCGGCCACACCATTTTGTGCCGGTGTGTAGGCACATGAACTTTGGTGTAGTATTCCATGAGTAGATAAATACTCAATAACCTGCTTATTTGTATACTCCGTCCCATTGTCAGACCGTAAGCACTTAATTTTAGTGCCATATTGTGTTTCTACCCGGTGATGAAAGTCACGAAACGTCTCAAAGACGTCACTTTTATTCTTCATAAGGTAGACCTATGTCACGCGAGTATGACAATCAATAAAAGTGACGAACCATCGAAAGCCGTTAATACCGGTTGTAGGACAAGGGCCCCATACGTCCAAATGTATCATATCAAATGCAGCTGAACTTCGATGTCCTGAACCCACATATGTGCTTCTGGTATGTTTATCCAACTCACATGCATTACAAAATAACTTCTTTTTATTAGCCCTTTGGTATAAGGACGGATACATTCGACTAATAATTTTAAAAGAAGAATGACCGACACGCTGGTGGTGGAGTAGCAATTCATCTTCTACACTGCGCCGTGAATCTTCAGGTGGTGTGTCTGCTACCAGAGATGCCAATGCGTTGTCCAGTCCAGTCATGTCCAAGTACCATAGCCCCTTATGCCATATGCCAGTCCCTAGTCGTCATCCTGTCCCCTTCTTCTGAAAAGTCACCGTAGGAATGTCAAAGGAAACTGTACAATTAAGATCAAGAATAATGGCACTAATAGAAAAAAGATTGACAGGAAAAGACAGAGCATGTAACACATTGGTGAGAGTGAGAGAAGGGGTGCATGCGACAGTGCCTTTACCCATGACAGGGCTGGAGTTACCATCAGCAGTCTGAATGCTCTCCGGCGTCGGTAGGTGAGTATAGTCCTAGAACTCACCGTGGGATCCCGTAACATGGCGAGATGCCCCAGAGTCCATAATCTAACCTGGTTGGTGGACAACTGCCGTAAGAGCACGTGCAGGTGATGTTTGCCCCCTTCTTTCGCCAGATTCGCTTTGTGGCTGCTAGAATAATTTCCCCTTCTTTCAGCATAACCGCCTCTACCACCTCGACGTCCTCCGCGGCCCCGTCCACGATCACTCGACAGGGGTTTTGGACAAAATCTGATGTAATGCCCTGAGTCACCACAGTTGTGGCAAACACCGACCATAGAGGGAGGCTGATTGAAGGCGACAAGGGCAGACTTATCAACCGCGGTTTGCTTCCCCTGGAAAGAGCCCTTGTTGGGCATCAATTTTAATCGAGCCTCTTCTTGTGCCATGGCAGCTATGGCTTCTTCTAAGGTTGGAAGCATGGGCTGTGCTAGGAGTACATTCCTTCTATGCTCAAACGCAGGGTTAAGACCCTTCAAGAACTTCATCATCCGTTGTCGCAAAATATAATCCAAGAACTTTTGGAAATATTTTGCAAATGCTGGTTCGACTTGTGTATCTTCCATCCCAAGAGGATCATAGTGATCCAGATCAGACCAGTATTTTTTCAACAGTACGGCATACTCAGAGATGGTACGGTCGTCCTGGGCCACCCTATCAAGTTTATCCTGCAGTTGGAATACCCGCATAGGATTGCCGGAGCCTGAGTACATATCTTTCAAAGTCCGCCATATATCAGCAGCAGCCTCCATTGCCTCTATATTGCCCGACACCTGGTCGGTCAAGGAGGATGTCAACCATCCAGCCACAATATTATTGACAATTTCCCAAATAGCAAACTCCTTTGAAGAAAGATCAGCTGGCGCCTTAGTTTGGCCATTGACGTAGCCAACCAAGCCTCATCCCTTGAGCGTCCGCAGTGCCTGTCGTGACCATTTCAAGTAGTTGGACGTGCCTTCCAACTTCGTCTCCAGCTTGTCCAGCTTCTCTATTTTGTAGGGTGACGGATCCACATCAGTATGGATCACACGTGGGGTTGCCTCGGTTAATCTTTTTGATAAAATATCATCAACCAAGGCCTTCATCTCTTCTGCTTTCAGTTTACCACTGATCGAATCTATGGCGCCTTCAACTGTGATTCGTCGTCGTCGTCGTCTTCATCGGCTTCGTCATCGTCATCGTCGTCGTCGGCTTCGTCGTCTTCGTCTTTATGTAAAGTTTCCAACAGATACCTTACGAATGTGCTGCTAACATGGCCAACACTAGCCCACACATATAGATCCTAATTTACAGATCGAGAACGGAATACAAATAAAGCATTTGTAGTTCTGGAGGACGTAATCTAGGAACAGAAGGTGCAAATAAAGTATTTGACAGTCAACCGTCTTCGAATAATCGTCCACATAATCGCGCTTGCAAATTAGGGTTTGTGGGGGGGTGGCCGCAGATGTGGTCGGAAGAGGGGGGCGTCGGGGGGGGGTGGCGTCGTTGGAGGGGCAGGGGGGCGTCGGGATCAACAAGGGGGGCGGGGACAGCGGGGGTGGGTGGGCGTCGGAGGCAGGGGTGTCGGCTTGGGAGGGGAGGGGGGACAGCAAGGGGGGTGTCGTCGGCGGCAGGGGGGCGTCGGCGGCGGGGCCAGGGGGTGGACGTCGGGGCAGGGTGGCGTCGGGGCAGGGGGGTTGGCTTTGGGCGGGTTGGGAATTTTTTTTGTGGTTATGGCTCTGATACCATGTAGAGAATAATAATTGTTGTATTTTTATTGATTGGGTACTCCACTACTTATAGGGAGTCTAGCTCCTCTTCATACTACATTTTTCTAATGTGCGACTAAATCCCTTATTAGTTCTCAACAGATGCACATAACCTCAGTCTCACTCGTGCTTCAGTTCCATACTAGATGTAGGTTCAACTATTACTATTGTTCAGTCCCTTTTTTAGTCCAATAGCAGTGAAGGTTGCTCAGGTTTAGGCCACTTGGAAGGCCTGTATCTATGGGTTAGGACTTTTATGCATATGGCATCAGTCATGTGAAAGTGGGACTCCTTTCTACTCATGCTTTAGTTTCATAATCCTTGTCCATATTCCATCTAAAGTTCAGTTCCTACTTAGGTTCAACTTTAGTATAAACTCAAGCTTTCCATCATTTCTATAATTCAGTCCAATAGAAAGTATGTATCAGTTGAGTATATAATAGTTGTTAATAAGAAGTTGGGAGGGTATCCTATAAAGTACTATAGGGTATGGAGTTATAGATAAGTTAAATTTAGGAATGAAAAGTGGTCTTGATACTATATTAGCCTAGCTCTAGAATAGCCTAAGTTAGTTAAACCTTAGATTTAGACTATTTGAATCAAGGTTGACCCAGAGTTGACCAATTGACCAAGTTTGACTAGTGTTAACCCAGTTTGACTTCATTGACCTAGAAATGGCATAACAGTATGTATATATCACATTTAAATTAATTGTTTAATCTAGAACACTCTGTAACCTGTAGTAGCATGATATATCACATTTAAATCAATTGTTTAATCTAGAACACTCTGTAACCTGTAATTCTCATCATAGGTCTCTGCGACTCTAGTTCAGATTCCGATACACAGCTGTTGTTCCGGATATCAGGCGAGTACATTTTCTGATCGTTTTCATCATGATAGTATCTATATTGTCTGCTCTAGACTACTTTACTTGATGCTGACACATTGTTATCACGGACCACTACTATATGGATCTTGTCATGAGATGTTATCCTCTTAACGGGTGCATCGGGTATTTCATGTTCATGTACTTTATCATGTACGTCTTGTACTCCTTGTATTCGTATTATTCATGTACACTTATGTGCTCTCATGTACTCTCATGTTCACATGTGCTTTATGTTCAAACTAACAATCATGTACATAACGTAATATGATCGGATCCTTGCTTATTGATTGGCGTAGGGGGAGTAGAAGTGGTTATGTGATTAAAACTCTCTAGTGTACTCATGTATGTGTCGATTATACTTCACGTATAATGGAGTTACCGTAAAATACTCATGTACAACCTAAACCAATCACATAATTGTCTTGTGCTCTGAATCACTTATATTTACTATAGTTCATAGATCCTCTATTTTATTTATGTATTCAGTTTCTTTATTCATATTCATGTATTTTTATTACAGCACGTCATGTATATTATTCTATTGCTAGTTTTATATTTTTACCATGCATTGGAACTGCTTTCAGAGGTGTACTTTGCTCCAATCCTGACTGGATATGTTGACAAATTTTACAGAGAACTTAGAGGATTACTTGGATCGCCAGGAGGATCTAGATAGCCTAGAGAAGACTCTAGTAGTGCCTAGATTATACTATTAGAACTTTTGTCTGGATTGTCTCCAGTTATTTCTGAGATATTATATTAATTCATGTATACTTTGAGATACTCTGTTGACACTTAGAATTATCTCTTTTGGGTTGTATTGCACTTTGATTTTCTATCTATTCCATATCATGCTGTTATTCCTCTTTAGTTAGTTTGTGATTGAGTTATATCTTTCTGAGTTTGTCCTCCGTATGAAGAGTATATACTGGACAGGTATATTATATTGTGTTAGCTATTGTTGAGATCTAGGACAACATTCTACCATCGATACTGCGGTGTAGGCTGGACGTACCCACGGTCTCATGCCCTTCACTGGGTATAGGTCGTGACAAATGTGGATCGAGTAGCTTTGTTCTTTTAACAATCACTACATACTGTATCCTTCTTGAAGACGATGTCTGATAAGCCTCATAAAATTTCTTCATGGATAATCTTGAAATTGTGTCCATGTTTGCATGACCGAGTCTCATGTGCCATAGTTGACTCTCATCATTCTTGGCGATTAAGCATCTACCTACATTGTTAGTATCTTCCAACAAATAGAAAACATATATGTTGTCTTTCCTAATACCTTCAAAGATAGTACTACCAGTTGAGCTATCAACTATAGTACATTTGTCTTTGGCTTATGCTGAGAAGGTTATGTTTTAACTCAGTTACTAGACAGATATCTTTAATCACAGGGTAGGGAGCCTTACCAATGTTGCAGATACCTACTATATATCCTTGTAAGTTGTTACCGAAGGAGACATATCATTCTTTCTTCTTCGACAGTGTTGCGAATAGAGAAGCATTACCGGTCATGTGCTGTGAGCAACCGCTATCGAGGATCCACTTGCTCTTAGCATTAGTAGGATGTTCAACCTACAAAGAAGTTTGCAGATAAAACTTTTGGTACCCATTTCTTGTAGCGTCCGGATATGTTAGTCTTTGTTATCCATTCATATATATTTAAATCAACTAATTTTTTTACTCTACATGCAGGTGAGATATGACCAATGGTACCACAATAGTGACATATAGTATGCTAAGTGTTAGGTGTAGTGTGTTGTGCACGATTGGTAGGTCTTGGTGTTCTAGTTGAATACTTGTAGTAGAATGCATGTCGGTCAGTCTTCTTTGGCAAAGGTTTAGCTATGTTTGGTCTAAAAGTATTGGGTTTAACAGTATTAGTTTTGACCGTGTTTCAATGTTTCGATAATTGACACGTATTAGGGTAGGAAGTAACAACTTTAGGCTATTTTTCTAACCAAATTTCCAACTTTTTGGAGGTGTTATAAAGTGTGTTATAGTCAGCTGTGAGTGCATTATTTCTGACTAGTGCACAGTGATGGTTCTTCTTCTCTTTGAGTAAATCTTCCTCAAGTTTAGCAATGGTCTTGTCTTTTTCTTCGGATAAACGTGTAGTCTCGTGTAGTTGCAGTTTGACAGAAGAAAGCTCACCAGTCTCACTAGGGTTTTTTACTATTTTTAATCTCAGCTAGTAAGTCGGTAAGTCTTCCTATTTTACCTTTGTACTCTTTGAGTACCTTCTTAGAATTTGGTATTTGCCAAGCAGTTTTCTGTGGTCATCTAAGAGGTCACTAAAAGCTTCACCTAACTGGTCAAAGGTAAAATCATTATATGTATCAAACATGGGATTTGAGTTTACCTGATCATATTCCATCAAGCATACATTTGCAGTATCATCTGATTGTTCATCTTCTGAATTGCTGGCTTCGCTTTCATGTCAAATGCTTGTGTTGGCATATCTTCTGGAAGTATATTTCTTCAAGTAACTCTTTTCATACTTATTGCCTTTTTTAGTTGATGATGATGTTGTCGGACAGTCCTTTTTGATATGTCCTTTCTTCTTGCAACCGTAGCAGATTAGATCTTCTTCATTGTTTTTCTTGTTGCTGTTGTGTTTCTTCATTCTTCGGTTGAACCTCATGAACTTCTTGAACTTCTTCACTAGGAGAGCTTGATCCTTAGTATCGGAGTCGCTGTTGTCAGAATCTTCTTCGACAGTTCTTCATTATTGAGCTTTGAAGGCGATTGATTTTTCCTTCGGTGTAACATTTTCAGAGTCTTGAAGTTCCAGCTTGTGAGTGAGTAGCTTTCCTATGAGCATTTCAAAAGACATGGTAGTGAGGTCATTTCCTTCAACGATCGTCGTAGCCTTCGAAATCCAGTCTATGTAAGAGCTCGCAGCACCTTGCGAATCTTCTCATGGTTATTGTATTCCTTGCATAGGGAGGACAAAGGATTTATAATATCTAGAAATCTTATAAATATTTGTGTAATAGACTCGTTCGACTTCATCTTGAACGCCTCATACTCTTGAGTAAGTCTACTGATCTTGGACTCCTTGACTTGCGTCCTGCCTTCATGAGTGACTTCGAGAAGTTTCCACACCTCATTAGATGTTTTACATGTAGACACCATATTGAATTCAGTCCTGTATAAAGCACAAAATAAAGCATTAATAGCACGTGCGTCAAGACTGGCTTCTTTCTTTTCAGAATCAGTATACCTGTCATGTGCTTTTTTAACCAAATTTCCATCAATAAGAACATGTGGATGCTTTTTATAGCCATCAACTACAATTGACCATAAGTCAAAATCTAGAGATTTCAAAAAGGAACTCATACGTATTTTCTAGTAAGTGTAGTTAGTACCATCAAACAGTAGGGGTCTGTTTGTGGCTTGGCCTTCAGTTGTAAATTTCATACTTGCCATATGTGATATAGTGATCTATGTAACAGCAAAAAAATAATAACAATGTTGCCTCGCTTTACCTATAAAACCTGCTCTGATACAAATTGTAGGAACGGAAATGTAAATCGATATACTCTAAGGGGGTGAATAGTGTAGGCAGCGGAATATTAACTATTAAAAAATGTTAGCAGCAAGATCACAGAAATATATCACAGTTATGAGTAAGTAAAAGTAAAGTGCAAAGAGAAAACTCAAAGACATCGATGTATACTGGTATACCTCTTGTGAGGACTAATCCAGTCGAGAGAACTCTAGCTCCCAGTTGAAATCAATAATGGAAAAATGATATGTTTTCATCCGAAGTTCTTGCAACTTCTACAAACATGAGCTTTGATCCTAAGTACTCGACCAACTTCAATTGTGAAGTGTCTCACTTCTATCAAGCCTCTTGATTACAATCACTCTGAACTTCTAGACCGTACCGCACTAACAAATCGACTAAAGGATTGTAACTGGCTTGGAATTTGAAATTGAAAGCTTATTGGGGCTTTAGAAGATCGTAGTAAGCTTAGAGACAAGAGATATGAAAGTGAATGAGTGTTTTTGAAATGGTAGAATTTTTTCTCTATTTATATGATTTCCAAAGGAATAATTCGTGTAGAATTCAGATAGAATTTCGGACAGAATTCTATGAGAGAATCTTGACATAAAGCTGTTGTATCCGTAACTGCGGAAAGACTAGATTTAAAATCAAACATTCAGGAAAGCCGAACTTGGGCCAAATTCGGGGCAAACTTGCCCAGAATTTTGTTGGTCCAGAACGTGTTGATTTTTGGATTTGCAACTCAGTGTTTTGGGCTTTCGAATTTTCAAGCAGTTAGGAAGTAGTTTGGACTTTGTGAGTGGGCTTGTTTTCAAAATGAAGGGATATTTTGAAAACGTTTTTTGGGTAGCCTATTTGTCAGTACAATGCAGTTTATATTGTATTTCTAGACTCAATAAAATGCAAAAGTACATTAAGAATTGAAATACAGACGCGACAACAAATATATCTCCAAGTCTTGAACGGTAGCAGACACATGTTGTCACAATTCGTCCAAGTAGCCCTTATATCGAGACAAGGTTAGATCAATTATTAAAATCTGGTTCGACCATGACCAATGGACCAACAATAATAACCAGTAATTAGGGGGTAAAATAAAAAACCAAAGTTTAATTATGGTAGGACCTGGGGGTGGATCAGGTCTAGATTGGGCTTCCGACCATATCGGTCTTGGCCAGCCCAACCGGGTTTTGGAGCAAAACCTAGCCCGACCCATTTAGCCAATCGGATTGGGCCTCGGGTCTAGGACAAACCTAAACCAACACAAAAGTTTTGTAGGTCGGGCCGGGCTTGGGCTTTGACTGGGCGTTGGCATAGCCTCGTTTTGATCGAGCAGATCCAGGGTATGCTTCAGGCCACCAAACCTACTCCATATTAATTTTCTCCTGTTGATGAGCTAGCAATTCGATTAGATTCAGGTTAACCAGTTTAGGGTAATTATAATAGACATCAAAATGGGTCAATTCAATCAAACTCGTTTAAATTGATAATATTTATTGAGGTAGATATTGTAGGACCGTTGAGCACCTCTAGAGGGAGGTGGTAAATAGAGTGCGTGTGTGCAGTGGAATGATAATCACCACTTAAAAATATTTATGGCAAGAATTAAACTAATATGAAGCAAGAATTATATAAGTAAATGCGTAAAGTAAATGAGTAGGGAAAAGCAAACACCAAGGTTTATACTGGTTTCTCTGAGAGGACTAGTTCAGTCTCGAGTACTCTAGCTCGATGTTGAATCCACTATGCAGGAAAACACAAGCTTTGAATCTGAAGTGCTTGCAACTCCTTACAATACATGCTTTTTTATCTGAAGAGCACTACTTCACACATGCAAGCATTTAATCCGAAGGACTTGCCAACTTCAGGAACATGATAAAAACCTAGACATTTTCAAGCCTTCTTTACAACTTGAACCAACTTCTAGATCAGAATAAACTGGTACCGGCTTGGCTACGAGTCATAAAGGCTTTGATATGAAAGTAAAAAGCTCCGAGAAACTCTTGAATGAATAGAGAAGAGAAGAGATGATTGAGTGAATTGAATGAAATTTTTTCCTCTATTTATAGGTTTCTCTGAGACAGAACTCGGACAGAGTTTGGTAGTCCAACATCCAAAAATTTGAACGTTAAGAAACTATGCTTCAGGGTGACCAACTCTCTCGACAACTAGGTCAGGGCGACCGAGTTCGGTCTGAGTTTAGCCAGAACTCAGTCCGCGTTCGGGTGCCTTGGACCAGGTTGGGTTAATAAAGAATTTGATGGGTCTTGGGCTCTTTTAGATAAGTGGGCTGGATTTTGTATATGTGGACTATATGGATATGGATTGGGTAGGCTTAACTTAATATGGACTTGATAGCTAAGCCATGTGCCAATCTCGTCTGATGTACATTTATTCCTAGACTCAATAAAATAGAAAATGCAGAATAATGTTAAAAATTATCTTGAGCAACTTTTGAATTTGGCGAAGACTTGATCAGTTGTCAGCATAAAGTATGATCATCGTTTGTACCTGAAGCAATGTATTATTTGTTTTACCGTAATTAGAGTCGGAGTCGGTTATCAAAATCAGGTATGACCATGACCAATGGGCCAACAAGCTCCCCATTTTGATAAGTGACAAACTCTAATTATGATCAACTATATATAATGGTACTTGTATATATATATATATATATATATATATATATATATATATATATATATATATATATATATATATATATATAATGGTACTTGTATCTGCATGCTTCCTTGTTTATTGTGGTGCACATTTGGTATACATAATTCTTCTCCCCCTTTGTCATTTGAGCAAAAGCGAAAGCTCTCTCGTAATCACAGAAAGCTTCCCGGCTACAATAGAACAAACAACAAGAGTAGAGTGATAGCATAACAAACAAGTAAATAAGCTTGAACTATAAGCCAAGTAGCAGTAAAAAGAACATGAACTAAGATGCATAAAAAAACTAAATCATAAACTGAGTCAAAGTGCATAAGTTTAATACAAAAGCATAGTACAATAGTCACAAACAAAATAATAAAAGAGCCACAAAAATATGTCCATCAGCAGCACATACTACAAAGTCCAAAACCATAAGACGATCTCAAAATGTATTGTCACCAGTCTCAGCTAATCGGTTAGGATCATAGAAGGCCGAAGGAGGAAAGAAGTAGTACAGGGTGTCTGGATCCTCAAATCTTGGGCCAGATCTGTCAGGGTGACGGTGATACAGAATAGGTCCACCAGGTGCATGAGCCATACTCCACTACATGTCAAAGATGGAGTTCCTAAGTTCTTGGGCCTGGAGAGTAGTCCGGTAGTCCCTCTGTCGATGACGTTATAGATCGGCTATGTGACGCTCGTCCTCAAGATAAAAATGCTCATGCGTCATAGCATGAATCTCATCAAGTGTAGCCGGGGCCTCCTCAAAAGATGAATCCTCAGTAGGAGGAGACGAAGGTCGGGTCCTACGGGCTCGACGGAGGCATAAGGGTATGTCTTCGACGGAGCAGGAGTCCAACGGAATGTCAAACTTCTGAAAGATGATCGGTAAATACATTGCATACAGTAGGTTGCGCCCTTTCTTACGACACCTAACCATAACTTCTATCATAGCCTTAGGTAGACTAAAGGGACTAGCAAAGTGAATATGGTAGAGAGCAGATAACTCTAAGTACATGATCTCATCGGTAGATCCCGTCTTAGGCAAGATAGTAGAAAAGATAATACGTTGAAGATCATAGAAATGTTGGTTGAGGTATCTAGATATCAGACATCCAAGAGGTCGAGGAAATGGATTGCACACAACATCCTTAAAGTATTCGAGTGTCATATCGTTACCAAAATTAATTTTGGTAATGTCGACAAGAGCATCTCTAGTTTTAGGAATCTAGAGCATCTCACTCAAGTCGACATCATGAAATTCAATATCGATACCGCAGACAGATGAGTAAATCGATCTATGAGAGTGTTGCAAGTTGCAATAAAATATGTGTATCGCATTGGAATAAATTGGTTTACAACTTGAACAAGATCACTCAATCCTAGAGCACTAAGAGTAGGAAAATATTCAAGAAAAATAATAAAACTTATAATGTTACCCGGGTATATTTATCTCTTTTGGAAATCATCAAACCAAGAACATCAAGTTTGCAAATTTCTAAATAATGTGTTATTAAAAACACTATTATCAGCAGCAGGAGACGTACTAAATATAGATTGAGATGGGTCCTGAGATGGATTGGATAATGCGACTTCATCTACTTTCCTCTTTTTCATGGAGAATACTTAGGTGCCATGAAAAGAAATGAAGAGAGAAAGAGATTTATACCTCAAAAGAATGTTGGAAAGTAGAAGAGAATACCGAAAAACGTTTGGATCCAAGAGCTTGGAGGTGGAAACCCTAAAGATTGGGATTTGTAGGGTCATGATTTTGAATTTAGGGTTTGGAAAAGGAGGTTTTTGGCTGCTGTTCGGGGAAGGAGATAGAGGGAGTTTGAAAATATGTAACTTAAATAGAGTGGGCCAGCCTCGGGTTCGGTTCTGGAACTGTAGGATCAAGTTCGGCCTGAACTCGGTCAGAGTTTGGTACGAGTTCGGTTCCCTTGTTCCTAACATATTTGTTTGTGTAATGTAAAATGAAATGATTTAAATCTCTAATCAATTAAAACCTTAACTACTTTGGGTTAGTTGTAGGGGCCAGATCCTATCTAGTGGTAGTCCGAAGACACTTGACACCGTATCGCTCTAGGCTATTTATGCCCGTGTGACAGAAGGGCACTTTCGGCTTGTACCAAAAATAATCTCAATTTTAATAATTATTGAATTACATACATATCATTTTTAATAACATATGACATTTATGCTTCAGAAAAACATCAAGAATGCCTAACTCGCGATAAATAAAATTGAAGCAATCTTCTGATAATGGCTTTGTAAATGTCTACTAGATCATGTTATCTGTCAATGGACTCTAAGCTTATGTCCCCGTATTGTTGGTGATCACACAGAAAATGATGACGTATTTCTATGTGCTTGGTACGTGAATGACATATTAGGTTCTTAGTCAAATTAATCGTGCTAGTATTGTTACAAAAATTGGTATATTTTTGAAATGCAAGTTGTAGTCTTCTAAGGTTTGCTTCATCCAAAATTTATGCAAAATAGCCTCCTGTAGCAATATATTCTGCTACAGTTGTTGATATTGAAACATAATTTTGTATCTTGCTGAACCAAGAGACTAAGGCTTTTCCTAGAAAATGACATGTATCGCTGGTACTTTTACGGTCTGCTTTGCTTCCAGCAAAATCCGTATCCGAATAACCAACAAGGTCAAAGGATGTTGTTTTGGGATACCACAAGCCGATAGTAGAAGTACCTTTAAGGTATCGAAAGATACGCTTAACTTCTCATAAGTATGATTCCTTAGGGTTGGCATGATATCTAGCATATATACAAAGCTAAACATAATATCTGGATGACTAGCAGTTAAGTATAATAAACTACCAATAATACCTCGATACTTACGCTGATCGACATATTTGCCGCTTTCATCATTATCAAGCTTTGTTGATGTTGCCATAGGTGTGCCGATAGGTTTTACGTTGTCGAAGTCAAACTTCTTTAGCAATTCCTTCGTGTACTTGGTTTGATTTATGAATGTCCCTTATAAATTTGTCTGATTTGTAGTCCGAAAAAGTAGTTGAGCTCTCCCATCATACTCATGTCGAATTCATTCTTAGCAAACTCTTGACAGAGTAACTCATTAGTTGAACCAAAGATTATGTCATCAACATATATTTGTACTAATAAAATATTGTCATCAAGAGGTTGATAAATAAACTAGTATCTACTTTCCCTTTTTAAAAAACATTTTCAAGTAGAAAGATACTAAGGCGATCATACCAAGCTCTAGGGGCTTGTTTGAGTCTATATAGTGCATTTATAGTTTGAAAACATGATCAAAAAATTTAAAATCTTCAAAACGAGTAGGTTGTTTTACAAAAACCTCTTTTTATAAAACTATTTAAAAATACACTCTTGACGTCCATTTGAAAAAGTTCAAAATCATAAAAACATGCATATGCACAAAATACGCGAATGGACTCTAGTCTAGCAACATGAGCATATGTCTCATCATAATTAATTCATTCTTCTTGATTATAACCCTGAGCAACTAAACATGCTTTGTTGCGAACGACTTATCCATTTCGGAATACCCATTTGGTACCAATTACATCATGACCAACATGTTTGGGAACAAGTTCCCAAGCTTGGTTCCTCTTGAACTGGTTTAAATCCTTTTTTGTGGCATAAATCTAAAATTCATCATTAAAAGTATCTGCTACTGTCTTAGGTTCTACATATAAAATAAATGCAACATTAGCAACTATTTTCTTAGTAGAGGAACGTGTACTTACTTCCTTTGATACATAACCTATGATCAAAGTTTCTAGATGGTCTGACATGAACCTCATCTTCTTTAGCCGACTCTTCATATAACTTGTTCTAGTGTCAGTACCTTCAGGTGCTTTGCTGGATGTCTTTTTCAAGTCTTCGTCATCATTGTCACTTGGTAATTGATTGTTAAGTTCATCAAACTTAACATTTATAGACTCTTCAACAGTTAATGACCTTTTAATAAAAGTTACATATCATTTACTCTTAGCAGCATATCCAAGAAATATTCCTTCGTCTGCCTAAGAATCGAACTTACCCAAGTTATTCTTGATGTTCATAATAAAACAACGATAGCCAAAAACTTTGAAATAAAAAATATTAGTAATACGATTAAACCATAATTCTTAGGGAGTCTTCTTCGATATAGGCCGAATCAGAACCCTATTAAGAACATGACATGCTGTACTTACAGATTTAGCCCAAAAATATTTTAAAAGATTGTACTGGTTAAGCATGACTCTAGCCATATCGTTAAGAGTTCTATTCTTCCACTCCACAACACCATTTTATTAGGGAGTCCTAAGACATGAAAACTCATAAAAATAACCATTTAAATCATAAAACTTTTCGAAATATGAATTTTTGAATTCGCCTCCATGATCTCTTCGGATGCGAGTAATCATGAAGCCCTTTTCGTTTGGAACCTTTTTGAAAAAAAATTCAAATTCAAAAAGCGTATCACTATTTTTGAGAAAAAAATGAAAACCCAAGTGTAACGAGAAAAATGATCAACAATAACAAAAGCGTAGAGTTTTCCACCAAGAATGACGACTCTACTTGGTCCAAATAAATCTATGTATAATAATTGCATGGGTCTTGAAGTACTTACATCATTTATGGATTTAAACGACGACCTAGTTGCATTATTGTTCTTGCAATCAGAACATACCATGTCTCTTTAGAATAAAATTTCAGGTAATCCTTTAACCAATTTTTTTTTCGATAGCCTTGATATGGTGTCCATGTTTGCATGTCTTAGTCTCATCTGTCATAGCCAACTTTCATCTTTATTTGCTATAAGGTACTTGCCTGCATTATTAGTATTGTCTGATAGATATAAAACATAGATGTTGTCCTCTATTTTCCTTCCTAATTTAAGTCCCCAGTAGTCATATTATATATGGAACATTTATCTTTCACAAATTTAATGCCATGACCGTTATCAGTAAGATAACTAATGATTAGCAGTTATGCTTTAACTCTGTGACCAGACAAACGTCTTTATGACTGGATAAGGAGGCATCCAACAATACTGTTACCTATTATATAACCTTTCAGATTATTTTCTAAGGAGACATATCCTTCTTTCTTCATCGTTAGCGTAGCAAATAGATATTTATCACCAGTCATGTGCCGCGAATATACGCTATCGAGAGTTCATTTGCTTCTAGCATGAGAGGGTTGGCCCATCTACAAAACGAGTAGATGTGACATTTGTTACCTATTTCCTTAAGGGTCCAGAAATGGTAGTTTTGGGTATCCAGACATATATATTCATGTCTACAAGTTTTTTAACTCTACAAAACTGTGAGATGTGTCCGTGTGTACCACAGTATGTACATGTAATTGGAGAGCTAGTGCTTGGTGTCATATCTTGAACATGATGTTTATGTGTGTTCTGTGGAAACTTATAAATAAAAGCATGATTATGTGAAACATTAGGCTTATGTGCTTTCTTTAATCGTGTCCTTCTATATGTATGTTGTATCTCTAGATATATCTTGGTTTGAGTAACATGTATGACCTATGTGCCCAACCTAATCTGTAACTTTTTAGAGATTGCTTATCATACTTGGCAGATATAGCATCTACCTTCTGTCTGGCTAGAAGGTATTTCTTCTTCTCTAAATCATATAATTCATTCTGCTTTGCATAGTCATGATTTCTTTTCTCAATCATTTTATAAGCATCATGCAAGCTAAGCTTAAGAGCTAATATTTTTTCATCTGTGTTACTAGTGGAAGGTGTTTCCTATATATCTTTCAATAGGGATGACAACCTTTCAACTTTAGTCATGTAAGATTTTATCTCTTTTCGAGACTGCTTATTATATTTTCTCTAATAAGTCACTAAGTGCATCAGAAAGTTCATCAAACGCAAAATCATCGTACAGAGGATTGGTTGTTACATGATCAAATGCCATTAAACATACATTTGCAGAATTGTTCTGCCTTTCATCTTCTTCTGATTCACTATCCTTGCTTTCATGACAGATACTATTGTTTGCATACTTTCGGGATGGTGACTTTCTGCTTGATCTTTCGTAGCGACTTGCCTTCTTGGCCATTGGACAATCTTTTTTGATGTGCCATGTCTTCTTGCATTCGTAGCATATAGTCTTTTCTTTATTTCTTTCTTGGTAATTTTTTTCTGTTTGATTTCTCAAACCTCAAGAATTTTAAGTTTTTACAAGAAGAGCTTGTTTCTCGCCATCAGATTCATCATTATCATTATCTTCACTTGAGACTCTTTTCGCATGAGTTTTAAAGGCGATAGTTTTATCTTTTGGTGTAGCTTCTTCAAAGTCTTATAAGTCTAGCTCATGAGTCATTAGCTTGACTATGAGTGTTTCCAGCGACATAGTGGTGAGATTATTTCCTTCTATAATTGCAGTAGCTTTGGGTTCCATTTCTTAGTCAGTCCCTTGAGCACTTTGCAAATCTTTTCATGATTTGAGTAATCCTTGCTAAAGGAAGATAAATGATTAGTTATACCAAGGAAAAAGTGAACAATTGAGTGATTGATTCATTTGGCTTCATCTTGAAAGCCTCATACTCTTGTGACAATCTAATTATCTTAGATTCCTTCACTTGTGAAGTACCTTCATGAGTTACCTCAAGAACTTTTTAAATATAGTGTGATATGACACATGTAGATACTTTATTAAACTCAGTCTTGTCAATAACACAGAATAATGCATTGATAGCTCTTGTATCAAGACTGGCTTGTGTCTTTTCTTGGTCTGTGTATCTATCATGGGGCTTGTCTACATGGTTACCATCAATTACTATTCTAGATGGATTTTTATAACTTTCTATGACTATAGACCAGAGATCAAAGTCAATTAATTTTAAGAAGAAACTCATTCGTATTTTCCAGTATGTGTAATTTATTCCATCAAATAAAGGGGGTCTATTTGTAGACTGCCCTTCACCAGTAAATATTGATTTCATGGGTGCTATATGTATATGTATACTCTAGAGTGTTATATTTGAATATAACCTGCTACGATACCAATTGTAGGACTGTTGAGCACCTCTAGGAGGGGTGAATAGAGTGCGTGTGTGCAGCAGAATGATAATTACCACTTAAAAATATTTATGGCAGTAATCAAACTAATATGAAGCAAGCAATATATAGGTAAATGCGTAAAGTAAATGAGTAGAGAAAAGCAAACGCAAATACCGAGGTTTATACTAGTTTCTCTCTGAGAGGACTAGTCCAGTATCGAGTACTCTAGCACGATGTTGAATCTACTATGCAGTGAAACACAAGCTTTGAATCCGACTCCTTACAACACACTTTTTATCTGAAGAGCACTACTTCACACCTGCAAGCCTGCCTTCGACTTCAGGAACATAATGAAAACCCAAATGTTTTCATGGCTCATTTACAATTCGAACCAACTTCTAGATCAGAAGAACTGGCACCGGCTTGGCTAGGAGTTGTAAGAAAGTAAAAGTTACTGAGAAACTCTTGAATGAATAGAGAAGAGAAGAGATGATTGAGTGAATTGAATGAAGAATTCTTCTCCATTTATAGATTTCTCTGGGACAGAACCCGGGCAGAGTTCGGTAGTCCAACATTCAAAAATTCGAACGTTAAGAACATGTTCTTCCGGGTGACCAACTCTCTCGGAAACTGGATTAGGGTGACCTTGTTATGTCCGAGTTTGGCTAGAACTCGGTCCGAGTTCGGTTGCCTTGGACCAGGTTGGATCAGTGAAGAATTGGTGGTTTTGGGCTTTTTTAGATAAGTGGACTGGATTTTGTATATGTGGACTATTTTGATATGGATTGGATAGACTTAATTTGATGTGGACTTGATAGCTAAGCCATGTGCCAATCTCGTCTGATGTACATTTATTCCTATACTCAATAAAATAGAAAAATACAGAATAAATGATAAAAATTATCTTGAGCAACTTTTGAATTTGGTAAAAACTTGATCAGTTGTCGGCATAAAGTGTGATCATCGTTTGTACCTAGAGCAATGTATTACTTATTGTGTCGTAATTAGAGTCGAAGTCGGTTATGAAAATCAGGTAATACCATGACTAATGGGCCAACAGATATTTCTAGGTTTGACAATAGTATACTCTTGTGTTAGCCTATTGATTAAGTTGAGTTTTTGAATATGGCTAATCGATTAAGGTTAGCATTATGTTATCACTAATAATCATGCAATCACTATATATAATGTTGATACTTAAATTAGTAATGTCCTAATATGATTAAATTTGAATTATGATATCACTAGTAATCATACGATAATTATAATATTGATATTTAAACTTAGCATTGTCCTAATGTGCATTAAATTTTTCATACATGCTATTACGTATATTGCTTTGTTCTTCTAACATGTATTTGCAGAAAAATATTAAGCAAGATCAAACATGGATATATGCAATAAAAAATCACGATGGGCCAAAGACAACATTATCCTACAAGATTTCTACGAACCACCCACGACATCTTCGGGGCCTTGCACTCGGGGGTTCTTGTGCTTGGTCAGCAAACGACGATCGATGGAGTAGCACCCCCATGGGGTTTCTGGGGTGAAGCCCCCGAAAGGACCTATGACATCTCTGGGGCCTTGCACTTGGGGGTTCTGAGGACGGGGGTCGAGGGGCCTTGCACTCGGTCAGCGGATGGGGTCGAGGGGACAACATCACCCATGGATGTTCGAAGATGAAGCCCCCGAAAGGTATACAAATTTCTTGATCTATTTATCTTTGGCCAACTGCCTTGACGGGTAAAAGCTATCGTCATACAAAGAAAGAGGGAGACCAAGCCATGCCATTTCAGAGTTGTCTATCTGCAGGATTAATTTATCATCAAAATGCTACTCGATTTTATTCCTTTTTATGTATTTTATGTACTTATTATTAGGTTTCAATATGAACCGAGTTTGTACTGGCAATAGGAAGCTCAAATCGTTTCCAAAACCAAATCCTACTCCACTATACATGAACTTGTCATGACCTACACCCGCTTTTCAGGATGCGAGTACGTGCACAAGTCCAGCCTACACCGCGGTATCGACGGTAGAAACATGTCTAGACCACAATGCTCAAAATCACAAATCGCTCATAATTAATTCCTTTATTTGCTCATTAACAATAACTAAATCATTTACAATATTTTAAGTTTTATATTTGAAGAAAATACTGTCACGTCCCGCTCCCGCTTGATCGGGTACAGGTTGTGAGCGTCCAGCCTACACCGTAGAATCGACGGTAGTAAGCTGTTCTAGACCTTAATAATTCGTCAAAATGCTCTAATAATTGATTTTCTCATCACATCTACTAATCACGTGCCCAGATCACAATCACCACATCATCACATATTTCACTATGTTCTTTTAGTACACCTTTTACAATAAATATCCGGAGACAAATCCGGTGAATGATAAAGCAACATCTACTACTTAATATATAGTCATCCAACTCTCATATAATGAAATCTATACAAAGGTTCTATATCTATCCTAAGTCAACTGTCCTTGTGTAGCATCCATGTCATCAACGACTGTCACCTGTCTTGTGTGCCACAAAAGCTAGAGTTGAAGTAAAGTCACCTGCAATGTATCCAGTCAGAAAAGAAGCAAAGTACAACCCTACAATATAAAATGTACAAAGTAATCTATAATGCAATTAGCTGAAAAGTAAATGAACATGCAAAGTGACATTGAATCAATAAAGATGACAATACATATGCGATTGAAATACCAGTTCCTATGTGATCCGCTGTCGCACAATAAACACAATAAAATACAATAGTACCAATGGTACGATTCGGCCTAGCTGTATGTGCACGATGTGCAACTAGACTATCCATAATATTACACTAAATAGGTTTGATCACATAGCAACTAGGTATTTTCCTCAATCCCGACAATCAATCAATCAATGTACAATGAAAATCAATGCTAACCCGTGTCACTCTTGTGTCCAATATGCAAAATTGTAAAAGAGAAATACAATATAATTTCAAGTTGTAGTGTACTTGCCTGATTTTTGTTGTAGGGTTACATCCAACTCTCGAAATTTTTTGTCAAAAGAGACACAATATCTAGAAATTATTACTAAAACCTATTCCTCCTTATCTCTAAATATTTAACCTAATACTTACTTACCAATCAATTCCTTTTTTGCTATCAACTGTAACCTACCCTTACTCTAATATTAGCCTAAACTTATTTAAATAAATCCCTATTGCCTGGCCTGACTCCTAAGACTAAGATCCATTCTTATATATTCTAAAACAATTGATAGGATTCCTTTAAACCCAACAAGCCCATATTCCAAATTAATAAATAGCTCGGAGTCTAGACCCAAAGGCCCAGTCCAACACAATCCTATATTACTATCACTAAATTAACCATCAACTTCTAGCAGTGACCTCTGGCCCATTGGTACCAACCCAACAGAACTATTCTCTAGTTAGATCAATTCTTAAGTCAACTCAAAAGTCCAAACCAATACTTGCTGTTGGGAATTCAGTTCATTAAAATTCAAACAAAAACTCGTGCCATAGCTTCAACATTCAACTGACAGTCTGTAACCTCTCTTCCCGAATTTTCAAAAATTTTATTTTTTTAACTTTTTATTTTTTTGTGTTTAAAGGTAATTTCGTCTATAATTTGTGAATAAATTCTTTTACAAAAACTAGTTTTAAATATTATGGGAAGTGTGATTTTATCTCGTGATGAAAAAAATATATTTATGTTTGAGAAAGTAATTATATATATATATATATATATATATATATATATATATATATATATATATATATATATATATATGTCACGACCCGCACCCACCGTGAGGGTACGAGTACGTAACAGCGCCCAGCCTACGCCGCAGTGTCGGCGGTAGAACGTTGTTCTAGGTCATGAACTATAACTAACTAACATGAAATAATCTCCATAAGGAGGCCAACACAGAAGTACAACTCAATCACAATCTAGAGATAGAATATGGCACGATAAAATAGATAATAACCTCCTCAACTGAGGCACAACAGAATGAAATAACATAAGTTAACAACTACTAGTCTCAACATCTCTAAATATACAACTCTGAAAATAAAGACAACTAAACATGAAAAGAAAGAGCAGTCTAAGCTATCTACACTATGCAAGGTATCGTCCTCAACAGCTGCCTGAACCTCCCCAGGGGTCCAGGTCGCGAGTGTCATCTAGGCAAGCTCCAAGTAAGGGTGCAGGGTTCCTCATCACCCTCTATAAAATTTTCAACAGGTCCAGTCAGGACGGGAGCGAGCACAATACATCTCACGCAGATCATAACAGGTTAGAGAATATAAACATGCAAGAGAGTACGATACATGAAACTGAAAGAAAGTACATGATGTAAATAGAGAGAGAGAACTGTAATATAAATATCTACTATAAGTGGAGAGCTACTAGTGACTAGTGATTTAGAGTACAAAGTCGACATGTGAACGGCTTGATTTGCACATGGCTATACTAAAGAGGCGTACATGGCTATACTAAAGAGGCGTACATGGCTATACTACTTTGGAATTGTTCACATGACTATTTATACTCCCCCATACCCTAATCAATACACAAGAATCCAGACAAGTTATGTTACGTACATGGTTTTCACATGAAGCCCATAAATGGGTGCACATGAAGTATACATGAGAGCTCATACATGAGTGCACATGAAGTTCACATGGGGGGCCCCATAAATGGGTGCACATGAAATTCACATGAAGGCTCATAAATGAGTGCACATGAAGTATAGGTTATACATGAGATACATGAAAAACATGACCGATTCATGAGAGCACATGAGAGTACACGAGCATGCATGAACGAGCATGAAGCATATGAGAAACATGAATAACATGAGAGCGAGGAATACATGATGTACACGAAACACATGACATGATGTATCCGATGCTCCCGAGGGGGATAACATCTCAATGTAGGGATCCATATAGTACCAATCCGTGATAATATCGTGACAGCATCAAATAAAGTAAACTAGAGCAGGAATATAATTCTAAACAAGTTATGAAATGATATGAGAATGTACTCGCCTCGTATCTGAATGTCTGAAGTAAATGTACTATCCGAGATGAGATACCTGACTCCTAGTTAGAGCAACACAAGTCAAGATGTATACAGGGAACGATAATTGAAATCTATAATGCATCTGCATGCTGTCTAGGTCCAACTAGACTAAAGTCTACACTTGGTCAACTCTGGTCAACTACATTAGTCAAACTTGGTCAACTAGGCAACTCCTAACCCCAGCAAGTCTCACTAGACCTAACCAAGCCTAGTCTAGCAATCACACACCAATCACAAGGCTATACAAGCCAACACAAGCACACATCAAGGGCACATCATATTCATACATATTTAACATTATATATTTATATAAAAAGGGAGGAACTAACATGTAAGCTATGTGTGTGTGTGAACATGGAGGTGTACATGAAAAGAGAATTTAACACTAGGCCATATATCTTTGTACCCACATATATACATATCTATATACACATATATGTATATAACTATAGGAAATCTCTATTTATCACATTAATATATATTAATATTTACATCTAATATAGTACTACACATTAACATATAGGCTACCTATAATATGCATCTCATATATATACATATATACATGTACATAGAAGATAGGAAATGGGCACATGTATTTGTGTTCATGTGTGTATGAGTGTACAGTGGTATAGGAAAATATTGCAACAATATGGCATGATTCCTGGAAAAATCAGTGAGGTAGCATGTGTCAATGGGAACTTAGAATTTAGGAAGTGTAGATACATGTGTGATACCATAAAGTGTGGGTGTGTGTGTGTAGAGTGGAATTTGTGAGAGTGTATGTACATGTAAATCTGGAAAAACAGAACATGGCAATGTTGTGTGTAACAAGAGAATAGGAAAAACAGTGCATTGCAAGGCTGAAAACAGTGTATCATGAGGGATGGGAAATCAGTGAACAAAATGGCAGGAATGAATTACAGTTTTATGCAAATGACAGTTAGCTATAATTATAGTTAACTCAAGACTTAACACTCATTCAATCCAATACTTCCAACACCAATTCAACCATTGAAAACCAATCCATAACCCATATGACAGTTCATATTAAACTTAACAGTGAACCCAATATTGACAGTTCTATTTATAGGTTAACAGTTAACTCATCCCATTCAAAAAACCATAGCATCCTATTTGGAAACCATGCTTCAATGAACCTAACACAATGTATAAGAACCTAACATGGCAAATAATCACTCAAATCAGTTAAGGAAAGGAAATGGAAATCAATTGACAGTTTTACATTAATCCCAAAATCTCAGAAAATCAATACACATTCCATTCTCAGGAATTTACATACTCATTTGATTGAAACTCAGGATTTTCGAATATACTTAGTTTAGTACTTAACCCCAGTGAACCAATTAATCAGTGAAATAATACAATGTAATTTAAGCTAACATGGAATCAAACTTCAACAATCAACTCTCAGTTTGAAGAAGAGGAATTGGCAATCAATGACAGATTATTAAGGAGGTAAATTAATTTAGGTATTTGGAAAACAATGGAATCAGAACATGAAAGGAACTCAATTACTTAAAGTTCAGTTAGAGAAGAAATCAATTCTCATATTTGGAAGGAAAATGACAGTTTTAAATGAAACAGTGACAGTTCAATAGTGAATAAATTTGAATCAAAAGATAGTTAACTAACCCATTCCACCATTCAACAATAAAACCAAAATCCATTCAAAGTATGAGAATTTACCTTCAATGATCATTCTATTCAGTTTAATAAAGAGAACATGACAGTTCTTTAATAAGCCAAATGACAGTCCATATGAAACAGTTCAGAGAAAAAAAAGAAATCGATTTAACATTCAATTCAACATGAACAACATGGCTATTAGCATCAAATCTGAGCATTTGAATCAGTTTAAAAAAAGAACAGTTCAATTAAGAAAAGAAATCAGTTCTCAGTCTAATAGGAACAATGGTATCAGTCAAGTCCTAACCAAATGTCAAAATCCCATTCCACATCATAAAATCTAATCTAAATGAAAATTCGAATTTAACAGAGGTTAATACACATGTCCAGAATATTATATGGCAATTTAACTCATTGATTTAACAGATAAAACTAGAAATTATCACAGGAATGAGGATACATGAACTGGGTATCAGTGACAGTCCAATCCCATGCTCGAAATCCCATTTCTCTTTACAAACAACCTAATCTACTATATAAATCCAACTTAACAGAGATTAACAACATGTCTAGGAATTTAAATAGCAATTTAATCATGAATCAAACAATTAAAACTGGAAACTAACACTGGAAAGATAATAGAAACTAAACACAGTGAAGCAGTGTTGTACAGGCAGAACATGAGGTCGTGGACACAACACGATGCGCCATTGGCCATGTGCTTGTGTCCACGTATTCGCCAGGGATAGTTCTAGGGTGTCATCACCCTGAATCGGGTCGGGGACGTGTCGTGTCCAAGTAATAAGGGCGTATCAGACGCGATTTCCCGACTGATACTGTGCACTGCAATCCCAATGCGCGTGTCCGGGCTCCCTCGATACGACGCAATTTTGTGTCAAAATTGAGGGGTGCACTGGCAGTCACTGCCCCCTTTCTTACGCCAAATTGTAGCTGTCCACGTAGCGTGTACAGCGAGCACGAGGGGTACTTGAGCAGAGGACTGTGTACATACGTCGTGCAGCGAGTTCGTGTCCATTTTAGACACAGACACGACTCAAATCCGTGCTCAGTCTATATGAAATGTAATATACACATATAGATCTGTCATTCCATGCAATTTGTTCCACAAAAATCAGAAATAAAATCCTTACAGACATTTCATCAAACACACGCACACATATCAAGATACGTGTCCGATATGGACACCAAACGGACACGAATCGACACAAAACCAATACCTACGGCTAGGGGACACCTAGGGCTTCCTATCCATGCAAAGAAAATGAAATTTGGTGGAGGAAATAGGGATTTACCTATATGTGTTCTTCCACACAAAAAGCCTATTCAAAGGAGCTCTCCAAAGCCACCCAAAATCTCCAAATTGTTTCAAATCTGAGATGTGACTCCATAAACAGTAGGAAAACAGTGATTAGAACACTATGGAAGAAATCTTAATGAAAATGGAGCTCTATTGATTAAACTATGAAGAAAATAGAATGGAGGCTCACCTAGTTCTTAGGAAAACGATAGAATAATGGAAAGAGACACAAATTTCTAAAAGGATATTATATAGGTAGGGGGGGTCTTGGCTGGCCACTTTAGCTAGGGTTAGGGTTTTTAGAATGCATCTAAGGGCTAGCAATGAATCATGACTATTGAGTGGCCTAGAATCTAGGGCTCTTTCCTAGTTAAGTTGCAACCCACTCACTAAGCTAAACATGACTCAAACCATTTAACCAATACTACCTAATTCTCAAAGTGGCTAACTAGGCTAGCTATAACTAATCTAGGTTAGGTCCAATCTAGGTTTGGCTAACCTAAACCACATGGCAAACAATTAACTAGCATTTAAATCACACCATTCAATTAAATCATTTTAAGTTCCTAATAAAATATATTAAATTTCAAATAATTCAAAAATGACAAAATACCCTCAAACTAAAAATGATAAATGAAATACCCTAATCACATGGCTAGGCTCTAGGTCACTATCTCTAGGATTACACTAGCAAAACACCAAATCACAAGTCATGATTTTAAATAGTTTAATAAAATGATTAAAAATTACCAAAAATCATAATATAAAATAAATATCAATAAATAATAATTATAATTATAAAATTTCAAAATTACCCTCATCTGAAAAACTGGGTGTTACAATATATATATATATATATATATATATATATATATATATATATATATATATATATATTTGAAGGGCAAGAATATTTACTAGTTTATATTATAAAATGTACTCCTAGAAACATTTGATCTGATATTATCATTTATTTTATTTTATTCCTGATTTATTTCAATAAGATTGAATAGTATTTTTGAATGAATTAGCTTGATCAATACTAGATTAGATTTTATCAGCCTACGATTAGTAATTATGGTAAAGAATTTCTAAAATAATTTATGGAAAAAATGTACTTCATTTATTTTGATGGAACTAATTATTTATTATGACAAATATAGTTGTATTAAATTAGTTTAAAATGTTCGAGTATCATCCTTGAATAATAATAAGATTTATTAAATTGATTTTAAATAGATTTTAGATTAATAAAAATATACTTTAAATTATTTCAGTTATGTCAAGTATTTTATTTAAATGGGATGAGTATTACTTAAATTAAGATTTGAATTATATTGGTATGCTTTAAATGATTTGATAGAAATTAGTATTTTGATCTGAATTTATACGAATTATCTTGAATTATTCATTCTTATATGTGTACTGATCCAACCAACTCCCCATTAGATATATAAGGATATATACTTAATCTTGTTTAATATTTAATTCCTTTCCCATGTATGTCTATAAGATATACCCAACAGAACCCCTTCTAAAATCCATATACATATCCAATGTATATGCTTATCTAACTAGCTAGCACGGGAACCCTACTCATATATGCATATATATATGCATAAAAAATAGAGTATGAGCCATCTCACTCCCTTCACGTTCATTCCCTCATACGATACCACCTTACCTCTGCAGCGACCATGTCTCCCGAGCTCGATGCTGCAGCTCGTGATCCCACCAACCGAGCGCCACCGTCGACGCTCCATGGCTAAGATCCTTTTCTCCGGCCGGTTGCCCTGAGATCCCCCACATCGTTGTTGTGTGCCAGATCTTCGCACAATCGCGTGTCGTTGATAGCACCTAGTGCATAGCCGTGGCTGCGTCTCCTTCTTGCGGTCAGCGCTCAGCTGGGCGTTCTGCTCCCGGTACAGCCGACCCCCGCCGGTGCGTCGAGGAAATGCCACATTTTTACTGCCTTCGCATAACCGTCGAACTCTCCTTCTGGCCGCGAGACGACCGCGGCGCATCACTTGACCGGCCGAGAACAAGTGGGTGCTTCTCCGGCACCGCCAGCCCTCGTTCATGGCCAGCACGGGCCATCACCGTCCCCGGCCCTGGCACGGTAGCCGAAGCGCCCATAAACTCCAGCCACGCTCCGACGTTTCTGCCCATCGCATGAACCACCACCATCAGCGTGCCTTCTCCTCCGCGTGCCGCCGAGAGTCACCGCGACCGTATGACCTTGTCGACGATCCCTGCAGCCCCGCTCCTCTCTGTGGCTGTGACCCTGCGACCGAGAACATGTGACACCCGCCACCCCGGTCCCGACCGCTCCTCCGCGGTCAGCGCCTGGCTGCGCCACCAGTCGCCGTCGGTACAGCTGTCCCCTGCATCCGCGGTCGGTAGGTGCCTTCTTCCTCCGACCAGTGATCTAGAGCAACGTCCTTGCCATAGCCTCCGTCGCAGGAGTACGCCAGCGACTCCGATGTGTAAGCTCTCTTTCCCGATTGTCCTTCCCCTTTTCCTATTTAAAATAAAGAGAGTAGTTTTGTGTTAGATTTCCTTGCTTCATGACAAATAGTATTGTTACTCTCGAGAACAGAGAGTAACAGCTGTACCTATTTATTATTTAATAAAACCGAAAGGGGGAGTAAGTGGATCGAAGGAAATTATTATCGTATTAATACCACATTGTTACTACATATACATTGAATAGTATAGCTAATGCATATAATATGTTAATACATATATTGAACATTATATTAATAAGTAAATTATTATAATTTTGGTAACTGGTCTAACGGTATATACATGTACATATAATAGTGATACTTTATTTATATTGATACTATAGCTATTTATTTTAAATACACTTACTTAAACCACTCGTCTCTTAATTTGTTTAAGTTAAATGGTCAATTAATTACTTATTTTGTGGATAACCTTAATTGGGTTTTATGGATATCTGATTTTGGGTTTAAATTTGTATGATTTTGGGCTAAAGGCCTATTACTCTAATAATAGTATTTTCCAAGATTATTTTGTAGCAATTATTATTTTGGGCCTAGAATCACTAGTACTATTAATTAGTTATTATTATTATTGTTATTGTTATTATGGTTATTTTGTTATCATCACTACTGTCTGTTTTACTAGTACTGATATTACTATTTATATGTCTTAAGATATATCCAAATTATATGACCGTAATATTTTTATAGAATTTAAAGAAGGCATTGACTTAAATTATATTTCGATAATATTTCTAGCTATCTTTCGAATGTAGATTTTCCTAAACTTTCAATTTAACAAATTTAGGGTTTAGCCATAAAAAGAGTTTCCTATGGTTTCTGGGTTTTCTAAAACTATTTCAACTAGTAATCTATATTAGTATAAATGTTTTCTAAAGATACATTTATTTCCTCTTGGGTTTACATCCTGACCGTAATGGTCATACATTGTTATCTTTTGTGATACTGACTACTTCATATCGACCCTAGGCTAATCGGACTATCCTGGACCCAACAGGATTATCGGTTTTTACCAACAAAGGACCTCAGGCAAGTACACTTTCTGATTGCTTTCGATTCATAGTAGTCTTTCCATTTCATGTTTATGCATATGTTATCTTGCATGTTGACACATTGTTACACGGATGTAGTGTCATGGATCTCTACATACATTATTTCTTGATTGTCATATTTTCGTGTTTCGTGACTTGTTCAAGTCCATGAGTAGTGGTCGGGAGGGAAAATATCTTAGTAGACATGTGGACTACCCCTTACCCATCCTCCATGTCTTTCGTGGAGAATAGCAGCTGTACACGACACGTATAGGGTGCCGGATTTACCCTCTAGCCGTTCATATGTCGAAACTGATATTTTAAATCACATAGATAGTTGTATTTTATTTATTTTCTTGTCTTCTTCACCACTTGTCATGTCATCTGTTACTTTCTAGTTTTTATCTCTCATATGTTATTTTCATGTCTTGTTAATTCTATTATGTTTTTGCATTGCCGTCGGTTTGTGTGCTTGTTCCATTCCTGACTGAAAACCAACTTTTTTTAGGTTTAGCTGTGGCTTCTCTTAGCACGGGAGATACGGGTGTACTTGCAGGCTAAAACCTAGACTTTAGATAGATGTTGTAGCTATTTCAAGCATGTGTAAGAATATTGTATTTTCTTTCAGATATAAATCTTGTAACTGTTGTAACAAATCTTAGAAATATGAATAAAGTGACAACGTTCTACCGCCGACTCTGCGGCGTAGGCTGGCTTGGACACGTCTCGTATTCGAAAAACGGGTACGGATCGTGACAAGTTTTTGTGGTGGCCCATGCAGGTCAGTTTTTACAAATTGTGGTAACTCGTGGTAGTACCATATTAGTCGTACTACTACCAGCCTGCGACTAGGAAATGCTCATTCACAACTAGGAGTAAGTCAATTTTAGGAGAATGGTTAGGACTAGGAGTCCCGAGTTTAATTTGATGGTTGGGTAGTTGAGGTTGCTACATAGGCCTCATCGAATTCTAAATCCTATTAGATGATTTTCATAGAAGGATGCACTATTGTATTCTGATTCAATAGTATTTCTAAAGTAGGTAGATTCGTAACCCCTCTTTCAGGAAGTTTGGAAATATCCTTTTATTTATTTGTTTGAATTAAAATATGATTTTTAGAATTTTATAAATATTTATTATAGAAGGCCTTAGTCACGGTTAACTTTTGGAGTGCAAGACAACCGAGAATTTTGGCACTGAGAGTGTAGTCGAGTGCTTTGACCAGTATTCTAGCCATGGTAGAGAAGGCCGAGTCATAGGTGTGTACTAACCAGAAAAACTAGGCCAAATCGTGACATAACCCTAGGAATAATTTAATTTCTTATTATAAAGATTATTGGCTTTTAGAAGACCTGGTTGTTCCAAACTAGCCCGAACCCAACCCAAGTCCTGGTGGTCATATAGTGCGACCAACGTCGTCCATGTAGATATATAGATGTGTATATACATTTGTAGTCCATTTCTAGTATTGTGAATAATTTCTATAAATTATATATTAAATATAATATATGTATTATCGCTATTTAAATTTATATTTTTCTTGGAAATAGGATAACCTTCTCTTAGAATGATATTTTGGGATTTTTTTGGATTTACTTAGGCTATACATTTTTTTTTGGATTTACTTAGGCTATACATATATACTTGTATATAAATATATTCATAATACTAGAAATAGTGTTTTTTTAACATATTTTCCCTCGATCTTGAATATTAGAGAAATATAAATTTAAGTTTATATTTCTTTTGCCTTCGGTCATTTTTTCCTAATCACGATCATTGGTACAACTTCATCTTATGTCTTTTCTAAACATCGCCATATCATAAGTTCGTATCACTTATATTCTTTTCCTTGGACCTAAGGAATTATTTTTTAAAAAAAACTTCTCACTCAATTTTCTATTTATTTCGAGTTAAGTTTTTGGTCCAAAAGTTTCCTCTCAATCGTTGAATATTGAATATCCGTAAAATAAGGATTATAAGATTTTTACTTATTTTGACTTTGAATCATTATCCTTCCTAACCAATTTTTTTTCTTTCAAAAAGCTGATCTTATACTTGAGGAACAGATACTTGTACTTTTTCTATCTTTATCAACTTGTATGATATTTTAAACTCCTTTGATATTCTTGGAGATATAGTTGGAATAATTTTGATGGCTTGCGATGAAAAGACAGCCACGCACTGTCGTCACTTATTTGAATTATCGAGACCGTGGGTTCACTGCAGCTAGCAGCGCACTGGCAGGACATGATCCCTAAGTTGAAATAATTTCGAGTAAGTAAGTTATCAAATGTTATTAAACCTACATCCAAACCGCCCTATTTTGACCCTTGAGTTGTATGTTAATATTGCTAGAGCCATAGCATATTTGATACAATATCATGTTTAAGTCATGAAACCATGGTTCACTACAGCCAGATGTACACTGGCGAGGCATGGATTCTCGGTGAAACGACTTCAGATATGCATATGGTTTCGAAAACCATAGAGGCTTTATCTTTTATTGGCATATGACTATTAAATTTTTATGATCCATAAAATCTTGCTCTCTCGCCCCAAACTAATCTGGTATCATATATCTTATAATGGTATTATAAATAAAACTTGTAATCCTTCCCCTCTCATCTTTCCTTCTTATCTCCTAATCTCGAGACGTCCTTATTTAAAACCTATTACTAGATTTTAATTCCAAATTTTATTAGAGTCATGATCGCACCTAGATTATGATTCTATGACCATGCCTACGTTCTACATAGTCGATCGTGCTAAAACGATTTCATTTTGGATAAGCCTCAACGACTTTTGATCATGACTAGACTATTTCGATTATATTTCAATAGTGTCAATTCACATATCGTTCTAGACTCGTGCCTAAATAAATATTTTTAAAAAAATAATTTCTCGAGTTAATCGTGCCAAACAAACTCGAATTTTGATCGTTCCTAAAAATGAATTGGATTGTGACTAAACTATTTTAACCATAATCATAATCGTGCCTGTACTTCAACTCCATTATTGTTAGCATCTAAATTTTATTCCACTATGTTCATGACTAATTTGATCATGTTCATACTCGTGCTAATTTTTTTCTTTTAAATTTTTTTTGGATCATGCTTGGATGACTTGCATGATTAACCTTGATCGTGACCGCATCTTAGCAGTAAGTGATTTCTCTCTCTCTCTCTCTCTCTCTCTCTCTCTCATATCTGGTCATAGCCTAAATTTTGATCATTGATCGTGACTATATAATGCCAACAGTAGTTAATCGTGCCTAATGACTCTTCATGTTTGGCTAATCCTATTTCGATCTATCCTTAAGAATACTTAGACTTAGACCTTGACTAAATCCTTGACCATATAATTTGATCATATCTTGATCGTACCTAAACGAATCAATTGTGCTAAACTAAAATTTTTGGTCATCCTTAATCAAAATATGATCGTGACTCAATCACAAGATACTTTGATCGAGCCAAATCACATTTTTATTATCTCGATTTTATCCGCGAATATGCGTGACTAATCTGATCAAAAATCATACCATTCTCTTGATTATATCAATTGGTGTTCTCATTCATATCGCGTGAAACTTCGTTTCTTGACTAAATTCTTAGTCGTACCTAATCGTAAATCCTACTTTCTTTTTTTTTCTTACATTTTTATTTAGTTTATTTTAGTTTAAGTATTTTTCTAAGTTAAAGAATAATTTTCATTTTATTTCTATTATGGGTATTTTGAAAAGAAAGGATATTTGCCAAATTCGAGAAGAGATTTTGTTCCAAGATTATTTGAATGATTATTTCTATCAAGTGTTATATTTAATTTATTTCTATATTATTTTAGAAGATATGGTATTTGTGAAAATATACATCTATAAATATTTGAATTATTCTTAACAATGCTTTGACAATTGATTTTATTTGAAGGATTAATTAAAGTAATAGGTATTATTTTAGATAATATTTTGTGATTGATTTGGAGTATGATTGGGCCAAATCCAATTTAATTCAAGGAAAGGTTGGTCCATAGATTTAATCATTCCCTATTTAGTGTTTTCCATCACCTATATATAGGAGAGACTTCCCTTTGTTTTTTTTTTCATAAAATTCCCCACCTTTTCACCGATCCACCAAGTCCTTTTGCCTTAGTAGTACTTAAATTCGAGGACGAATTTATTTCTAAGGTAGGTAGATTTGTAACCTCTCTTCCCGAATTTTCAAAAAATTTATTTTTTTATCTTTTTATTTTTTTGTGTTTAAAGGTAATTTCATCTATAATTTGTGAATAAATTCTTTAACAAAAACTACTTTTAAATATTATGGGAAGTGTGATTTTATCTCGTGATGAAAAAAATATATTTATGTTTGAGAAAGTAATTATATATATATATATATATTTAAAGGGCAAGAATATTTACTAGTTTATTTCATAAAATGTACTCCTAGAAACATTTGATCTGATATTATCATTTATTCTATTTTATCCCTGATTTATTTCAATAAGATTGAATAATATTTTTGAATGAATTAGCTTGATCAATACTAGATTAGATTTGATCAGCTTACGATTAGTAATTATGGTAAAGAATTTCTAAAATAATTTATGGAAAAAATGTACTTCATTTATTTTGATGGAACTAATTATTTATTATGACGAATATAGTTGTATTAAATTAGTTTAAAATGTTCGAGTATCATCCTTAAATAATAATAAGATTTATTAAATTGATTTTAAATAGATTTTAGATTAATAAAAATATACTTTAAATTATTTCAGTTATGTCAAGTATTTTATTTAAATGGGATGAGTATTATTTAAATTAAGATTTGAATTATATTGGTATGCTTTAAATGATTTGATAGAAATTAGTATTTTGATCTGAATTTATACGAATTATCTTGAATTATTCATTCTTATATGTGTACTGATCCAACCAACTCCCCAGTAGATATATAACAATATATACATAATCTTGTTTAATATTTAATTCATTTCCCATATATGTCTATAAGATACACACAACAGAACCCCTTCTAAAATCCATATACATATCTAATGTACATGCTTATCTAACTAGCTAGCACGGTATATATATATATATATATATATATATATATATATGCATAACAAACAGAGTACGAGCCATCTCTCTCCCTTCTCGTTCATCCCCTCCACACGACACCACCTTACCTCTGCAGCGACCACGTCTCCCGAGCTCGACGCTGCAGCTCATGATCCCACCAACTGAGCACCACCGTCGACGCTCCGTGGCCGAGATCCTTTTCTCTGGCCGGTCGCCCTGAGATCCCCCACGTCGAAGTTGTGCACCAGATCTGTGCACAACCATGCACCGTTGATAGCACATAGTCCGCAGCCGTGGCCGCGTCTCCTTCTGGCGGTCAGCGCTCATCCGAGCGTTCAGCTTTCGGTACCGACGACCCCCGCCGGCGCGTCCATGAAACGCCACATATTTACTGCCTCCGCATAACCTTGAACTCTCCTTCTGGCCGCGAGACGACCGCGGCGCATCACTTGATCGGCCGAGAACAAGCGGGTGCTCCTCCGGCGCCGCCAGCCCTCGTTCACGGCCAACACGGGCCATCACCATCCCCGGCCCCGGCCGAAGCGCCCATAAACTCCAGCCACGCTCTGACGTTTTTGCCCAATGCGCGAATCACCACCATCAGCGCGCCTTCTCCTCTGCGTTGCGCCGAGAGTCGCCGCGACCGTATGACCTTGCCGACGATCCCCGCAGCCCCGCTCCTCTCTGTCGTTGTGCCTCTGCGACCGAGAACCGGTGACACCCGCCACCCCGGTCCCGACCGCTCCTCCGCGGTCAGCGCCTGGCTGTGCCACTAGTCACCGTACGTACTGCCGTCGCCTGCATCCGCGGTCGGTAGGCGCCTTCTTCCTCCGACCAGTGATCTAGAGCAACGCCCTTGCCATAGCCTCCGTCGCGAGAGTGCACCAGCGACTCCGATGTGTAAGCTCTCATTCCCGATTGTTCTTCCCTTTTTCCCATTTAAAATAGAGAGCAGTAGCTTTGTGTTAGATTTCCTTGCTTCATGACGAATAGTGTTGTTACTCTCGGGAACAAAGAGTAACAGCTGTACCTATTTATTATTTAATAAAACCAAAAAGGGGGAGTAAGTGGATGAAAGGAAATTATTATCGTATTAATACCACATTGTTACTACATATACATTGAATAGTATAGCTAATGCATATAATATGTTAATACATATATTGAACATTATATTGATAAGTAAATTATTATAATTTTGGTAACTGGTCTAACGGTATATACATGTACATATAATAGTGATACTTTATTAATATTGATGTTATAGCTATTTATTTTAAATACACTTACTTAAACCTCTCGTATCTTAATTTGTTTAAGTTAAATGGTCAATTAATTACTTATTTTGTGGATAACCTTAATTGGGTTTTATGGATATCTTATTTTGGGTTTAAATTTGTATGGTTTTGGGCTAAAGGCCCATTACCCTAATAATAGTATTTTCAAAGATTATCTTGTAGCAATTATTATTTTGGGCCTAGAATCACTAGTACTATTAATTAGTTATTATTATTGTTATTGTTATTATGGTTATTTTGTTATCATCACTACTGTCTGTTTTACTAGCACTGATATTACTATTTATATGTCTTAAGATATATCCAAATTATATGACCATAATTTTTTTATAGAATTTAAATAAGGCATTGACTTAAATTATATTTCGATAATATTTCTAGCTATCTTTCGAATGTAGATTTGACCTAAACTTTCAATTTAAAAAATTTAGGGTTTAGCCATAAAAAGAGTTTCCTTTGGTTTCTGGGTTATCTAAAACTATTTCAACTAGTAAGCTATATTAATATAAATATTTTCTAAAGATACATTTATTTCCTCTTGGGTTTACATCCTGACCGTACTGGACTGACTACTTTATATCGACCCTAGGCTAATCGGACTATCCTGGACCCAAAGGATTATCGGTTTTACCAGCAAAGGACCTCAGGCAAGTACACTTTCTGATTGCTTTCGATTCATAGTAGTCTTTCCATTTCATGTTTATGCATATGTTATCTTGCTTGTTGACACATTGTTACACGGATGTAGTGTCATGGATCTCTACATACATTATTTTTTGATTGTCATATTTTCGTGTTTCATGACTTGTTCGAGTCCATGAGTAGTGGTCGGGAGGGAAAATATCTTAGTCGACATGTGGACTACCCCTTACCCATCCCCCGTGTCTTTCGTAGATAATAGCAGCTGCACACGACACATGTAGGGTGCCGGATTTACCCCCTAGTCGTTCACATGTCGAAACTGATATTTCAAACACTACAAATATTTGTCAGATTAGCGACGTCTAAATACGTCGCTAATCTCATCGAAAACGTCGCTAAATCAATTTAGCGACGTTTATGGCGACGTTTCAGGAACGACGGAAAAAGACGTGTCGCTAAACGAGAAAACGTCGCAAAACGTCGCTAGGGCGACGCTATTTTGCGACGTCAATAACGTCGCTAATTAGCGGCGTTATTTGCGACGTTTGTTATTTGACGCTAATCAGCGACGTAAAAGGCGACGTTATAGCGTAGTCGCCGTTTAGCGGCAGATTTGCGACGTTTTGGCGACGACGAGCTGACATCAGATTTGGTGCCACGTGTTGCCACATCAGAATTTAGCGACGCTTTTAGCGATATTTCCTGGCGTCGCTAATATGTAGCGACGAATACTAACGTCGCTAAATTAAAAAAATTAAAAAAAAATAGGTTCCAGAAAGCAAATGATGCTGGAGCTGGAGCCTGAGCCAAAATACAGAATATAAAATACAGAATACATAATCCAATCCCTGGGTTCGTCGACCCCCTCGGTGGAACACTCAACACCGGCACACACAATACATTCCAGAATATACAAAAATATAAAGAAAAAAATACTATCCGCAATGAAAAATGTCAATATATAATATCCTCAACACAACCAAATCAATATCCGCAAATACGTACAAACTCAGTATCCTCAACGAAAAAACTGAATATCCCCAAATACGTACAAAGTAAAAATACAAAATACAGAATCTAATCCCTGGGTTCGCCGAAAATACAAAAACAAAGATTGACACACAGTTCTAATTCATATGTGTTTTAAGTGTGAGAACGGATGGCTCAGAACGCAACCCAAAATTCATTCTAGCATACATTAGTGTGAATCATCTATGTTCTGTACATATGGTGTAGTATACGTTCTTATCGAATCTAGTATGTAGTATCTGAAGAATGTAACAGAATCAAGATGAACTCACATAATGTAATACTAAAACGTCATCTACTACTATATAAAATATAACGATAGGTTGTCGTATCATCATTGCCGAGGGATGAGGGTCGCAGGACAGTCAACTTTATCTACGGCTACATAGTTTCTGCCTCGCCAGTCGAATGGCTATAGGGACTATGTTCTGATCACCATGTCGTACCATAGTTTCTGTCTCGCCAGTCGAATGGCTGCAGGGACTATATGTCCCGATGACCATGTTACCAATTAACTAACCAACAAAACTACTTGTTACAAATATCGACACTATCGGTGCGTTCGAATCGTAGTATCACATTTTTTGGTATCGGAAAACAAATAATTATTACTAAATTATCAGATTTTTCGGGACTATCGGTGCCCCTGACCAAGCCACCCCCCTACACCACCCCTAGCCCTAACCCGAACCCTACTCCTAGCTCCCCTCCCCCAGCCGCCCTTGTCCCCCCTGCGCCGGAGAGAGTGAGAGCGCCGGAGAGAGTGAGAGAGAGGGAGGGGAAGAGTACTACGTACCGGAGAGGGAGGAGAGTCGCCGGAGAGAGTGACAGCGCCGGAGAGAGTGAGAGCGCCGGAGGGGGGAGGAGAGAGAGTAAGAGGGCCGGAGGGGGAGGAGGAGAGTCGCCGGAGAGAGTGACAGCGCCGGAGAGAGTGAGAGCGCCGAATGGGAAATGAACCCTAACCCGAACCCTAACCCTAGCTCCCCTCCTCCAGCCGCCCTCGTCCCCCTGCCCCATGCCCCAGCCACCCCCACTCACCCCTAACCACCCGTATCCCCCCTGCACCTCCCTCCGAGCCACCCGCACCCCCCCAAACCACCAACAACCAAAACAGACGGAGAAAGAGAAAGAGAGAGGGAGGGGGAGAGTCACGTACCAGAGAGGGAGGAGAGACGCCGGAGAGAGTGAGAGTCGCCGCCGGAGAGAGTGAGAGCGCCGGGGAGAAGAGAGAGTGAGAGAGGAAAATAGGGGAAAATGAAACGTTGGGGCGGGGATATAATTAGAATTTAGCGACGCTTGAACTACCGTCGCTACTAGCGACGTCCCAGCGACGTTTTGCGACGACTGGGTCATGTGCTTAATATATGTCGTTGTTACGTCGCTTAGGTCGTCGCTAGTAGCGACTATGAGCGACGTTTATATAAAACATCGCTAATGTACACAATTTAGCGACGCTAATCTAACGTCGCTAAATATACGTCGCCAATTGAGCAGATTAATTTTAGTAGTGAAATCACATAGATAGTTGTATTTCATTTGTTTTCCTTGTCTTCTTCACCACTTGTCATGTCATCTGTTACTTTCT